>CM021105.1:167037973-167143305 GCA_007115665.2 Sequoiadendron giganteum
TTTATATTCTAAGTAACAATTGTGGTAAATTTTGAAAGTGTCTTTCATCACATTCATATTCTCTAAAGACAAAAAGGTTTTCATTACAACAATTGCAGGATGGAAAACATTGGGTGTTATGAAACCTATAACCCACATACTATTCTAAAACCCTCTACACATAACAACCCAATTGGTTAGTAACCCTCAAGTCAATTTGATTAGTTTTATGTGTCCCCAACCTGAAAATCCTCCTCAAGCTCTCCACCCTTGAGCTTAGAACAAGAATAATCATATCACTCACAACCCACTGTGTTTTCCAACCTGTAATTATTTTGTGCATTTCTGTTTCAATCATATGAGGAAATTGAAACACAAACACAATTTCTACTCTAAGTAATAATTGTGGTAAATTTTGAAGGTGTCTTTCATTACATTCATACTTTCTAAATAACAAAAGGTTTTTATTACAACAATTGCAGGTTGGAAAACACTAGGTGTTATGAAACCTACAACCCACATTCTGTTGTAAAACCCTCTACATGTAATAACCCAATCGGTTAGTCACCCCTTAGGTCAATTTTATTAGTTTTATGTATCCCCAACCTAGAAATCTTCTCCAAGCTCTACATCCCTTTGAGCTTAGAACAAGCAAAATGCAATCACTCACAACTCACTATGTTTTCCAACCTGTGATTATTTTGTGCAATTTTTTTTCATAATATGAGGAAATTGAAACACAATTTTTACTTTAAGTAACAGTTGTAAATTTTGAAAGTTCCTTTCATTACATTCATACTTTTTAAATAAGAAAATGTTTTCATTACAACATTTGCAAGTTGGAAAACACTAGGTGTTATGAAACCTACAACCCACATACTATTGTAAAACCCTCTACACATAACAACCCGATTGGTTAGTCACCCCTCAGGTCAATTTGATTAGTTTTATGTATGCCCAATCTGAAAAATCCTCCCCAAACTCTTCACCCTTGAGCTTAGAAAAAACAAAATGCAATTACTCACAATCCATTATGTTTTCCATCTTATGATTATTTTGTGCATTTCTTTTTTCATAATATGAAGAAATTGAAACACAATTTTTACTCTAAGTAACAGTTGTGGTAAATTTTGAAAGTGTATTTCATCACATTCATACTTTCTAAATAAGAAAAGGTTTTCATTTAATAATTGCAGGTTGGAAAACATTAGGTGTTATGAAACTTGCAACCCGCATACTGTTGTAAATTCCTTTACACATAACAACCCAATTGGTTAGTCAGTCTTCAATTCAATTTGATTAGTTTTATGTATCCCCCACTTGTAAATCCTCCCCAAGATCTCATTATATTTTTTTAAGGATAGTCAAATATAATTATTTACCTAATGGATTAGGGCATTACACTAATTGTATTTTGAATATATTTCAAATGGTGAATTGCAAGCCAAAAAAAACCTAGCTTCCACAAGATTGAAATTGAGCAAAGAAGAAAAGGGCTCTAATGTAGATTCAATTTTATACAAAGGACTTTTTAGTAGTTTGATGTATTTGAAGACTACAAGATATAACATTATGTATGGGGTAAGCTTAATTTCAATGTTCATGGAGTCACCAAAAGATTTTCACTAACAAGCTGGAAAATAATCTTGACATACATTAATGACACAAAAATCAACATATTATATACTTTATATCTAATAAATTTGAGTTAATTGATTACATAGATAATACTTGAATAGGAAACATTGATGATAGAAATAACACCTCCAAATGTATCTTTTATCGAGATTTAAAAACAATGTTATGAACTTCCAAAAACAACCCATTATAACTCTTTCTACAATAGCAAAACCACGAACCTCCAAAAACAACCCATTATAACTCTCTTTAGAATAGAAGTCAAATATGTGACAACTTCTGCTGATGTCAAGCTTCTTGTGATTATTGACTCTTCTATTCAATTGAAAAAACCTCAACTAGACAAAAGATGAAGAGCTTATCCAACTTGAGAACAACAATAAATATATGTAAACATAAAGCAATTTTGGATTAATTGGTAGACAATAATATGCATTAAATAGTCAAGAATTCAAATTGCATTGAGATAAGGCATGGTATAAGAGATACACAGAGCAAAACTTTGCTGCTTTATTTGTTTTCCACTTTAATTACAGCTACAAATACTGAGGCAAACGAGTTTTAATCCAAATGTGAATGGAATGAAACACCAATGGCAAGAAACAAAATAAATAAAACGAAAGCACGTCGGATCTCTAAACTGAAGAGGTGATGAAACAACAATCCTAACCACAATCACTCGTTCCAAACGCCAACGCAATGATATTAATGCTACTAGTAGTAGAAAGCAATGATGGTGATCATAACTAGGGACAGATAATGGCTGGCGCTTCTCCTTACAATGGAAATTCCCCCGATCAAAGGATCAAATTTTCCACTTTTGCCCACTCTTCTGTTGCAAGAATTCACTTTATTCTCTCGCTTTTCTTGAAGAGATGCACGCAAGCCCTGCTTTAACTTTTTCTCCACACCATACATTTCTTCTTCATAATGCATACTCTCAAAGGAGGACATGAAACCAAATGTGACAAAGATGTTGAGGGGTTCACAACCATGTTGTTTGGATGGTCCAAATTTATTGGACTCTCCACATTGTAGATGTGCCCATGTGGAGATCTAAACAAACAAAATTTAGGTAATTCCCAATGAAATTGCACATGATCCAATTTTATGCAATCAAAATGTCATTACAGATCGATCACATACCTGGCGCAAGCCTTAGATGTGAAATGGTTGTTGCTATTGATAAATGTTGTGGTCTCCACTATTCTCCTCGTGTGATCATGAATGGATAAATGTGATGGATTCCTTAATTTTAAAGAAACTATGAGTGGAGAGCTAAAATGATCAAATGCCTGGCCTTTTGTTACACCAGAGAGGACTCTTCTATTGCCATCAAATGCCTGGACTTCCCCCGATCAATGGCGCTTCTACGGAGCAGTATTCCAAGCCAAGCCCTCATATGCCTAGATTCGTCTTCCTTTCATTAGCACGTAGTGAATGCTCGATAGACCAGGGATAGCGAACATGGAAGAAAAGCCTATGAAAAAGGTCGCTTGTTTCATTTTTCATTGTCCTGTGAAGCGTGTATGGCACGATGTTTACGTGGGATTCACTTGGTATTCTCCCTGCATTTAAAAACTCCCGCTTTGTTCATATTCACTTGGCTATTCTCCCGGCGTTTAAAAACTCCCGCTCTATTTTTAAAACTTTCATCTGTCCGTCTCCGTGACTTCCGTCATCCCTTCCGCTTGTGTTTTGGTGGGCCATTTTTATGCATGTCATGCATGTCATATGATGTGTTGTGTATGTTTTTATGCATTTTTGTATGTACATAGGTGTGTTTTGTCTACATTTTAGTCATGCATGTCATATGATGTGTTATGTATGTTTTCATGCATTTTTGTATGTACATAGGTGCGTTTTGTCTTCGACCAATTCATGGGACCATGTTAGTTGAATGGAGCACCTACATTTTCTCTGAATCTATTGTTATTTGGGGAAAAGCTAATAAAGTTAGAAATTAGGGCATTTTCCTATATCTTATGATTCCAGGGGGCTTCCTAAAAAAACGGAATGGAATCTGCTGAATTTTTTTGAATATTTTGAAGCTGAGCGCTGGTGGTCCCGTGATGCTGGAATGGAATGCTGTGAATACAAAATTAATAAATAAACATCATTTCCCTCTAATTTTTCTCTAGTGGAAATCTAGATTTTTAGATGTGTGACAAGAGGTAGGAAAAACTCCTAAGCTAGTGGGGCAATTTCTAGCCCCACCCCAATCTCACCAGCTGAATCTTCAGCGTAAAACAATTTGGACTGGAAAAAATTCCCATTAATTTTGTAGCAGATTTTTTTTTCCCAGAAAACCTCCTACTTCCGTGAAAATAGGAGCCCAAACCCCCCATGGGACCATAAGGTTTTTGGGGTGAAGGAACTCGACTTCACAACAATACAACTTAGCACCATCTATCCAGCCATCATGATAAATCATAATTATCAGTCTATCCACCCATCACGATGCATCTTAAGCATCAATGGTCTTAACTTACATTCATGCCATACAATATCAATCACCAACTGTTCCGTCAGTCGAAGCATTGTCAGCCATGGAATTAAATATGAAATTGAACGATTAATCTTATTAGAATTTTTAACGCACGCTGAATAACTAGTGGAATTTGATTAGGTCTGATCTTGTCCTAGCAAGGATTAGGTCTCGTTGCTTGTTGATTTGTTCTTCAGTAATCTACAGTTTGCTCTATCCATCACATAACTTGTCGTCCACCATAAAATCAATGAGAGCAATGTGGGTGGTGTAGCTCACTGCCTTTACAAATGGGAAAATATCTGCCTGTACAAGAATTGTTGCCTTTACAAATGGAAAAATACCTGCCAGGATATACGGTGCCGTCTTGCTTCCATTTTCTTGGTCTACGAGCTCTCCTTTTTAAGGTTAATCAATTTTGAATCTCTGTTTTTCAAATTCCTTCTTTAAATAAACATTAATTATAGAGGTTTTTCTATTGAAGCACTATTTATTTTACTAATAGTTTTTACTAATTTATTTTTCAAATTTTGAATCTTTGTTTTTCAAATTGGTAGAGGTGCAATCCTCCTTAGCATTAATTGAAACCTTTTCCATACCATTTGGTGGTTAGTTCAATTAGAGTGCCCTGCCAATTTTCAATTATCCATCTTTGTTTTGAAAAAAGTTTGCAGTGTGTTTTTCAAATTCTCATTTGAATTGATTTTCTGTCTCCCAATATAAGGTTTTCCACATTAGCACATAAATGACTAGATCAATTTTGGCTTCAAATGAGCTTTGCGAGTGCCACGTGACTTCGCCTTCTTCATCATGCCATGCAAAATGAGAGTGGTTTTAACTATTGATGTTCTAGGATTTCAGAATTTTTGCAATCTTGGTAAATGTCCCTGATGTCATTTTGTTGAGTTTTTGTTATAGTTGTTGTGCTTGGGCACTACTTGCTTTGTAGAAATCCCTTGCTATCTGTTTGTCATTATGCTAACATGGGAGTTGTAGAAGACAGTAGGGACATTGGATGACATGTATGCAAAACGTATAAGCATAAATAAGGCACATGAACTACTTCATAAAATGCCTTGAAGAAATGTGGTCTCATGGACTTCATTGACTGTACAGTATGCACGAAATGCATATACTGAAAAGGCCTTCAGAACTTTTAATCAAATATAACTATCACAAGGAAAGCCAAATTTATTGACCTTTGCCAGCTTTCTCCCTGCTTGTGCCAAATTGGGAAATTTAGAACAGGGCATGGACGTCCATCATAGCATAATTGAGAGTAGATTTTTGTCAAATGTTATTGCAGCTGTCCTGGCAGACATATATGCAAAACATGGAGGCACAGACAAAGGCGGGAAAACTGCTTGACAAAATACCTTGTATATGAATTTTACTGATATAAATGCATAATCTCTATCTCATATTTTCTCTGGCAGAAAAATTAATTGTAATTAATGTTTTCTTTTTCTCTTTCCCTTGTTGGGCATCTACGTAGGCTCAATATAGTCCTTTTTGTATGTATGAAAAGAGAAAAAGAAGGGCAGATGCCAATTTTTGCAGCAGCAATAGTTTGAAGCAGCCAGTGAAATAGGGGACCATGATTTTTAGTGTTTATTGAGTAAAATTAAAAAGAGTAGCAGCTTTGTAATTGGTTTTATTATGACGAATATTTGTATGTTTTGAAAATATATAAAATATAAGTAAATTTTAGGTCTCCATGTTTCCTTTATGTTCTTTATTTTGCTTTGTTTTGTTATATATCACATCCTCTGCCTCTTCCTTCAAATTCAAGCTCCTTGAAACAGGATACACAAAGATTAATATTAAATCAATTCAAATGGCAGAGGCTTTAAGGCATTTCAAATAAATGCCTCAAGGCAATGCAGTTTTATACGTTGAAATTATAGCAGGATATGAAAAAATTAGCTTGGTTAAAAAAGCTTGTGTCTTTGTTAGGATAAACCTCATATAGTTCAGCAGGCACATTATTTAAATTCCACGATCTTTTAATGGAGAACAGTTTAAAATAGTTAGATTCAAGATTTCTCTCTTTTTCTCTTTTTCATACTGATGATGGATCATGAGTATGGTCTGAAACGTTGATGTAAAAATATGCACACAATTTATCCAAAAATCTTGAATCTAACTATCATGGATTGTGGAAACAAAATGCTATTAATTAGTCTAAAAGAGGTTTTTGTAATGCATTTTGATATCTGCTGCAACTTTCCTCTGGGAGAAATGTAAATAGCACATTATACATATGGAGGGATTGAAACAACTCTTTTCAAAAAGGTTTCAAATGAAACTACAGGTGAGTTTGGTAAATTAGTTGCAGACACAGAGACCAAGGAGTTACTATATTTCACAGACAAGCCAGAAATTCATGTCAGTGATTACATAAACTACAGATTTTATATGGGTAGAAATTTGACTGTGCCCTAAACAATTGAGGTCAGGTGGGTTCATTCACTGAACGAGGGAAAACCCAATTCGTGGATTATGCAGAGATACAGTTCTTCAAAATGGCAAATAAACACAGTTTTTACCAGAAAACTCTCTTACACGTTCTCGTGGACTGGAAAAATCTTATATTGATTAACGTAGATAAATTTAATATATTTTTTTAAAGATCTAAATGTTTTAAAAACATTCCAGAGCAAACCATTAGATCTTACCGAAGGTGGCAATTTGGACATCTAGATCTGACATGGACTTCTTCTGACTCGAATTGTTGACCTCTGCAAACACTGCAATAATTTATTGTTTTGAATCCCCGACCTTGTTATCTTTGAAACATTATTTGTTTCAATTTTTCGGAGAACCAACCCCTTATGAGAAAAAATGGGCAAAGTTTATAGGAAAAATTTATGAAACCCTACGATAGCAGATTTTTTTTTAATGAGAAACCAAAACCAATCTCCCTACAACTGCTGCTTGAATCTATGCACAGTAGAAGCCAAGTTAGGGGTTTCAAAATATAAAGAATGAAAATTGATGTGCACACGTCTTTCGTGGAGAGTGAATTTATAGATTCAAATGAATAGTGTTGTCTATTAAGATGAAGAAGAATAATTATATTGATATTCAACTACTAAATGAAAATAACCCTAATTCATGCCCAAGTGTACATAATTCTAGTTACAATGCCAAATTGCCACATGGCACAGGTGGAGCACATGATTTTTTCTTCTTGATTTGTAGCAGGGTCCATAGTGCAAGCCTCCCAAAACACTTTGATGCAGTCTGTGCTTATCTTCAGCTCTCAGTGTTTGGACAATATTAAAAGCTGTGTTGAGCATGAATGGAAGGGAAGAATCATCATATTGAAGTGAAGAGTAAGCTTGAATGTGAAGAGACAAAAGACGGAGTGATGGAAAACAAATATTTGAATATGTTTTAATAATGAGATTGGGGGAATTCTTGAAGGGATAGAGATGAGTGGACTCCTTTTTGGTAGAGCAAGTCTTTCGGAGAGAATGCACGACTCAGAGAGAGTGTGCATTAGCTGTCTGAAAAATATTTTGTAACCGCTTGTAGTGAGTTTTTGTAGCTAGATGTAGCATGTTCTGTAGTTGCTTGTAGTGATTTGTTTGCAGCAATAAAACATCAGTCTACATGGTTATGTTCTGCAACAACATTGCATGTGTGAGCCATGTTTAACTTTGCCGTAATAAATAAAAAAATCTGAGTTTATTCAATGAAATTTTGTGTTGATTTGAGTCCTCTGGGGAAACCTAGAATATGGCTGCAAGGATAGACTGTCATTAACTTGACCTCCTATTCTTTTCTGCATCAGATGGTATCAGAGCTGATTTGAATCCAGTTTGTCAATGTATATTCAACCAACGTAAGATTGTAATCAGAGAGATTGCAACAGTAGGTTTTGATTGTCAAATGTGTGAACATGCCTCCCCAGAAGTGCATCATTTGATCTTAGAGAAGGCATATCCTGCACGCATGTGTGAGAGAGTGAAAGAACATATTCCAACAAGAGAGTTCTGGGTAGGAGTAGAGAAATAGGAAGTATCCTTCACTTAATTGAATAGTAGGTAGAGGGTGTTAAAGACATCTCCATCCTCCAACATGAAGTATTGGGTAGAAGTTGTAAATAGAGGAGAAATATCTTACATTGAGTGAATAGTGGATGGAGGATGTTTAAAGTGTTATCCATCTTGTTTAGGTGGGTAGAGAACAAAGATTTAAAAGAGTGGTCTGATATCAAGAGGTGGTTTATGTAAGATTTGCAGCAGAAATTTTGAATGTTCAATGTGTTGAGATGCTTCCTAGAAAAGTAGTTGTAAGAGTTAGAATAGGAGCTGCCAATGTGGCAATAAGATTGGACGAGGTTGTGAACTTGCTAAGAGTTTTGCAAGCGAATTAGATGTTTTGCACCAACAATTGGTGTGTGTAAAACAGAAGATAAAATGTTGGGAGCAGAAGATGTCGAACTGGTATGCGAGCAGTTGCATGCAAGAGGAGACAAGCATGAGCACGTGAGCCATCTTTTCATGAATGTTAACGAATATGCTTTGACAGAAAAAGAGAGAGAAGTGGACATTACACTAATCATGAAGGGTAAGGCAAAAGGTGCAGCTGAAAAGGTGAAAAACGAGGAAGAAGACCTTGAATGTCCAAGTGTAATGGTAGTGTATGATCATGCAAAAGAAGTAGAAGACCATCTCTTAATTGAAGAAGAAATGAGAATGACTAAGGCTTTGTTTGATTTAGTTGAGAAAAAGGAAAGGTGTGAGCAGCCCACAGAATAAGAAATCCGGCCGCTTACAGATTCCCGGCAATCAAACTCATTGAAACCATGGCAAGTGAGGTAAAATAAAACTCATTGAAACCATGGCAAGTGACTTACCTCAAGATTTTGCACAAATTGTGTCACGCTGTCAACGATGCTAATAAGAAAAAATGGGAAGAGTTTTCACAGATTCCCAAAAAGAAAAGACAAGTAATGCTGCATAGCCATTGAATCCTTGCTCGCTGCATGTTTGCTCCATTCGCTTTTTCTGTCGCTCCAAAATGCAGCACGTACAGGCAAATTCTCATCTTTTATGCGATTCATGCCATAAAAAATTAGGGTTTATTAGGCGTAATGTTAATGTCGCGCAATTTGTTTACTGTGACGAATGTGTGCAAGCTCATAAATTCCACTCTCACCATGCTTTCCTAGAAGACTGGGACACAGATATATTCCTTGAACCTTTCACTGAATTCTCTTTGGAGGGAAGCGATGGAGGAATTTTGAGGATTCATAAGGCCGTTCTGTTATGTTACTAACCCTTACTATTTAAAGTAACCGATTTTTTTCCTCTGTTAAAAACCCTATATTGAGAACTCACTTTTGACAGGCAGGGAAGTCTAAAGTTTTTAAGGCAATGTTGAGGGCAGGAATGTCTGAGTCTATTAGCGGTAAAGCCAAAATAGCCGATATGACATCTGAAGAATTGCGTCCGTTAATTAATTTTCTGTACACAGGCAGAGTAGATAAAAAAAGCTTGGAAAGTCATGGCGTTGCACTTTACAGAGCTTCTCATAAGTATGATCTGCCTCTTTTGACGGCTATCTGTGAACCTTTCCTTGTAAGTAATGTGAATAGAGATATTCATGGCGTTTTCGAGCTTGCCGTAAATCATGTAGTGGAGAAATTACAGGAAGCTGTATTGCCTTTTATTTTCAGCGAAGATTTTTTTGAAAGCAACCCGACCGCTTTAGTGTGTGAAACCGTGAGAGCGGCTTCCGAGTTTGAATGCTTTGCTGAGTACCGAAAGAAAAATGCAACAGTGATAACCTCCTTCATGGCGACCGTTTTACATCGAGTGCCAGGTACTCCTTCAAATCAAGTATTTTATTGATTTAATTATGAATTAAGGAAAACATCCAATTGTCGTCCACGATCCAATACCCGTTCACTCCATGCTCATCTGACCCCCTAATACGTGTTTATATTTTAGTCATTACATTATTTTATTTATGCCAATAAAAATTTACACATGCAACCAATATATGTTCACTACTAAATGTGTAGCTAACCAATTAAAAAAACAAATCTAAACATCGATTGATACATATATGTTTTGAATACAAGACAAGTTGCAGAAAATAAAGTAATTTTTGCATTTATTTAAGTACATTGATGTTTACAATTACCACTCTATGCAAGTGGCTCAAAGCTTCAACTACATTATATATAAATGTATATTTGAACAGTTAATGGTGCACAATTTCACATTATATAAACCATTATGAACAGCTAATGGTGCATATTTTGACATAATAGCAAACATTGATCAGCTTTATGAGCTATCAATTGCACATTCACCCACACTTCCTATCACATCTTCATGTATTATCTCCATCAACTTCTGGTACCTGCACACACAGTTAATTGTGTAAGGCTCCCTAATAAACCAAAAAATATATTATAATTCATATAAATGATTGAATTTATGCAAGCCAATTATTTTATCTATTAAACCAAATATAAAATTGATTTTCTAAAGGCCACGACAGAACTCAGGCATAAATGGCCACTGCAAAATGAAATGACAGATTGTTTCCCACAAAAAATTCAAATTTGAAATTCAACCACCACAATTCAATGCATTCGAATTTGAAATTCAACCACTATAATTCAATGCATTCAATTTACACATTCGAATGATTTTATAAGAGGGAATTTCCAGAGTCATTTTCATTACGAATTATCCTCTACTTTCACTGAATATCCTTTACAAAATTCAGAGCTTTCTAAGGCAATTTCTGCACATTCATCTTTAAAGGGAGCTTATTCAGGTCGGTACACCCAGAATAGGTAAATTCATGTTTTTTATTATCAATTTGTTGTTTTACATTTATTTTATCTATTTTATTATTCAAGATACTGTTTTATATTTATGTACTCACTGTTTACATTATTTTTAGGCATATTGTTTTACATTAATGTTGTCTGATTCATTATTCAATATTCTATTTTATATTTATGTACTCAATCTTTACATTTTTTTTAGGTAATATGTTTTACATTTATTTTGCCTATTTCATTATTCAATATACTCTTTTATATTTATGTACTTAGCGTTTACATTCTTTTCAGGCATACAAATTATTTTGTTTTTAGTCAACTGTTCAACTTAGCATTTTCCATTATTTAATCATATCATAGTTGCATTTTTTTCACCTGCATTCATCATAAATCAAGATAATAACAACAACATTACCCATTTTGTAATCATATCACAGTTATATTTTGAATCCCTCTTTACTAATCATGAAGTTTAATGGGTTTATAGTTTTTGTCCCAATTTATTGAGTAGTTTATGGATTACAATTTGCAGACAAATATATATATATATATATATATACAGTCATGCCATGTAGAGTTTCATCATATCAGATTGTATATATATATTATATATATATATATGATAAGAATATAACATTCTCTGCAAGTACAATGATATATTCTTATCAGATTGTATACATACATACATATATATATATAATATATATATATACATTCTCATAAGAATATATCATTCTCTGTAAATAGAATGATATTTTCTTATCATAATGTATACATACATATATATATATATATATATATATATACAATCTGATAAGAATATGCAAAGACAATGATATATTGTCTATATTCTTATCAGATTACATACACACATATATATATACACAGTCATGCCATGTGTTTTTTCATTGTGGTCTCCTTAATCCCACCGTCAATGCGAGCTCATGTGACCATATCAAGTTCGTCCGACTCCCATATGTTGTAGGTAACGTCTCCACCTCTCATCACCTGCAAGATTGTTTGTTGAACAGTGGGTTTTTCTTGGTGTGTATAAAAATCATTTCTTTGTATGGCATTAAGAGTTTGACTAAAATCATTTCTATTTACATGTGACTGGTACATTTATTTGATCCCTCGTGGTTTATTATGTCTATGCCATTGAGGGTTTTCCTCCAGGTTTGATTGTAATCATTTCTTTTTACATGTGGCTGGTACAAATTTAATCCCTCGTGAATTAATCTGTCTATGCAATCAAGGGTTTGTCTGCTATGATTTTATTTGACATTATTCTATGAACTAATCACATGTAATGTGATTCAAACAAAACATTGACGAAATTTTGACCAAGTATAATCCTGAAAATTAATGTGTATATTGAAAAACACCAGTATAATCATGAAATTTTATGGGTTTCAGCATATGGGTTAATGGGTAGATGTTTTCTATTTTCAGTAATTATAATATGCACATGAAAATAAATGGGTATATAGATTTTGTCAGATTCCCTTCGAATCCCTTCATTATAATCATGAAATTTAATGAATTCAAGCTTCATAGACAATGATATGTTGTAATCAGATTATATATATATTTTAGCAGAGAATGATAGGTTCTTATCAGATTGCATATATATCTATGCAGACAATGATATATTCTTTGTTGCACTACCAAGTTATGCAACTTTTACTGTCTGTGTAGGTTAAGTGGAATATAATGGCACTTGTTAGGAGACTCTCTAAAAGGGTTGTAGGAAGGGGACCACGTGCCATTAGAGTCACTTGTGGGGTGCACTTCGTTGATGAAGAGCCTATAGAGGAAGTGCATGCAATTCTTGCACAAGAAGACGTTCCTGACTCTGCGGATGAAGCCACCAACACAACAGAAGTTGAACCACCTATTTAGCCAGATGTTCAGCCCGATGTATAACTACCCTCACCTGTACCCATTAGGCAGTGGACATATGCTGATATGGAAGGAGTAGTTAAAAGTGTCAAAGAACACAACATGTCAATCAGGGAAGCAACAATCAAGTGGGGTATGCCACCTAGCAGTTTGAGGGCGTGGTTGTTAGGAGTTACCACCACCAAGAAGAGGGGTCCACATACCATATTATCTCATGAGGAGGAGGGTGAAGTTGTCCAATGGTGCAAGGACATGGAAGAATTGGGCCACGGACTACAAGTCAATCAGCTACAATCCACAATTGCCCAAATCACTTCAAGTCGGCCCAATCCATTCACAAATGGTGTCCCCGGGAGGTCATGGTGGGCAAGATTTCGAAGAAGGAACCCAGATTTGACAATCAGAACAACTGAAGGAGTGGATAGTGAAAGAGCAATTATGGTTCGTCCTTCTATCATGCAAGCTTTCTATGACAACCTTCATAATATGATTAACCTTAACCACTATGGAGCAAGTCGAATTTGGAACTGCGATGAGACTGGTATTCAAGCTAGTAGGAACTGTGGCATGAGAGTTATTGCAAAATTGGGTGTAAAAAGTGTACCACATTTGGTTTCAAAGAGTAGAGAGTGGATCACAGTGCTAGCTTGTGTAAGTGCAGGTGGGTTAAGTATTCCTGGGTTCTACCTGTTTAAATCAAAAAGGCACATGCAAAATTATATAGTAAATTGTGAGATAGGTGCATTGATGGCAATCCAAGAACATGCTTGGATGACAAAGGAACTATTTGTCAAATGGTTAGACCATTTTGCAGGTAATATCCCTGGTGGGGTTTCACCCACAAACAAGGCCCTTTTAATTTTTGACGGCCATGGCAGCCACGTGGCTTTCAAAACCATTGAAGAAGTAAGAAAATTAGGAATATACCTATTAACACTTCCTGCTCATACCAGTCACAAGTTGCAGCCATTGGATGTCAGCATTTTTGCTCCATTCAAGGCATATTTCAAAGAGCAACGAATCATCTGGCAAGCTAACAACCCACATATCGATATTGGGCGTGAAGAGTTGGCAACTCTAGCAAGCCAAGCTTTCAAAAAATCTTTGACACAATCCAACATTATTAGTGGGTTTCATAGAACAGGTATTTGGCCACTTGATCAGTTAGCCCTTGATAGGGACATGGGGCCAAGTAGGGCTATATTGTTGAAGACGATGTACCAAGTCCTAGAACAGAAGATGATGCTTGCACGATGGAAGATGAAGAGGATGTTATGGAAGTAGAGACATGCCTGCGTCTACTTGGTTACAACAAGGAATAGATTGATGGTTTTGTGCGGGAATGAAATCAGGGCACTGAAACTACAACACACATTCAACCAAAAATTCAGCCAGTTGTTGCAGATTTTCAAGCAGAAGTCCAACCTCTTATTGCACCTCGCAATGAAGATACATAAACTACATCAGACCACAATGAGGGCACTGAAACTACAACACACATTCAACCATAAATTCAACCAATTGTTATAGATTTCCAAGAAAAAGTCCAACCTCTTATTGCGCCCTGCAATGAAGATACAAAAACTACATCAGACCACAATGAGGGCACTAAAACTACAACACACATTCAACCAAAAATTCAACTAGTTGTTGCAGATTTCCAAGTAGAAGTCCAACCTCGTATTGCACCCTACAATGAAGATACAAAGACTACATCAGCTGGTCTGAGTTTGCCAACTCAAGTCAGCCAATCGGATTGGATGCATGAAGCAGCCACGAACCTTGGAGTGCAATTAAATTCGATTGAGGAAGAAGTTGGTCTTTCTATGCCATCCCCACCACACATTGATCTGGTTGAAGTGATACATTATTTCACTACTGCAAGGAATTGGGAAGAGCATAGTGATGGTCGAAGTGAAGAAGACAATGCATATAGTGACGAAGAAGCTGAGTTTGTGCCATGCACCCCACATGATGGACAACAATCAACCAGACGAAATAGAAAATTCTTGAAACTTCCAGTGCAGAGGGTGCAAGGAACATCACGAGGAGGTCGTTTGGGAGTGCTTCACCTTAGTAGGCAAACCCCAAGTACTAACATCAGACGCCTTCATTGAAATGTACAGTAAACAAGAGGTGGAGAAGAAAAGGCAAGCAGAGTTGCAGCAATGTAAGAAGGACCAGATGTTGAAGAGAAAGGTAGAACGTGAAGCAGAAACAATTGAAAAGGAAGCAATGAGGGTTGAGAAGCAAGCAAGGAAAGTGATAGAAGGTAAGGAGAATATGATTAGAATGCGGGAGAAAGCAATCAAACAAGAGAAGGCCAAAACTGAACGTCTACAAAAGGCAGTTGAAAAGAAAGCTAAACAAGCAGAGAGGATAAAACGTAAGTCTATGGCGGGGAATCCTATACCCCCCCAACACCCTATACTACTCGATATGATGAACATATTGGCACCAACCTTTACATCTATCAACAATATGCAAGTTGGGAGTGGCTCACAACAAATGGGACTGACTGTAGATGCAAGCCAGACATTGCTTGCTCAAATAGCAACATGCCTTCAAACCTCAATTAACCAAGTATCACCTCCTAAAAGTGGAACAGACTCAGCTATTGGCAGATATCTCACGCCACCTTCTTTTCCTAGCAATATTGAAAACTAAATATGCTGGTATTGAGTTTTGTTTTTGATCGATGTAGCAGTATATTTTGTTGATCTACTTTGCATATCAGATCAAAATATCTGCTTCAAGTTATAACTTTGATATGATTATAAGATGTGATAATGTTGTTGTTATTATGTTTGGAACCTCACATATGTTTAAGGTGAGAAGAAGTTTAGTACAAGCACTCGATAATATTTTGATATGTTTCAAGTATTTTTCAGCCATATTTTTTTGTCGCACCACCCAATGAATTCTTGCAATTTGATAAAAAAATATAGCTATGATATGATTATAAAATGTCCTAATGATGTTGTTGATATTTATTCGAACCTCATAGTTAAGTCTTTTATATGTTTTATGAGGGTTTCAGCCTTGTATTATTAGATTATATATATATATGTAATCTGATAATAATGTATCATTGTATGCAAATACAATGATATATTATTATCAGAATATATATATATATATATATATGCACAATCTGATGTGAATATATCATTGTATGCAAATACAATGAAATATTCTTATCAGATTGTGTGTGTGTATATATATATACTCATGCCCTGTAGTGTTTCATCATATGAAGCCATGTACGGTTTCAACACATGGACCTTAACATGATCCTCATACGGTTCCAGTAATATTTTGATATGTTTCAAGTATTTTTCAGTCATGTTTTTTTGTTGCAGCAATCAATGAATTATTGCAGTTTGATAAAAAATATAACTATGATATGATTATAAAATGTCCTAATGCTATTGTTGTTATATATTCAAACCTCATAGCTAAGTCTCTTATATGTTTTATGAGGGTTTCAGCCTTGTATTTTCTATGGTATCACTAAGTACACTATGTTTCAGTGTTTGTCAATAAAAAAAATCAGAACACTTTGATTGCAAACAAAATTTGCAGACAATGATATGTTATTATCACATTGTATGTATATATTTGAAGACAATGATATATTCTTATCACATTGTATGTATATGTATTCATATATACATACAATCTGATAAGAATATATATCAATGATATGTTATTATCACATTTTATGTATATATTTGCAGACAATGATATATTCTTATCACATTGTATGTATATATATTCATATATACATACAATTTGATAAGAATATATCATTATCTGCAAATTGTAATCTGACGCGAAATCTGCGGGAGATGATGAGTTTAGGGCTTAAAGATGCCTAGCAAGCCGCGGTTAGGTAAACCCAAATGCGTGGTTTGATGAAGGCATATGCAGCACATGGTTAACAAGGTAATGTGGTCAGGTTGAGTTTAAAACAACCACCTCCTAGTAGACAATGATATATTCTTTACAAACAATGAAATTTTCTTATCATATTGTATATATGTATTTGCAGACAATGATATATTCTTATTAGATTGTATGCATATATATATATATATATATACATACAATTTGATAAGAATATATCATTGTCTGCAAATAGTAATCATTGTATTTGCAGACAGTGATATGTTCTTATCAGATTGTATGTATATATATATATACACAATTTGATAATAATATATCATTGTCTGTAAATTGAAATCATTGTATTTGTAGACAATGATATATTCTTATCATATTGTATATAATTGTCAATCACTAGTTTTTTCTTAATGATTAATGTTTTACTAACACTATAGCTTATACCATCAATTATCACAATCTAGCCACATTGAACTGCACTCTTAGCTACTCTAACAAAATCTAAGTTAACCCTCTATAGATTTCATATTATTTCAAACAAATCCAATTACACATGACCCTAAAGTTTCCATAATAATATTGTTATTTTGATTTCATTCTAACACAATAAATTTGCAATAAAACATAATACTAATATTAATATCTTACTTCATATTATAATTACCCTAATAGTTTGTTTATACATACAATCTAATAAGAATAAACTAGAGTTAACTAAACTCATAATTATTCTATACTATTACTCAATTCATCTAACTTTCAGCCATATATATAAAATCACATAGTTTTCTGTATTACTAGGTCATTGCCAAAGTAAAGTCAAAGACTTTACCTATCATTAACACTCAATACCTTTTGTTGATTGCGGACAAATTCTCGCATGCCTGCCATTAAGAGACCAATGTAGTTAAATATATTCCTCAAATCAAATAAGCATTTGTAAGAACAAAATATGTATGAAAATAATACAACATAAAATATAAACATATCATAAAACATTAAGAGAAAAATGTCCCTATAGATTTTATTGTGTTAACAAACATGACAACTTCCATGGTATGTTGATAATCCACATACTTGGTTCACCTCTCGACACTCCCGCTTGCCTGCAAAACAATTGTAATAAACGGGGGTAGTACTCGGTACTCGTAACATTCCCACATCAAATCATCCTTACAATATTGCATGCACAACAATAAGAGTTTTGATTGGAACATTTAAATCCACAATGTTCTGATCCTTAGTATGAAGCTAAAAATAACAGTGTATATAAATTTGTATATACATATACATGTACATGTATATGTATATGTATATGTATATGTATATGTATGTACATGTACATATGCATGTACATGTACATGTATCTGTATATGTATATACATATACAAATACATGTACATGTACATGCATATGTATATGTATATGTACAAACATATATGTAATCTGACTATTGAAACACATATAACAAGTGGAAGAAAACATATTATATCACATCATACAATGATGTGATATGATTACATAATGGATAATGCTCATTTGAACATCTGACTGAAAATTGAATAATTTGTATGCCTCAAAATAATGCAAACACTTAGTACATAAATATAAAAGAGTATATTGAATAATGAAACATACAACATTAATGTAAATCCAGTATACTGATAAATAAAAATATGAATTTAGTTATTATGGGTGTACCAACATGAATAAGATGCCTTTTAAGAGGAATGTGCATAGGTTGTGTTAGTAAGCTCTGAATTTCGTAGAGGATATTGAGGGAATGACCGTGGAAATACCCTCTTATAAAAACATTGGAGTGTGCTTGATAAAATAGGTGGCTTGCATAATTTCAGTCTATTATATGATTTATAATATGTTTTTTTTTTCCATTATATGTATCGAGTTGAATTTTGTAGAGGATATGCAGTGAAATCATAGGAGAATTCATACTGAAAATGACATTGGAAATTCCCTCTTATAAAATCATTTGAATGTGTATATTGAATGCATTGAATTGTGGTGATTGAATTTCAAATCTCAATTTCCTGCCAAATAATGGGTCTATTCATACTGTAGTGGCCACTCCTGTCTAATTTCAATGGTGCGTAAATTTTTTTAAAAAGCCTATTTACAATTATCAATTAACCTATTTCAAGTTACGTTTGTATGTGGGCCCGATCAAAATATCACATGGGTCCACTAGGAGGTGGTCACTTTAATCTCAATCTCACCACAATACATTGTTAACCACGTGCCCCATATGCCTTCATCAAACCACGCATATGATTTTACCTAACTGCGGCTTGTTGGGCATCTTTAAGCCCTAAACTCATAATCTCCCGTGAATTTCTTGTCAGATTACAATTTGTAGACAATGATATATTCTTATCAAATTGTATGTATATATGAATATATATACATACAATGTGATAAGAATATATCATTGTCTGCAAATATATACATACAATGTGATAATAACATATCAATGTCTGCAAATTTTGTTTGCAATCAAAGTGTTCTGTTTTTTCTTATTGACAAACACTGAAACATAGTGTACTTAGTGATACCACAAAAAATACAAGGTTGAAACCCTCATAAAACATATAAGAGACTTAGCTATGAGGTTTAAATATATAACAACAACAACATTAGGATATTTTATAATCATATCATAGTTATATTTTTTTATCAAACTGCAATAATTCATTAGGTGCTGCGACAGAAAAACATGGTTGAAAAATACTTGGAACATATCAAAATATTATTGGAACCGTATGAGGATCATGTTAAGGTCCATGTGATGAAACCGTACATGGCTTCATATGATGAAACACTACAGGGCATGAGTATATATATATATATTATATATACACACACACACAATCTGATAAGAATATTTCATTGTATTTGCATACAATGATATATTCACATCAGATTGTGTGTATATATATATTTTTTGATAATAATATATCATTTTAATTGCATACAATGATACATCATTATCAGATTATATATATATATTTAAGAAGCCTCATGTTGTGTAGGGTTTCATCACATGAACCTATATATACCTATATATATACACACACATATATATGCATATATATATATATATATATAAATATAGTTGTTCGCAAATATATATATACAATCTGATAAGAACATATCATTGCCTAAGAAGAATATATCATTGCTTGCAAACATATATATACATTCTGATAATAACATATCATTGTCTGAAAAAAATATATCATTGTCTGCAAAACATATATACAGTATGATAAGAACATATCATTGTCTGAAAAGAATATATCATTCTCTGCTAAAATATATATACATTGTAATTAAAACATATCATTATCTACGAAGGTAATTGTGATCAAACCCTACATGGCTCTATTTAATGAAACCCTACATGGCATGACTATATATATAAATATATCGCTTGCCTACAAATTGTTATCTTAAAACTGTTGTATAATTTGGGACAAAAACTGTATACCCATCAAGTTTCATCATGATAATGCAGGGATTCGAAGAGAACCAACAAAATATGTAAACCCATTTAATTTCATGTGCATATTATAATTACTTAATATAGAAAACGTCCACCCATTAACCCGTATGTTGAAACCCCTCAATAATTTGGGGTTAAAATTGGAAACCCATAAAATTTCATGATTATACCGACGTTTGACAATATACCCACTAACTTTCATTATTATACTTGGTCAAAATTTCGTCAATGTTCTGTTTGAATCACATTCCATGTGATTATTTCATAAAATAATGTTAAATAAAATCATAGCAAGCAAACCCTCAATTGCATAGACAGATTAATTCATGAGGGATCAACTTTGTACTAGTCACATGTAAAAAGAAATGATTACAGTCAAACCCAGGCAAACCCTCGATGGCATAGACAAAATAATTCACAAGGGATCAATTTTGTACCAATCACATGTAAAACAAAATGATTACAGTCAAACCCAGGCAAACCCTCGATGGCATAGACAGAATAAACCACAAGGGATCAAATTTGTACTAGACACATGTAAATAGAAATGATTACAGTCAAACCCTTAATTCCATACAAAGAAATGATTGTTAAACACACCAAAATTCACTTAAACACCGTCGACGCCAAGGAAAACCCACTGTTCTACAAACAAACTTGCAGGTGAGGAGAGGTGGAGACATTATCTACAACATTTGGGTGTCGGACGAAGTCGCCATGGCCGCACGAGCTCATGTCAACAGTGGGAGAGAGGAGACCACGATGAAAAAACTGCAGGAGATGATGAGTTTAGGGCTTAAAGCTACCCAACAACCTGTGGTTAGGTTAAGAGTTAAACATGGGTTGATGAAGGCAAATGGGGCACGTGGTTAACAAGTGCAGGTGGTGAGGTAAACTCATACGCGTGGCTTGATGAAGCATATGGGGCACGTGCTTAGCAATGTAATGTGGTGAGGTTGAGATTAAAGTGACCACCTCCTAGCGGACCCATGTGATATTTTGACCGGGCCCACATACAAACATAATTTGAAATAGGTTAATTGATAATTGTAAATAGGATTTCTTTAAAAAAAAAAATTGGATTTAGAATGAATGGGTATGGGCAAAGTCATGAAAATGTAATGGGCAGAGGTTTAAAAACACCTATTTTAGCACTTTTCGTTTGATGGGTTCTACAAGATGCATTTTAAATACCCACAAGCCATTTTTTTCTTTTTAAGGTCCTAACTCGCTTACGAAGAAGGCCAATTTTTTTTGAAATCGGACCTATTTTACACTCTACACGAATGCGCGAAGTTAGCCCTGGCGGCTACTGGTATGTTTCCCCTAGCTATTTTTTTAAATAAAAATAAAAGTGTTATGTGTTTTTATTGACTAGTTCATATTTACGACCTACTCAAGAGAGGCCCAAAACAAAAACTAAAGGGTTTCGTAAAATGTAATTAACTTTTTAGGAGTCTTTGTAGAGGAATGCTGAAATTTTGGGGTGAATGTTGCTATAAAGAAGAGTGCCTCCAATTCCTTTTTTGAGGAGAAATTTTCTAGAAGAATGCTTCTAGTACCTTTTTATACGTCAAATATAGACTTGGAAAAGAAACAAAACCTCTTTTAAAAGTTTTATGTTTATTAATAGATGTGGTAGTTAAATATAATTAATAGCATAAAATATGAATTAAGACAATGAATTGAAATTATTTATATTTTTTAAATGATAAATAAAGATTAGAGTTATTTATTTTCAAGTGTGGTTTCGTATTATTAGATTATAAATTTTTGTTGTGATTTAAAATGATGTTTTGATATCTATTAGATTTGGTTTTGCAATATTTTGATAGACAACAATTAAATTTTGGTAAATGATATGAGATGAAATTATGGTGTGAAACATAACTCTATCAATAAAATCAACCTATGCTATGTGAAATCAATTTAACAATGCTTGTAATTTAAAAATAGCTTACATCACCTTTAGGTATCTAAAATTATTGGTACTCATACACATTTCACTATGTGATATACCTCTTTGTCACTATGTATGTAGATGGTGATGTAATGTTGATTCTCCTATAACAATGCAAAAGTGTACTTAAAGATCTTGATGGATCTTCTAGATGATTCAAAATGAATTAGAATGTCTTTTTATACAACACCTTAGAATATATTTTGAAATGTTTTGCACTTCAAATCAACACATAACAACTAGTTGGAGGAAGATAATATAGCTTCAATTTGAATTTTGATTTTTAAAATGGTAAGGTTCAATTTTTCATCATGAATTTGAGTTAGGTGGGTGAATTAGTAATTTAAGAACAAATATTGGCCCTTGAGAATATGTGGAGGTAGAATAAGGCTAGGTTTAGGGAATGTGCTACCTATTATGTAAAAATATACCACTTATATACTAGTTATTAAGGGTAACCCAACCAAATTGAGTCTCAAATAAAGGTTAAAAGTATAGTGCGTGAAATTTTTAGCACTATATTTGGCCCCCATGTTGACTTGCATGGACAATATTAAGATGCATGACAAAGTAAACAAGTAGCCAATGTGAGTAAATTACTTCTAGCAATCATAACAGAATACATATCAGAATATATCTTTAATGCATACTTTTTGTAATTAGCACACCATCTCAAAACCAAGAGTAAAAAGAGTCCAACAAGTAGCATTTGTAAAGAATTTTAAGTAGAAGCACTAACATAAATTCTTATCAATATAATCTATCTAATGTGCATAAAGTAAATTTGAAGGGTGGCATGAAGCTAGTCATTGTGGTCATTAAAGGAGATGATACATCTCATTCATTCAAAACATGAAAACTCAAAAGGAAGTTTAGCCACTTATGAAATTAAAATTAATAAAGAAAAATTATATCATGATGGTTCAAATTTAATGTATTTGACACTTAATTAGCTAAAGGTAAAATACTAGATATGTTTGACAATTTCCTTTAATGTTGGTTGTTATAATGTTTGGCACCAAATAGTTGTGAGGTGCGAGATTTGTAATAGCTAATGATTCTAAACTTCAAGTTTTCTAATACATTGAATCTAGAGTTAAGAGTTCATTGTTAGGCTTTAAGTATGTGCATATATTTTAATTACCTTGTATGTGTTTTTTATTTGCAATTAGTATTTTTTGAATTGTCTTTCCATTGTAAGAAATATTTGTATAATATATCATGTCTCAATTTGCCTAATATTAATGCACAAAAGTCAACATATTTTGGATTATGAATCTAAGAATTACTTTGAAATTGCCTTAATTTGTTCATCACAAATATAAACAACTAAGATATTATTATCAGAAATTATTTGATGTCTTTAATTGAAAATGGATAATGGTGTTTTATTATAGTATAACCAAATTTTATAAATTCATAGAGATCAAAGAAACATAGCACTACATATAGCAACTTAAATAGGTCATTTGAGAATCACAAAATTGCTTTTATCATCTTCCCTATCTTTATTAACTACAAAAATAACGATGGGAATTTTTCTTACACATAGCTGTAAATGGATTTAAAGCTTTTAGTTTTATGAGACTTGATAAGCAAATTGATCTTTTGAGATACCCTTCTTTGATAAAACTATAAATTTATCAAGCATTATCAATTCCAAGAACAAATAAATGCTTTGTACTCTAGTATGGGCATCAAAACATAATGACTACATATATATTAGTTGCACTTTAAACTCTTATTATAAAATTGTTAATGTCAAATAACAATACAAACTACAAATCAATAAACAATATGCCAAATAACTAACTAACTAACTATATATATATATATATATATAGAGAGAGAGAGAGAGAGAGAGAGAACTTCAAATCAACAAATTCTGAAACATCATCTTTGTAAGATTAATATCTTTTGTGTTTTACTATTTTTATGAATTTAAAAAGGGAAACCAAGCATACATAAATATGTAGGCTAAAAAATTAAATAAGTGGGAAATTTAGCAATTAGTTGAGATACTTAAGCTAGGATAGAAATATATGCTTGACTGAAAATAAAAATAGAATAAAATAATAATGAATGTGTACCTTGGAAGAAGAGCTAAAAAATATTGTAATAGACAATTTTACCTAGTTTTTGGATTTGGATATGGAAGGAATGAACTTTGATGGCTTTTCTATAAAAAATTATGGGAACAAAAACTCATGATCACTTTTGCACCTACAACTGTAATCCTTGCATCTATGAGTCTAACCTAATATTTCCAATATTGAATCCTTTTTATATTTTCACCCTAATGTTATAGATATTTTATATTTGTAAAATAGGCTTGCTTAATGCTTGTACTTGCAATGGGAAAACTAATTTTGGTGTTGACAAACATTGTTTGGAGCTTTCTATGATAGAATTTTTCCATAGTCAAGCCCTATTGATTGCTTTCATTATTTAGATAACAATTGGAAGACAAGGAACAAATGAAAATGATGTGACCATAATGGTGATAACTTGGATATAGTTTAAAAGAGGGATACAATGATCTTATTCAAAAACTAGGGTTTTGGAACTTATTGATAAAGAGGGTAATGCAATGGAATAGTTGATGTAATATGTTATTGTGATACAAGAGGGATTTGTTGCACACGGGTCTCTTTCTTCCAAAGAGATCACCAGGGAATGAACTACCCTTATACACCTCAAATTGAATAGATCGATGGAATCGTGAAGAGAAACGAGAAAGTAGGTCCAGGATCCGAAAGAGCAAGACTTCTAAGTTTCTATCCCCGACTGAGAAGCTCTCTGCCAAAATACGTCAGTGCAGTTCTCAGACGCTAGCGCGGCACGCTGTCATCTAGAAGATGAGCTGGCATCCTAAGTTGTAGAGAACTCAGGCGCTCAGGCAGACATAATAGAGTCTTATTTCTTGACTTGAATCAAAAAATGCGAAGAGTCAAATGATCAACAAAAAATAAAGAACTGAAAGAGAATACAAGAGAGCTTGAAACAAGATCACCTTCGTGCGTTCGAGCCTTTAGTCCAAGCTTCCTTCTGTAACCTGCACACAAAAGATCAAGGGGAAAAGGTTGGGGCTGTATAGGGGCCTGCCTCAGTCAGACCCCCATATTGGTGTTCCCACCTCCACGGACAACCAAGTTTGGAAAAGAGTGTAAAGGAAGTAAACAAAGTGTGTGGTGAAAACAAAACCCACTTCAAAGTAGAGCCCACACCAAAAAGTAGTAAATAAACTTAACAAGAAGGAGTGATAAGGAGAAAGAGAATTACCCACTGGTCAAGACCCTCTTTTGGAGCACACGGGCGCACCGTAATGTGCTTGCTTGAGAGAAGGTAGTTGCTGGAGAGTCGGTAGCTACTGAGAGGACCTCAGTCCATCATGGCTTCACCAGTGAAAGTGATGCTACTCAAGGGTAGGATTTACCCAAGACTAGAGAAAGTGGTGACAATGCTTGAATTGATAACTTCCAACCCCAAAATGAGGGCCAAAAGGAGTTTTTAATACATGGAAGGGCGACACAGAGCCATTTCATTTGAGACCTAATGACCTAGATACGTGTTGCTAGGGTCGGGTTTCTAGATCCGTCATTTCAAACTTAGAAAACCACCAAGATGTTAGCGCGCCACATGGACGTCCGCGTGTCACACAGGCGTTTGAAGCCTAGATTTTTGGGAAATGCCTTGTCAGGGTTCTGTTGTCTCGCCATGTGTCCTCATGGAGTCAGAATCACAAAATTCTCATGAGATTTTTCCATTGATGTTTCTAAGGTGTCATAAATGCTAGGCAAGATGCAAAAATGTGGAAATTCCCCTAGGTGCAATTCTGCGACATTGCATTTTTCCCCCACTTTAGTGGGCTCGATTTTGGAAAAAATCAACCTCACTAAAGTAAAGAAGAAAAATTTCACCTGAACTTTGCATTTTGTGGAAATGCATGCCAGGAAGAAAGACTATAGAGGTTGTCGAGGTTGAGCCAAATGGTACCAAGGATGCCCCCAGCTTCCAAGCTCAACAATCAACAACACCAAGGTCATGAAAAACTATTCAAAACTGTATCCCACAAAACTAAAATTTTGAGTCAATTTCGAAAAATTGAAAGAAACTACCAAGGATAGAAGAATGATCAAGAAAAAGTCGTTGATTCGGAGGAGAAAGAATGATCAAGAAGTGACTATATGCCCCCTCTTGAGTTTTCCCCCAGCATGATGGGGTATAGTCAAGAGAAATCAGAGGGCCATGAGCTCCAGGAAAAATGGGCCCTGAGGGGCCTATATATACCTAGGTGGGCCCCCAGAAGGGTCATTTTCACTATTCACTGTGAGCAGATTGTTGACTTTTGTGAGAGAAAAGTCAAAAGAATGTCGAGCAGGAGAGAGTACAAGGTGTCGAGGCTTGAGCAACTATGGGACGACATCACCACAGGCTGTGAGGTCAATCAAGTAGGTTTCTTAGACTCGATTTTTTTGCCATTTAGCTCATTTTTTTAGGTTTTCTACACTTCGAGGTGCAGGCGTCCAAAATGTGTGCCTGCTTCCTCTTTTCGCATTGTCGTCTAGAACATGCGCTAGCATCCAAGATTTGCGTTGTCGTCCCGAGGATGCGCTGGCGTCCTTTGGGTGACTATGGCAGATCCAGGACACAAATGTCTGCGCAACACACATGTGTTTTTTTGCATAGTTTTCTATCATGATTAGGTTTTTGACTTGAACCTTTTTAATTATTTTTGTAGGATTATCCAAAGATCCGAGAGCATCCTGGAGGGTGAGCATTTTTCCTTGTTTGTGAGTAGAGAGACCGGTTATCCCCAGATGAGGTCACACATTTAGAGAGAGTCGGTCTTTGACATGTGTTCATTATGCTAGAGATGCACTATCATGACAACATGCTCACCGTGTTGATGGAGTCGTGTGATGCTACTACCTCTTCTTTTAATCTACCTTGCGGGGAGATGACCATCACATTGGAGGATGTTTATCGGATCCTCAGGCTTCCCATCTATGGATGGCAGCCGGTTCTAGATGATACCCATCGGTGATGGAGTGTTGCCAGGGTGTCTGCTACTTTACTAGGCAAACCGATGATGGTGATGAAACTAGTCACATATATACGCATTGGTATGACCATGCAAGGATGACAATGCCGCTGCTATGCCGAGTGATGGTGGTGACTATTGCTTTTCAGATCACCATAGATGGACGAGGCTCACACCTGCACGAGGGCCTTGTCCCTATTTTTAGAGAGATGGTGGAGGAGAGGACTATTTTTTCCTGGGGGCGCAACATGTTAGCACACCTCTACCAGGACTTGGGGTGATACATGCACTATGAGTACCATAGCCTCACAATGTGCACACTTTTGTAGGTGTGGGAATTTTCCCACATCATGTGCACCTGGTCGGTCAGTTTTCCTCAGCGATAGTTGTATGATGTCCTAATGGCCCACTGGTATGATGTGACAGGCCAGTGGCGCTTTGAGGACTTACAATTTAGGAGGCTACAATTTGACATTATCGTCATGGGAGAGGTTCGTTGGAGATCTCACCTCTATTTCAGGTGGGTGGATGACAGTAGGTTCCTCAGGAACCTACAACGAGACCTTTTTTTAGTGGTTCATCATGACTACATCATTGTACCATACTATTGGAGTCAGGTCATGCAAAAGCATTGCCATGTTCAGACCATACCACCTGACATGCCCATGTAAACCAAGGCACATCGTAGTGCAATGAGGGTTGGTGACCGCCCTCGCCCTTCCATCATAGAAATTTTATTTTCAGATGATGATGAGCCCGACCATGATCTACCGGCTATGGTGGTGGTGGATAATGTCAGGGTGGCAGCTGATTTTACCCGATGGTGGGAGAGGCATCACCCTACTCTTGTCTTTGGTGAGGGTGCTCCAGGAGGGGACCCATGCCCATAGGAGGAGGAGCCCCAATAGCCTCCATAGGGCAGGAGGAGAGCTTGCTAGTAGGGTGGAGTAGAGGAGGAGGAGGAGCCAGGATAGGAGGAGGAGGTGGAGGCGGTGCATGTGAGGCTACAACGATGGAGGAGGTTAGCTCTCACACCAGCTACCCCTATCTCATCAGCACTGACAACCTCTACTGTCCTAGCAGTGGCAACACTAGCATCTCTTGGGGCAGCCACCGATACAGGTGACACATACCCCAATGTTGACCCACACCCCGATCCCACATGGCAGCCAGGGGATCCAGGTATACATAGTGCATTATTTTCATTTTCCTGCTTTTCGTATTTCTGCTTACACTTTTTTATTTACATACACTTTCCATGTGATATTGATCCCCTTCTCTCTCTTTGTGGTTGCAGAGGATGCACAAGGATGGATTGAGTTTATAGCTCTGTGTGTTTCAAAGGTGGTCCCTGCTATATAGGTCCAGGGGACGGTTCTTGATGCCTATCAAACTATTTCAGTGGGGAGGCATACTCCCACTTTTGAGTTGGTGGCACATCTGAGGACCGCGTATGAGGAGCGAGGTGCCAAGGTGGTGCAATCGACTACAGAGCTGATAGCCACCAAGGGGAAATGAGATCAGTTGTCAGGGGAGCTACAGATGACACTCATCGAGCGAGATGTGACAGTGACAAGGGTTGATTCCACCGAGGCGGCACGTGATGCCCTTCAGAGCCACATTGATGAGCTCGATGAGCAACTAACCATTTTGATCCCTATTCAGTGGATGCAGCAAGAGTTGATATAGGAAAGGATGGATATTTGCTTTATGTAGGGGGAGCTCAAAGGGATATGGGTAGGTCTATTAGTGCCATGCTCACATTGATCCTGATCATAGACCATCGTGCAGCCTCCTCCCAGAGCACCAGAGCGGCCACCAGAGCCTGAGGGTTCAGGGAGCCACATGCCACAGGGATAGGATCCTCATTTTGTATATCATTTTTGTAGTTGGATGTAGATATACACACATACTTGTAGATCTTTTGTATAGACACATATTCAACAACCACTCATTTTTTATAGTAGTGGCATGATACATGTATATGACATTTGACTCATACATTGGACATATATATATGCATACATTGTTTTTAGTATCATGGCTTTTCTTGAGTGTATGCTTTCCATTTTCATGTATGTTCATGCTATGGATGTATGTTTTCATTAGATGTTAATCATGATTTGATTTAACACATTTATCCATATGTTAATTAAATGCTATGATGATCTAATAATGCGATGTGATGTATGGATGCTTTAGCATAGTGAGACACATGTACGTATGTTTTTATATGCACACACACATGGTCACGTCATAATCACAAAAAATTTCATGATGTGAAAATGAGTAAATGTTAATATATGCAATATTACTACCCTTTAGGGAGAACACCACATACATGGCACACTAGGATACTATGCATAGTATCAACGAAGGTGCATCACATTGATAGGTTCTTTTAAAGGTGTTTCATCCATAGATGATAATCCATAGGAACCCAAACTATATATCGAAACCACGATGTAAGGACCTAACCAGTTAGGACTAAATTTTCCTTTCTGGTCGGGTAGCGCACTCACATTTCATTGATTTTCATATAGAACCAAGTCTCTTATCTTGAAGGTCCTAGGAAGCATGCCTTGATTATATCATTTAGATAGCGACCACTGATAAGCTTTAAGGTGCTCAAGGGCCTATAAAAAACACTCGTCGAGCATCTCAAGCTGGTGCAAATGATTGACCTGATAGGTTTTTTCATCAATCACCCCTCTAAGGGAACCCCGTAAAGATGGGATTTCCAACTCTAAAGGAATGATAGCTTCGGTGCGATACACGAGGTTATAGGGCGTCATTCCTATCATTGTGTGAACACTCGTGTGATAAGCCGACAAAGCATAGGTTAACTGAATGTGCCAATCTTTGCCGTGTTTGTTAACTATCTTACGAAGAATTAGCTCGAGCATTTTGTTAGAAGCTTCTACTCAAGTGGCCATTGGATTGCAAATAATATGGTGTAGAAAATCTATGTTGAATATGAATTTTTTCTAGGAACTACTTTACTTCCTTGTTTTTAAATGGTGTACCATTATCAGAAACAAGTGTAGCAAGCAGTCCAAATTGGGAAATGATGTTATTCAATAGGAAGTTATAGATAGTTTCAACACTCATGGATCGAAGCGAAATATATTCAACCCACTTCATGAAGTAATTTGTAGCAATGATAATAAAGGTATGCCCTTTAGAATAAGGAGGTGATATTTTTTCGATAATGTCCAACCCCCATTTTGTGAACGACCAAGGAGAAGTTTGATTCTGCAGCTCTTGAGCAGGAGCGTGGATGAGACGGCTATGTTGTTGGCATTGAAGGAAATTTTTGATAAAACCAAAGGAATCTTGTTCCATCATTTTCCAATAGTACCCCATATGTGTCAGTTTCCTCACTAGGGATCTACCATCGAAATTTCCACCCCTAGAGCCCGCATGGGATTCTTTAAGGGCAAGGAGTATCTCTATTTTAGTGAGGCACCTTAAGAGTAGACCATTATACACTTTTCAATAAAGAACATTGGATAAGATGACATAGCAGGCTGGAAGCTTTCATATACGAGTGCGATCATTTTTCGTTGTAGCATCAGGAAAATTTTCATTCCTCAAGTAATTGTAGATGTTAGAGAACCATTCTCCTAAATCTACATGGAGGCAAACTAGAGATTTAGGTGTGATTTTATTAGGAACTGTCAGGGTTCATGTGACCTACACCATGAAGTGGTATTCCTTTGTGCCTTCCTCTAAAGGTATCAATTAAGATGCACTTTCCATGGCATCCGCATGTCTGTTTTCTCGCCTAGGAATGATGCTTATTGTGAAGGAGGAAGAATGATTAAGCAAGGACAAAGCGAGGTCTTTATATCAGGACAAATTACTTTGTTTAGCTTGATAAGTTCCCATGATCTAATTCACAATAAGCTCAAAGTCACCTAATATACAAAGATGTATAATTTTCAATGCAATCGTGGCACACAACCCAACAATGAGAGCTTTGTACTTGATGATATGATTGGTACAAGGAAAGTCTAATCGAAAGGATAGGGGGACCGGTTTACCTTCAGAGGAGGTCAGGAATACACCTACTCCAGAACTGGTTTGACACCTTGACCCATCGAAGCACATTTTCTATTTGAGGTCATAGTTGATTGCGAAGATATTTTCATCAGGGAATAAGTCCAACCTGGGGAAGGAGCGAGGTGAGGGAGTGTCCGCCAATTGGTCAACCACTGCTTATCCTTTTACTAATTTCTGAGTGACAAATTTTATATCAAGTTCAGACATCAACATAACCTACTTCACCAATCTCCTTGCAAGGTCGGTGCTAGAGAATATATGTCTCAAAAGATCTGTTTTTACTAAGATGTGAGCCTCAACATGGAGGAGATAATGTCTCAAATTCTATGTAGCGAATAGAAGAGCAAGGCACTAATTCTCCATGGATGAATAACGGGTTTCACAATAGACCAAGATGTGGCTAATGTAGTAAACCACTCTCTCTCTTCATGCGTCATCATATTGGGCCGGCAAAGCCGCTAAAGCATATGGTGAGGCAGTGATGTAAAGAAGGAAGGGTCTATCTTGCATAGCCGACATTAATACAGGATGATTGGTCAAATAAGATTTGATGGATTCAAAAGGTTTTTGACATTCCTCGTCCCACATAAAGCGAAGATCTTTCTTTACGAGACACGTGAAAGGAAGGGTATGGCCAACTAACTAAAATATGAATCTACGAATTGCCTGAATCTTCTCTTGTAAGCTTTGTAACTCAGTGATGTTCCTCAGAGGAGACATATTAATAATAGCATCAATCTTATTCATGTCTACTTCGATCTTACGATAAGAGACTATAAACCCAAGAAGCTTTCCAATGTCAATGCTAAAGACACACTTCTAGGGATTGAGCCTCATCTTGTAAAGTTGAAGCCTTTCGAAGATAAGATGAAGATTCCTCACACAATCTTGATGATTTATAGACTTTGCCAGGATGTCAACAACATAATATTCTAAGATTTTATGGATGAAGTCATGAAATATCAAGGTCATTTCTCATTGGTAAGTCGCTCCTGCATTCTTTAATCCAAAGGGCATGACCACATAGAAAAATTTCCCCCAAGGGGTAGTGAAGGTTGTCTTGTATTGATCATCTGGATTAATACAGATCTAATTATAACCCAAGAAACCATCCATGAAAGATAACAATGCCTGGCCTGCGGTCGATTCCATAATCATATCTAGATTAGGTAACATAAATTCATCTTTAAGACAAGCCTTGTTAAGGTCCCGAAAGTCAATGCATATACGAATACGATCATCAGGTTTACTAACAGCTACTATATTTGAGATCTAGGGAGAATAGTCAATGGGACAGATAAAGCTTGCTTTCAATAGCTTCTTTATCTTGGTCTTGACCATTAAGGCTACCCTAGGGTTGATCTTTCAAATTTTTCTCTTAACGAGCTTGGCATTGGGACATAGAACGATGTTGTGGACCACTATGGATTCATCAATACCGGGCATATCTTCATACATCCAAGCGAAAATATCAGGGTAAGCATGCAAGAGAGCGGAGTGTTTATTTGCTTCCTCGAAAGAGAGGCACTTCCCAATATTGATTACTTTTTCTGAAGATTTTACATTAATAGGGACTTCAAAAATATCCTCTTTAAGGAGGGAACTGTGATCCTCAGGATGAGATATTGAAACATCATCACTGATGTTAGATAGAGGGTCCTCCTCATCAATGCTCATAATAGATTCTCCAAAGTATGCTTGTTTATGTAAGCGATACTGGAATCGTTTCTTGTGATGATAAGGAGGCAATAGGGAGTAAGCACCTAGAAATTCCCCCAATGCTTCATCTGATGAGAAGACATCTATAGGAACTTTCTTGGCTCATCCCCTTTCTTCTATCAACTCAGGATGGACAAAGCTTAATGGTTCAACCAAAATAATATTAACACTCCACTAGGGTTTTTGTCTACACTGTTCAACAGGAAATCCCAAACCAAGGTTGCACTGATGTTGCTTAAACTAGATAGGGACTTGTATTCCTTGCTCGATATGTCCTAGGCCTTTCTGCCCATAGCCATACTGAGAGACAAGTTTATAACCAAACCCATAGTGAGCTTGTAGAGTTTCAAGAGGGGGCGACTCTACGTAGAGTGTTTCGCTCCACTAATGGACATCGAAAGCTTCTATAGGAGTGTTCCCACTTCCCTTACTCGGCTTGCAAGCATTAGTCTCCCATACAAGGGTAGAGTCACTCTCCAAGGGAGGAGTGGCTTCCTGGGTAGGATTATAGTTCTCCTCCTCAGCGGGAGGGTCACTCATTATGATGTTTGTGAAACCTAGAAAATCCATAGCAGATGGGTTTGACTTATACTCTGCTATGAAGAGTTCAGATAAATTCAAGGAACCCTATTCATCGCCTAAGAGAGCATTCATTTCGAGAGATGAAGGAGAATACAGAGGGGAATCACACTTTTCCATCCTAGGTGGTTTTTCTCGGTTAACACTTTCTCACAAAACAACTTCCACGATAGGTATCAACGAGGAACAAGCCATAACATCGGTGGTCAAGGAAGGAATGGAATTTTTGAGGGTGGAAGCCGCTGAGTTATGACCAACAACAGCTAGCAAAAAAATGTGCATAGCCTCTAGATCTGCCTTAACCGTAACCATTCGATTGTTAGCAACGAATTTCAAGGAATGGTGTAGTGTAGAATTTATTGCCCCTATATCGTGGATCCAAGGTCTTCCTAAAAGAAGATTGTATGGTAACTGGTCGGGCATTATGTAAACCAATGTAGGAAAAGTAACGAGGCTCAACTACAAAGGTAACATTATCGTACCTAGAGCCTGGCTACCAGCATTATCGAACCCACGAATACACAAGGAAGAAGCCACCAAGGAAGATGAATCAACTTTGATTTTAGGTAGTAGGTCCATACCATAAATGTTGAGGGCTGAACTAGTGTCAATAAGGGTACTGATGTTGTTAATGTTTACTATGATCATCAAAGGTTTTTCTTGTTTTTGCACATCCGTAGGCGGGAGTTCCTGTAGGTGGAACTTAATATTCAACGAATCCGCTCGAATATGAGCCATCAACGGATCAATGTCCATAGGCCTGGCTGAGGCAGGCAATAGAATCTTTTGTAAGGCCTCCTGCAATATCTCTTGATAAACCGGAGTGGTCTAAAGCATATTCCAAAGCAAGATCTTAGCCGGAGTAACACGGAGTTGTTCGACGAGATCATAATTGCCTGGTGCTTTGATCATGGATTTAGGAGCTGGAGGAAGGTTAGGTTGAGATGGAGGTATAGTAGTTTGGTCCGACTGCGATGTAGGAACAACAACTTCTTGTTCTAAGTTTTGTAAATTTCTCCTCGTAGGGTATGTGTGCCCTATGACATTGTAAGAAGTAGAGTTAGTAGCCTTCACAAATCTCGAATATAAGTCCGATGGATTGCTACAATATGAAATCCTGTAGAAATAATAGTCTTTTTCTAGGGAAGGACTCAGTTGGGGTCACATAAATGAAATATTTCTTAGGGCTTGGAGGAGCCACAAAAACTAATACCACATTTACCAACTCCTTAGCTAGTGGGGAAGGAGTTTGCTTTGAAGATTTATAGATAGGGGAGAGTGCTTCTAAGAAATCATCTAGAGCATCTTCCAACATATCAAAATCTTGTTCAAAAAAAGACTTAGTGAACATTGTGGAAACGGATCCGATGGTTCACGCCAGGTTCACCAAAATCTGATACAAGGGGGATTGACTGCACACAGGTCTCTTTCTTCCAAAGAGATCACTAGGGACAAATTTACCTTATACACCTCAAATTGAATAGATCGATGGAATCGTGAAGAGAAATGAGAAAGTAGGTTCAGGATCTGAAAGAGAAAGACTTCTAAGTTTCTATCCCCAGCTGAGAAGCTCTCGGCCAAAAGACGTCAGCACAGTTCTTGGATGCCAGCGTGGCACGCTGTCGTCTACAAGATGCACTAGCATCCTAAGTTGTAGAGAACTCAGGCGCTCAGGTAGATAGACTAGAGTCTTGCTTCTTGACTCAGATCAAAAATTGTGAAGAGTCAAATGATCAACATAAAATAAAGAACTAAAAGAGAATACAAGAGAGCTTGAAACAAGATCACCTTCATGCATTCGAGCCTTTAGTCCAAGCTTCCTTCCGCAACCTGCACACAAAATATCAAGGGGAAAAGGTTGGGACTGTATAGGGGCCTGCCTCAGTCAAATCCCTATATTGATGTTCCCACCTCCATGGACAACTAGGTTTGGAAAAGAGTGTAAAGGAAGTAAAAAAAGTGTGTGGTGAAAACAAAACCTACTTCGGAGTAGAGCTCACACAACAAAGTAGTAAATGAACTTAACAAGAAGGAGTGATAGGGAGAAAGAGAGTTACCCACGGGTCAAGACCCTCTTCCGGAGCACACGGGCACACCGCAATGTGCTTGCTTGAGAGTTGGTAGCTGTGGGAGAGCTAGTAATTGCTAGGAGGACCTCAGTTCATCATGGCTTTGCTAGTGAAAGTGCTGCTACTCAAGGGTAGGATTTACCCAAGACTAGAGCAAGTGGTGACAATGCTTGAATTGATAACTTCCAACCCCAAAATGAGGGCCAAAAGGAGTTTTTAATGCATGCAAGGGCAGCATAGAGTCATTTCATTCGAGACCTAACGACCTGGACGTGTGTCGATAGGGTTAGGTTTCTAGATCCGTCATTTCAAAATCGGAAAACCACCACGACGCTAGTGCGCCGCGCAGATGTCCATGCGTCACGCAGGCATCTGAAGCCTAGATTTTCATGAAACACCTTGTTAGGCTTCTGTTGGCTTGCCATGTGTCCTCATGGAGTCAGAATCGCGAAATTCTGACTCATGGGATTTTTCCATTAATGTTTCTAAGGTGTCATAAATGCTAGGCAAGATGCAAAAATGTGGAATTGCCCCTAGGTACAATTCTGTGACATTATAGTTATAAATGTAGAAGTATGATTTATTTTGAGAGGCATAAGTATTATTATTGATTTTAGATGAGGGAGAGCGAATCTTGATGATAAGTGATGATGATCCATGATGGATAATGACCTATGGGTGGTGTTCTTTTATACACACCCTAGGTGTACAAATTGAATACATTGGCACAATAAAAAAATTTAGAAGTAGTTCAACTTTGGCCTAAGTTCAAACTTAATTTTTGAAAATGGGTCTCAATTGTGTTTGTGGTTTGAAGCTTGATTAAGGAATTGATAATTTGAGATTTGGGATTTTTTCAAGAAGGGATTAACTTCTATTTTTAAACATCAATTTGATTTTAGGGTTAGCTAGAGTACTTGTAGAGGAGGGGGGTCAGTCACTCCAAGACTCTAGGTCACAGGGGAGTCCTAAGAAACAGGGTGCGTTGATCTACCTCAAGTTTGATAAGTAGATTGCAAAGGTTAAGATGTTAATACTGAAAAGGAAGAGCAATATGAGTGCTAATTTCCTTTTGCTAGATCAAATGTTTCACAAGGTCAAAAGAGTTGATTTCCAAATTTCAAATTGTGAACCAAACGACTCACTGTCCAAGGACAACAACCTAGGACTCAGACAACATGTTCTTTTGAGCTTGATAAAGGAATTGATAATTTGAGATTTGGGATTTGTTCAAGAAGGGATTAACTTCTATTTTTAAACATAGATTTGATTTTAGGGTTAGCTAGAGTACTTGTAGAGGAGGGGGATCAGCCGCTCTGAGACTCTAGGTCACAGGTGAGTCCTAAGAAATAGGGTGCCTTGATCTACCTCAAGTTTTCTAAGTAGATTGCAAAGGTTAAGATGTTAAGGCTGAAAAGGAAGAGCAATATGAGTGCTACTGTCCTTCTACTATATCAAATGTTTCACAAGGTCAAAAGAGTTGATTTACAAAATTTAGATTGTGACCCAAATGACTCACTGTCTGAGGATGACAACATAGGACTCGGACTTTAGCGTGATGCACTATGGTCTTAGGGATGTGTTGGCATCTGTACGGACATAAGGTCTAGAGTATAGTCTAAAGCATAAGAAAATCTACTAACTACCAAATTGAATGCTATTTTATACTATGACAAGGAGTGAAAAGGTACATAAACAAAAATATGACAAGAAGAATAATATATCCAAACTAATCTAGAATTGAAAAAGAAGGTGAGGAAATAATACCGAAATTTTGATAACTTGATTCTTCAAACAACTCTAATCAAGAATACCTGCACACAAGGAGACCAAGGAAAATGTTGGGGATGTGTATAGAGGACTGCCTAATTCAGTCCCTCGCTTCAGTGTTCTCACTTCTACAGACAACCAAATAGAAACAACGTAGAGAATGTGATAAAGGAACAAAAAGGAAATAGTGCTAAGAGAACACCAACAACAAGTATGAGACTTGATGAACAAAATGATGCAATAAGCAAATAAAAATGGACGGCTTCACCTTCTTAGCTACGAGTGCTCAAGGCAAGTAGTGGAAGGAGAGAGCTTGCAAGTCCTCCAACAGTAATGTTGTTGCAAAAAATAGAGCATGGAAGCTAAAAATCAGCAGCTTGCAGCTACAAACAATTGATGTAGAAGCTTGAAAGTGGAAGAATGGAGCTAAGAGTGAATGAGTTGATCAAGAGAGTGAAGAAGTATGAAGGAATGAAGAGTTGAAGAATTTGAATGGTAAAAGGGAGGTAAAAGATCCATTTTATGTCAGTCAAGGGAGTAGTAAACGTTAAACTTCGTGTCCAATGGAGAAAAGTAACACCTCTATAGATTCCAAATGTAGGAATCTTATCAGGATAGTAGTGTGGCATGCAGATGTTCACCCAACACGTGAGCGTCCTCAACATAGATTCCTCCATTGACAAGGAAATGACCTGTCGATTGGATGGGAAAATGTGGTAGATATGGAATTGCATCATCAAAATTCATTTTCTAAGGTAGCGATGATGTAAATGGGGAATTTTCTTAGGGGTGCAAATTTGCTCCATTACATTTTTTCCCCACTTTAGCGAGCTTACATGTCAACAAATGTAAGGTAAAGTATAAAGAAGTTAAAGAAAGTATACTTGAACCATTAAGGAAGTAGATCTTCAATATGGCACACCAAGACATGCAGGAGGTATCTCTATAAGTGCTCAGTCCCATAGGGAAACCTTGATGTGAAAGAGAGAGATGGCTCCATAAGTACTCGATCCTGTGAAAGGTGAAATAAGGCTCTACAAGTGCTTAACCCTACAAAATTGGATCCACATGTGCTCAGTCCTGCAAAAGTTGAACAAAGGCTCTACATGTGCTCGGTCCTATAGAGAGGAAGTGCTTCATAGGTTCTCATTCCTGTAAAGGAGGCACCATAGGTTCTTGATCCCGGGGGGTCGAATATGAAAGGAATCCATAGGTTCTCATTCCTAAAGAGTTTGATGCAAAGGCCCTTACAGGTGCTCAGTCCTACAAGGCAAGCTTTACAAGGTGCTTGATCCTCCAAACTTGATTGTAGGAGTGAATTCATAGGTGCTCGGTCCTACAAAGCAACATGTTAATCCACAAAAAAAACATGTCATATTGAAAAATAATGCAAAAAGACACATCGTAGAGCAAGAAATTGAAGAAGTTTTCAAAGGGGTCCCTTAGGAACCGTTAAAGATAGCGAGGGGCCTATTCAGAGGGACACTCTGTTTAAAAAGAAATGATTTTTTTTGCAAAGGATTATGTCATCAAGGAATCCTTTTGAAATATCTCTTTTGTCAAGGAATCCAGTGGAAATAATGCTCTTTATTTCACTATGAACTTGTTTTTGAAAGAAAAATTTCGCTAAGGGTCCTTGTTGAAGAATGCAATTTTGGAAAATGAAATATTTTCAATAAGGGATTCATTGGCCACCAAATACACATTATTGAAGATCAAAGAAGCATGGAAACGCCCCTTAGGGTTGTGCATGCTAAGCACAAAGGCACTTGACATCTTGAGGAGAGAGAAAGAAGAAACAAAGATGTTGTGGGCCATGGTACATGATGAGATGTAACCATGGAATTGTTGTCATGCATACTAGGGAGAACACATAGGCATCACAACATCACAAAGCAAGTTATAAGAAGGAAAGACAAAGATAAAAAAAGAGAAACAAGAAAAGATGAAGAAATCAAGAGACAGGGGGATCTAGGAGTTCGAGGTTAGATCAGTTCATCACATTTATATAAATAGGTAACACTTGGTGTATGAATGAAAGATCATCAATCCCCAAAGTTCCCAGATCTGAAGAAGAAGAGCACATGAAGACAAAATTAAAAAAAAAATTGAGTCAACATGGAAGGGAGGCCTAAATTCCCCCAATGCTTTGCATCATACCCAATTGTTGAAAATCAAAGCACAACACATAAAAGAATGATGAAACATATAGAGGAATTTTTATGACAAAATTTCCGCTCCTGTATCCAAGCACCTACAAGGGTGACAAGGGTCCTCTAGGAACACATAAATACAAGAACAGTGGAAACACAACACACATACAAAAATCTAATCTACATATAAAGAAGAGGTTACCCCTAGTCCTCATTAATCAAGAGGTTGTCATTCTCCCAATCTAGATCATTATATGGGGAGGTAAGATTAGCCTGCAAGGGTGAGATAGTGAGGGAAGTACCCTATGACTCTCCTAAAATAAGGGCCAAGGAAGAAGGGCCCTTGAGGTCCTCTTTGTTGAGCTCTTGTGATGTGAAAGTCATCGATCTTGCAAAGATCGCTGATAGATTTGAGACATCATCCACCAAATTGAACATGCACTTCATGGGAGTTCCATGTGTTAACCAAGGGGGAGAAGGAGGCACCCAAGATCCACTGTTGAGCTCATTGAGAGGGGTGTAAGTTAGGGTAAATTTTTTAGGGAAAATTCATAAACAAATTATAATGAAACCCTAACAAGCATAAAAGAGCACAAACTAGAATGAAATGAAAACCATAAAACAAAGCAAACCGATCTCCAAGCTAGATTTGATTTATCTCCATTTCTCTTCTCCACCTGCATGAGAATGCAAGATTTTGAAGGTTTGATTGTTGATTGCTCAATTTCATAGCATAACAATGAGATGAAAGATACTAGAAGAAAAATAGATAGATAAATAAGAAGAAATTTTGGCAGAGTAAGGATGCTAGAAGAAGATTCTCCCAAATGGTCAGTGAAAGGCTTGATTTATAGGAGAAGACTGATTTGATTTGATGGCCAAGATTAAAAGTCAAATTTGTGATATGTGTGGCTAGGATTAAAAGTTTATTTTAGTGCCTATGACACACATTAAGTGGGCTATGACATGATGCTAAAATTAGGATGTGAGGAAATAAGTGGGATTTTATTATTTATTTTGGAGGCAAAGATGCCTATGACACACAATGAATGGGGCTAAACATAGGATGTGAGTGGGAATATCATAATTTAAATAATAAAATTATTTAAATTATTTGTGCATGTGAAGAGTTATAGTCATGTGACACATGTTGCAATGTGGTAATAAAGGATTAATTCAAATATTTAGTTTGAGTTATTTTGAGACATGTGCAGGGGAATTAATTAAATAAATGAGATTTATTTAATTAATTGGGAAGGTGATTAAGTGGAATAAATGAGATAAGTGGGATAATGTAATGACCTAGGGTAAAATATTACAAGATGTCTTACAAGGTCATGTATCGACTAGGTAATATTATTACATGGATAATTTTACATTTCGCCCCTCTTTGAGATGATGTTCGAGATGGTGAGATTTATGTCGAGTAACATCATTTCAAGGAAGCTAAGGTATGGATAGATGAAAACAAAAAAATGATGCCCCAACCACTTGAGGAAGTGAGGAGTAAGATGAATGAAGGAAATGGATGATAGAAGAATATGATGATGCAAAAGATATGAAGAAATGGGATGATGATATAGGATATGATAATGATGATGATGCCCCCTCAAGAGGATAGGCGGGTTGGAAAAACACGGATATGCTCTCGAAATGAATGAGATAATAAAGGAGGGATAATTGTGAATGATACAATATAATAAGTAGATGAAAAAATAAGAATGACACATTATGCTGCAATAAAGTGAGCAATCATATGTTTGATATAGCACTAGACATTATGCACTGAGGTATAAGGACCAAGGTGACAATGTGTCTCATGCCCCAACATAGTACAACCTTGTCTAGATACAAGGTATGAATATTAGCTGGGAGTGATTTGGATTTGATGCAAATACAAATTGAAATGATAACACACACAAGCAAGAAAGCATGCACAAATGATACAAAAACAAACAAGGTACTGCCCCTGTCAAGCTGTAAATCGATGATTAATTGATTGATTGATGATGATGATAGTGTTGTCATTGCGGGGAACAATATATCCCTAGATCAACACAAGGATGATTGATTGATTGATTTATGATGATGATAGTGTTGTCATTGTGGGGAATGATATATCCCTAGATCAACACAAGGATGATTGATTGATTGATTGATTGGGTTTACAACAAGATTAGGATCAAGACCGAAATGTGATTGGATAATTTGACTTGATTGATTAGCTTGGTTGGTATGGATTAAGGATTGAATTGCATTTGGATTATTTATTGGAATGATTGAAGATGTTGGATTTGAATATTTGGATGATGATTGATGAATTAAATTGAGGAATAATTTACTTGGAGTGATTTTGATTGATTAGATCGATGAAAAAATGATTTGATTTGATGATAATGATTAGATTGATTAGAAGAATGGGTTTGATTAGAACAAGTGATGTGATTGATTAGAAGAATGAATTTGATTATAAGAAGTGATGCGATTAGATAATTTGATGAAGAAATTGATTTAAAGAAGTTGAATTGATGCGTTGAATTGATTGGAATAAGTGATTTGGTTTGATTTTATTGGTTGGATTTTTGTTGGCTATTTGATTTTTTTGTCTTTTTTTTAGGACCTTTTTCCATTTTTTCGTATTTTTTGGGATATATATATATATTTCTGAAATGTTTTGATTTTTTAAAAATTTTCGTACCTTTTGCATTTTTTTTTGATTTTGGGATTTTTGATTTTTTTGGAAAATGTTTTGATTTTTTTTATTTTTTTTAATTTTTTGAAATGTTTTGAGATGTCAATGGATGACAATTTGGGTAGCCTTTGTGCTAGATACCAATGACAAGGGAAAATAAAGTCTAGGTGTAAGGAGATAGAGGGGATTGATGGATGAAAGGGTGGGTGATAGGATAAGGGATAAAGGCTCATGATAGATGGATGGATAAAAAGGATAGGTCATAGTGAATGGAATGGATGTATGATCATAGGAGAGAAAGGATGTGATCTCCAAAGACTATGTTGCATAGGAATAACATGCCCCATTCTAGGTACAATACTTAGGATTTTTCATGACAAAGCTTATGACGTTAGGATAATGATAGGCTTGTTTGGAAGGATGAGGTATATCAAAAGATATCCAAAGCATGTTTTAACATTTTGCCCCATATTTTTATCAAGATCAAAAGGAGGAAGAGAGGATGAATGGACTCAATATGATAAGTATATGGGTATGATGGCCAAGGATGATAAGATAGGAGATGGTAAGATAAGATAAAAAATGATATGGTAGGATGAGACAACATGCCCCCAAGTGTAAGTGACATAGAAGATCAACCTACACATGATGCCTGTTTTCCAGGTTTTCATCATGGTACTTATCCAGGGCGCCTATTTACCAAGTTTTCACCATTGGATGAAGGGATTTCTCTTTACTTTTTTCTTTTTCCGACTTTTTTCTTACTTTTTTGACTTTTTGGATAAGAGAAGGGGAATATGGATAGGAGGGACTCAAGTGTCTAGTTCCATGAAAGGTGATAGTCCCACTAGAGATGGATTCATCACATGGACCATGTCAAATGTTTGTTGTGCTCATAGATGTTGGTAAGGGATGACATGAAAGAGAGATGGAGTAGGTAGATGATGGATTATGTTGTGGATTATGGAGGGATTGGTGGATTATGATGTGGATTATGTAGGGGAGATGAATGGGAGGCTTAGCCAAAAGCATGGACCATAGGAAGGTGAAGGGGGAGATATGTAGGATAATGGATGAAAGATGAGGAGATGGAGGTATGTGGAATTGTTGTGAAATGGAAGGGAACTATTATGCCTTGCATAACCACCCCATTTTTTGCCTTGGTCAAAATGGGTCCCCCTTTTGTTCTTCTATCCTTGGTTGTTTTTCAACAAAGTTTGGAGTTTGTTTTCTCCAACACTTTGTTTTTTTTTTGTTGTTCTGCCAGAACCAAAACCGGAATGGAATCGGGTTTGAAACTTATTTTAGGGATTCCATTTCGATCTGGGTCCTGGTTATTTTTTTCTTTAGTCTTTTAGGTTTTTCTTTTCTGGAGTCGGAGCTGGAGTGGATGTCATGTCTAGGGTTTATTCATAGTCCTGAATTGGTTTCCATTCCGCCTTCGCTTCCGCCTTTTGGTTTGTTCGTTTGGACTTAAGATTGGTGATGGGTTTTCTTGTTTTGGTCTTTGTTTTTTTATTACATTTTTCTTTCTTCTTTCTTCTTTGTTGGCGGAACTAGAGCTGAACTTGAAACTTGGACAAAGTTTTTCAATCAACATCCATTCCTGTTCCGATCCCGCTGTTTTGTTTTGTTGTTTGACTTTACTTTAGTCACACAATAGTAATGTGCCAGTTCCCTCTGTAGTTCTGACTCCGATCTACCACATTTATGGCATTAATTACAAGTGTCATACACGTATGAAGCTGCATTTTTAACCTTAATAAATGATTAAATTGGATGTTATCATCACTATTTAAAGATTAAGGACGAACCAGAGCTGCAGTGGAACATTTGAGCACGTGATTCAATCAAAAGTGAGGAAGTTGTGTGTGGATTCACATCAGAGGGCTAGCTTATTTGGTTTGCATTTGGATGTAGGGTTTATGTTCTTCATTTCGTTTGTTTTGCATTTTTGTTCTATTCAGTCATTTGTGTTTTGCATGGATTCGTGACTCTTTGTTTTCTTTCGAGTTCATGTTGTTCATCTTGTTCATATTCTCTTTTGTTTTGTTTTGTTTTATTTTTTTGGATTTTCTTGTTTGTTTGTTTTTGTCACGGTCATTTTCACATTTTAGTCGTGACCATACCATGATGTCCTAGTTTTTGGACATAAATTAGCTACTACTCTATGTTTATGGGGTTCATTGATTTACTATTTCACTTGCGGGTTCTGTTACGAATCGACTTGATTATTTTTTGAATAGGGTTAAGTTTATGCCCTAATTATTTGAAGTCGAGGGTTTATAAATTAGGGTTTTGATGCGTTTTTGTTTAAATTGAAAATGATGCCCTAGTTGTTATGGCTTATGCTCGGTCATATGGTTATGGTCTTGTGCAGTTATTTTTAAGCCCCCTCGATTTGTCATGACCTAGTCTTTAGGTTATGATGTCATTCGTTATACTGTTAAAGTTGCAAGTGACGTCATTATTATTTTGAATGGAATTAGAATCAGAATCGATTTCGATCTTGAACCTTGATTTGTAATCAGTGTTAATTACCATTTCATCTCGTCTTTGATCCCACTTCCTATAAGAAGTAGGCTTTCACAATGTTTTTAACATTAGTGGAACCGGAACTGGAGTCGGATGTAAATTTGAAATTTCTTCATAATACCAAATCAGTTTCAATTCTGATTCTGATTCTAGTTGCCATCCTGACTTTGACTCCAATCCCGCTGTATAGTTTATTGCAAACTAAATGCCTATTCTGGTCCCGACCTCGACTATTTTTTTAAAGGAGAATTTTTAGGATGTCTTCTGCCTGGTTCCACCTTCGGTATGTATGAAAGGGTAAGATCTCTAATCATGTTTTTGTTATACTTCTTATAGATCTAATCTACGGTTTTTATTGCAGGAAACTAAAAGATTTCTGGAGCATTAGGAGAGGCTTCTTAGAGGATTCAGCCTATAGAAACTTCAAAGGAAGCAGCTAAGTCTAAAAAGGTTAAACCTGAACAACTCCCTTATACCTTGAGGTATAATCATAGGGTTATGTTGTCATTGCTAACAAGATGGAATCTGATTGGGTTGATATAACTGACACAAATATGGGTCCATTTAATTATGAGGAGTTGTACTTAGAGACATTTGTTGAGGAGGTGTCAGGGAGAACTGAAAGGATATTTGAGTTTGGTTTGGCTCACATTATTATGTTTCCTCTATCAGTCCAATGCCCTGAACTGATAATGATAGCAACTGGAGCTTACAATCTGGTCACCAGACAATGTTTGGATTCACAAGGCAATGTGATCATAGACTTGACTTGTCAAATGTTTCAATTTATGTTCAGTGTCCCTAATCCAAAGAATCTTGGATAGCTTAATGAGGAAAAATATTTAGAAATATACAACAGTCAGAAGGAAACCAATAAGGCTCATTTAAACAAGAAATGGTTAAGAATGGAGAAGTCTCTAACAAAGCTCTCAAATCAGCCAAAAAGGGAAGAACTCTACAAGGAGGTGGAAAATATTATAATGATGTTATCTAGAGTCTTCGAGAAGAGAGATTCTTTTCATTTTAAGGAATGGATGTTTCCATTCATTCAGATAATCTTGGATGGCAGGCAACAATTTGATTGGCCTATGATTGTCTTAGAGAGTCTACATAATCAGCTGATGAGAGTGAGGGAAACTAAGAGCTTCTTTATGACCTCTTATGTTTTTTATGCAGCAGCAAGGGGAGGCATCTTTCTAGGATTAAACAAAGTAGGAGTATTGGGAGAAGCTAATGGGAAAAACAAAGTATGGAACCATTATGACCAGTTGTCTCTGCAGATTTCTGAGTTACATTTTAGAAGAGTTAATGATGAATTTTTGTATGTAGTTATTAACCAACTTAATGGAGATGCAGCGTATAGACTAAGCTAGGAGGCCATGTCATTCATTACAGAATGGGGGTGTTGGTATATCCAGTACCCCAAATTTACTTATTTCAGGCTACCTGGGTATGAGGGTCATCCTCACTTGCTCCCTAGATGCTGCAGTAACAGAATAGTCTTAATGGAGTGTGTTTACCAAGCTTTGTGGGTCAATACAAAATTTGGAATAAAAAATAAAACAGGTTGTCACAAGTTCCCCATGCAATTGGGTGAATACAGCTTCCCACACCTTGTGGGAGCTAAGGTTGTTTGTAATGAGTTAATGCATTTGAAGTTGGGCCTATATACTGCCAGGAAGCATTTTGATCTGAAGAAGAAGATGAATGCCTTGCTTGCTTCAGTCTTTGATAAACATTTCAACTTATTGGAGGACTTCTGAAGTGATCTCCAAGATGAATATGACCTCAGGAAGAGAAATTATGAGAGGTTGCCTATCCCACTTATGGTAGAATTTTGGGTCAAAGTTGGCATTCCTGAAACACTGTCAAATGATGGCGTAATTTTGGATCCTGTGTATGAAGCACAAAATACAGGTACCAAGAACTTAGACCCTATGGATTGGGATGCAGACGACATAGTTTATATCAAACAAATAGCCAGACCAGTGTTGGATAGGAGTATCCAATGGGTTCTACTCAAAACCAAAGCTTTTGGGGGTCAAAATTCTAACAAAGGGAGAGGGTATAAGAGAACCAAGAGGAGAATGCCTCCCAAAGAACCTTTAGAATTCTTCCCTCCTGATTTAGAGGAGTTTGAGCTTGAAGCTTCGTCCCAAGAATTGCCCGAGGCACATGAAGGAGAAGTTCCAATGGGATCGGTGCCCTCAACATCAGTTATGGGAGAATCATCTACCCAACTCCCTCCTACATAACAACAAAGTGGAGAAAAGCCTAAGGGGACTCTCCATGATGAAGTTGAGGCTTTAAAGGAAAAGGAAGCGAAGATGGAGATTCATGACATAGAAATAAACTTTGATTATAATTTATCAGATAAGGAGACACAAGAGGAGATTCCTCTGGAGGAAACTGATCATGTGTTGATGAAGGAGGATCAGTGGGAATTATTTGAAGAGGCTAAGAAAACCTCAGATGCACAGGCACATGTTGAAGATGTGGCAAAGCAAAAGGAAATAGATGCAAAGGTAGAAGTTAATGTGGTACTCCAGCAACAACAGTTGGAGGCCAAGCAGAAAGTTGATGAAGTGATCAAGTAGCAACAACAAAAGGAGTATGAGCTCAGAAGAAAGGATGAAAATGATAGATTGGAGATGGTACAAAAGATACATGAGATAGAGGAAGAAAAGGCCAAGCAAAGAAGAGAAAGAGAGGCTCTTGAGGCCAAGTTTAAAATGATTGAAGAGGCCCATAAGAAAAGAAAAGAAGAAGAACGCATCTAGAAGACTAAGGATGCTGAGGAGCTAGCTAAGTAGCAACAAAAAGAGAAGGAACCATTCGATAAACTCAAGGTATTGGAGGAGGAAATAAATAAACTTCTTGAAGAGAAGAGGTTGGAGGAAGATAAATTGAAAAAGGAGCAAGAAAATAAGAGAATACAAGAGCAAAAGGATAGGGAAGAGGCTGAAAAGCTTGCAAAAGAGAATGTAGAGGAAGAACAACAAAATGTATAGTAGGTTGATTCTCAGCCTAGGGTTAATATACTACAGCCATTATCTTCTACAACTATTGCCTCTTCTTCTATAGTGATGGCTACCACTCCGAGTGCTCCTACCTGGTTGAAGCTTAATCTTCAAAAGAAACAAATAGCTCCCCCATAGCCTCTTAATTGGGAAGATATGATGAAGGAAATTGAAAAGGAGAGACCCAAGAAGAGGGCTAGAATTCTTCACTCCACAAGACTAATTGAGGTAGGAGAAATTATTGCATAATGTGCAATACTAGTAGTGGATAAAGATATGGGAGACATGCAGGTCATCGACTACCAACTAGGAACTGCCAATTTAGGAAGGCCTACAAGAAATCAGCAGATGAACCTGATTGATGTTGTAGCATCATCCACCAAGTCAAGGATGATGAAGGAAAAGCAAAGAAAGGATGAGCTCAAAGCTCAATTAGATCAATTGCACACCTTTTTGAAGGATGTTTCTGCTCCTAGATCACAACAAATTGCTGCCTTAGAGACACCAGTTTTGCTCAGCAAAAGAGAGGTGGATGATCTGGTGCAAATAAAGAATAAGGCTGGGATGATGGACAAATGGACATACAAGCTTAACCAAGAGGTTGGAGAGGTGTTAGTAAGTAGTATTGAGATCCATAAGATGGCATTAGAGTTAATAGAGGAAATGAAGCACCATACTGAAACATTGGAACGATAGGAGGAAGAATATAGAGGATATATCCAGAGGATAAAGGATATCAATAAATTACTAAAGTCAGTTCTTCTTGAGTAGTCTATCCTTGAGGAAGACAATGCAGACTTGTTGGATAAATCCTCTAGCATAATCCGACTCGGATATGATTTTACATACAAGCATACGATTGAAATCCAAGATGCTAGTAAGGATTTGAATGAACAACTTGATGAACTAGAAGCTGTTGTAGCTATGCTAGGTAATGTTGATATTATGGTTAAAGAGGTTCTGCCTCTAAGTCAATTAAAAGAGAAACGGGATAATAGATTTCAAGAGGTTATGAAAAAGGATGATGATGGAGAGGATCTATTATTAGATAGATTGATGGATATCAGGGAAGGAGTGAAGGCTCAAGAAAAGAGTTGACTAAATTGAAAGACATGAAGGGGTTTTCTTTCGCAGAACTGAAGAGATTTAAATTTGAGGACAATTGGATTGATGGGCCAGATATAGATATTCTTCAATAGGTCTTCTCTAGTTATGATGAATACATTCTAGAGAAAACTACACAAGAATGAGTTGGCAGTCTATTTTGGGCACATGACTTTCCCCCTTTTTCTTTGTTTCCTATTTCACAGGGAAATGAATGTTGGAATTGGAGATCAGCTAGTCCAAGTTTCTGAGGAGTTTTCAATTCCTTAATTTGTGGATCTCAATTTTGATTGAGAGGAATTTATTCTTTGCACGCCTATATGTATTTTTGGGTGCCATATTGTAAAGGTCGGCTGATGAGAATAGAATTAGCCACCTGATAGTAGGAGATAGGAATTTCATAGCTTTGAAAGAATACTTTGTTGTTTTAGTTATAGTTGAATTTAAATACATTTTTTTATACAGTATCATGTTAGAATTGAGTTTACTGGATGAGGTTAATGAATCATAATCTATCTGTATGCTAGTGAGTGTGTTGAAGCATAAATGTTTCTTATTTGATGAGAATCAATAGAAGGAACCATATTTTAAAGATTATTTCATTAAATTGTGTATGGATGGAATTGTTGAAAGTCTGTTGATCTATGATTTAGCAACGAATGAGAGTTTGTTCTTTTTCTTTTAAATCTTAAAAATTATTCTGATGTGTGATTGTGATGGTTAAACTAAGTACCGTAGATGCATGCAATAGTATGGATTGTTTTGTAAATTGCATCATGTTATGGTTTTTCTTGATCTATTGAAGGAACATTTTTTGTTGAAAGTATATGTCTGGATATTAGATAATTTTATTCATGTTTCACTGATTTATGTCCTGATCTATCTTTTTCTGTATTTAAACCCCTTTTCATTAATTATAGATTGATGAATTCATTGTTGCTTGCATTCCTTATTACCCAAAAAGGCCCCTTGAACATTACAGTTGCATGGACCAATTGAGTGACACCGGATAGTTGAGAACCAACTACCAGGACTTTGGGAGTTAGGCTACTATATGTTGTCTTTCTTTTTTAAGAGAAATAGAGTAGAGATATTATGTTTAATGTTGTTTGTGTCATTTTCACCATCAACAGGAACCATGACCAATGGTTGCACACACTATGATAAATGTTGAAGCTTTTGACGTAGAGGGTGTATAGGAAGTAATGGGTGATGAAGTGCTTTAGGACCCACATAGATTTAGTATTTTTATGACTTTTATTTTTCTTATGGGATGGAATATGAGATTCTTGAATAGAGTGGGAATGTGAGGTGGAAGTGGAAGGTTGGGATTTTTGAGATGTAGATGCCTCGTTTGACTTTTTTTCATTTTTCTTAGGTACCCAAACCATTTTGCTTTTAGACTTTTCTTTTGAAGGTATGGGCTTATATTGATTTTTGGATGGATTTTTCTTTGATTCTTTGCTTTTGTGTCCTAGGGCATGTGGACCCTTTAGATTTTTTTCTTTATAGATAGAGGCATCAAATTTTTTTCTTTTGAATCCCATGGGTATGGTGGAATGAGTGGAAGCTTCATGTTTAGACAATGTGTGCATTGATTGGTCATGATTATAATTTTTAGAGGATTTATGGATAGGTGGATAAGGGAATTGGATAATGGGGATACTAGGTATTGGGAGTAGTGACGGTAGATTAGATAGAGGGATATTAGGAGTTGGAGGCAATGGTGGAAAAGTTGATGGAGGAAGGTGTACGGTCACATGCTTTTGACATTTGTAAGATGATGGAGGAGGGATGGTAACATATATTTTAGGCATATGGTAGGATTTATGGTGGAAAGAGGACTTATGATGGATGGAGGAAGTACCAAGATATTTAGCTTGTTTACCTTGGGGTGAGTATCCAAGACCAAATGAGCGTGGAGGGACTTTGATATGGATGGGATCCAAAAAACCTTGTTCATGAAGGCCTAAACCTTTACCTTGGTAGTTCATGTTTTGAAGCATGCGATGGATAATGGGACTAGGTGTATATGGAACACTAGACACGAGTTTGTTATTGGATGGAGAAGGAGAAGTGGATAATGGTGGTTGTGGTTCCAAGGAGGAATGTTCATGAATTAGCATGGAAAAACCAAGTGGATATGATGGATTTGAAATGGAGTTGATGGTGGATATGGAAGGATCATTGGGATTTTGATTAACATTGCATTCACTAAGATCCAAGATACTTGTTCGATCTTCTATGTTGAATTGGGAGGCATGTGTCTTAGCATGACAAGTGGATAATGTAGGATCATGGATAGGAATAGGTAGGGGGTGTATAGGAGCAATGGAGGTTTTTTTCTCATGGATAGGTGAAGTGATAGGCTCTTGATCATGGAATGCATAGAGTTGGATAAGAGGATCATCATGGCCTTCTTGATCATAGGTAGGATCTAGATCATAGAGGGAAGCTTCATCATGAATAGGACCAACTATGTTATGAGTGGGATCATTAGAAGGGCCTGGATCTTGATTAGAATGAGAGGTTAATGTTTCCTCATGCTTAGGATAATGCTCTTGGCATAGCTCTTGGATTTGAGTGGAAATGAAAGTGGAAGGCTCTAGAAGAGGCTTGGTATGCTCTTTATGATCAATGAAATGAAGGCATGATGGAATTTGACTTAGACATATAAGATCAACAGGTTGTGGACCATAAGATAGAGTTGGAAGAATAGGCATGACATTCAAAGGTTCATTGGTAAGCTCATTAATGGGTGTTTGACATGGGGATGGTCTATTCCGTGCTAGTAGTCTTTTGAGAAAATTGTCAAAGGATTTTTTGGTTGATGGATTAGAGCTTGAGAAGTTGGATGGTGGTGTTGGTGTAGGACTAGTATGCTTTGAAATAGTCATTTTATTAGATGGTGATGGAGGACTAGTAGATGGAATGGTGTATGATTCCAAACTTAGGGTGGTATTTCCCTTGTCAATAGTATCATTAAGGTGACCTAAGATTTCTACAAAGTTTTCATCATCACTAGGATCTACAAAGTTCTCATCATCACTAGGAGAAAATTTTGACCCACCTTGGAGGATATATGGTTTTGGATTATCTTCATGATTAGGTGAAGGAGCTCCTCTACGTATGACCTTGGGCTTGTGACTAAGATTGTTAAGGATTAGGACCATTTTAGCAAGTGCTTTCCTAGGATTAGGGTGATGATGATGATGTGGAATGATTAGATTGGATGACTTGGATTGATTAGGATGAAATTGATTGGAATGTGATTAGAAAAAGGATGATTAGAATGATATGTTTATGTGTTGGTGTTTATAGCTTGATATGACAATTTGAAAACAAATGATTACACATGTACACACATGAATCACACACGCAAGACACATAAAAAAGTTTGAATTTGAAATTATGAATGTGATGATTAAGTACACACTTGAAGAAGACACATCAACAAGTCCTAGAACTAGTCAATTGGGTATGGCCAATTAGGTTTTAAGCTAGGATGCACGAGGTTAAATAGGGATAATTTGAAAGAAAAATCCTACCACATAACCGAGAGAAAGGGGTAACCCACCCTTCACCTTCACTTCCCAAAGGTATAAAGTTCTTTGGGGCTTAGCCAAGAGTGACAAGATTTTAACTCCCAAAGAAGCATGTCTTTCAATTCACACCCTAATTGAGGTCACCCCTAGGGGTGAAGAAATCCCCTAGCAAGCCTCCTATGAATTTTTTGACAAAAGTGAACCAAGTGAGGTTTTTTTGATCACACACACATTTGATTCACACTAGCAGTTGTTAATTTCCCTTTAAAAAATTGAAATGTGTGTAAAACAGTACAAGCACTTGTTATTTTTAACCCAAAGTAAAAATGTGTGATTGAAGACAATGGTTCTTTTTAAGCTCAATTTCAAAGTGTGATTGCAAACAAGATGTTCGTTTTAAAGCCCCAAATTCAAGTGTTTTGTAAACAAGGTTGATTGATCAAATGAGAGATAAAGATAATAGAATGAGTGCACCTGAAAGTTTTTTCTTTCCAATATGATGTGTATGACTGATATTTCTGCTACTATAGCTCCTTATGATCACCTACAAAATTAAAAAAATAATATTATACTATAACCATAAAAAAAAAATTTCATCAGAAAATTGCAATTTTAGATACATGTTCTTAACATAGACAAATTATATTTTATTATTTGAAGATGTTATTGATCTGAAAAATAAAAAATCAAAGAAGAAACCCCTACTAATTTTTTGTGGTCTTTCCAAAAATGTAAAGAAGTTAGAAAAATTCCCTATTTTGCACCCAAAAATGCAGATTTATGAAAACCCTATAGAAGACAAAGATCATATTTTTTTGCATTGTATTTGACCTCTAAATTAAATTTGTAAAGCATAGAACTCTAATCAAATTTCAAGATCCTTCCAGAAATGTAAATATTTCTGGAAAATTCAATAATTTGCCTCCAGAAAGTTAATTTTATGAAGAAAATAGTAATAATGATAACTCCTACAAAAATAGTGATAAACCCTCAATGTTTTTACTGTAGCCCCTTGAGATGATTTGTAAGATTTTGTAAAAATATTGTACAGAAATGCATAGCCGTTTGGAAGATATGACAAAATTTGTAAAACTTGAGGTTTTGTGCAAAAACAGGCAAATCTGCATAAAAAAAAACAATAAAACGTGCAAAAAACAAGCTAGATCAAAGGATTTATGTTAGGTTCACCAAATGTAAGTTAGGGTAAAATTTTAAGCGAAAATTCATAAAAAAATTAGAATGAAACCCTAACAAGTACAATAGAGCACAAACTAGCATGAAATGAAAACCAAAAAATAAAGTAAACCGATCTCCAAGCTAGATTTGATTTATCTCCATTGTTCTTCTCCACCTGCATGAGAATGCAAGATTTTGAAGGTTTGATTGTTGATTGCTCAATTTCACAAGATAACAATGAGATGAAAGATACTAGAAAAAAAATAGATAGATAAATAAGAAGAAATTTTGGCAGAGTGAGGATGCTAGAAGAAGATTCTCCCAAATGGCCAGTGAAAGGCTTGATTTATAGGAGAAGACTGATTTGATTTGATGGCCAAGATTAAAAGTCAAATTTGTGATATGTGTGGCTAGGATTAAAAGTTTATTTTAGTGCCTATGACACACATTAAGTGGTCTATGACATGATGCTAAAATTAGGATGTGAGGAAATAAGTGGGATTCTATTATTTATTTTGGAGGAAAAGATGCCTATGACGCACAATGAATGGGGCTAAAAATAGGATGTGAGTGAGAATATCATAATTTAAATAATAAAATTATTTAAATTATTTGTGCATGTGAAGAGTTATAGTCATGTGACACATGTTGCAATGTGGTAATAAAGGATTAATTCAAATATTTAGTTTGAGTTATTTTGAGACATGTAAAGGGGAATTAATTAAATAAAGAGATCTATTTAATTAATTGGGAAGGTGATTAAGTGGAATAAATGAGATAAGTGGTATAATGTAATGACCTAAGGTAAAATATTACAAGATGTCTTACAAGGTCATGTATCGACTAGGTAATATTATGACATGGATAATTTTGGGTGTCTACAAGGGGTAGTGACGGACTCGGGAGATGTCGGGGTTTCCTCCATCACTAGGATGATGCTATCCAAAGCAGAACTAGATCCCAAAAAAGGTGATCCCTTCTTTCGACCATCACTTGAGGTGAGGTCATCTTTCAACTAACGCTTTAGTGGAGAATGTTAGATCCCTACAGAAGAAGCGAAGGTAGAGGAGGGAGAAGACATAACTACAACAAACACCACAGTGGTGTTCGACATGTCTATGGATTGAGGAAAATGAGGGATTCCTAGGAGGGAAATCAAAAGAGGAGGCTTTACGGAGGGAGAAATGAGCACTTTCACCATTTTGGGTTGAGGGTCATCAGCACTCACCGGGGAAGCCGAAAGAAAAACTGAGGCGATAGGAACTTTTTTAGAAGGGGCAGAAGGAGGAGATACAATAGGAGATGTAGAGACAAGAGTTGTTGGATCCCCTTCTGCCTTTTGTGAGGCAACTTTCTTAGTAGCTAGAGCCTTTTTCTAATGCTTGCACTCTCACACAGGCCAGTTATGTTAACCCTGGGAACTAGAGGTCATGACCTAAGAAGGGACAAAAAGCTCCTACTCTACCATAGGAGTGTCCTCCACAATCATTGTCGATGGAAAGACCATCTCCTAGAAAAATATAGGAGGAGGAAGCACAGGAGAAAAAACATCAGGTGGAGAAGCAGACTTAAGCACCTCAGCAATGGACATCTTCCCATTCACTACCAAAGAGGTAGGAGTGGTAGGAGGTCATGAAGGTGGAGATGTAGGGACAAATCCATGAGGGCCCTTCCCCTTACCATAAACAATGGACCTAGGTATTGTGGACATGACAAGAAGGTCAAACACTTAACACTTGGCCTCTCGCCAAGTGGGTACCATCAGACTCCCCATGCAAGGCATGGGGGTGGGAGTCAAGGGTGCCACTGTGGGGTAAGAGGAAAAAGAGAATGAAGCAGAAGAAGAGGAAGGCTATGGGATGTGAGCAAGATTCTCCTTCCCTTTTTGAGAGGAGGAAACTTGTTGTTGCACCATCATAAAACCTTTTACCGAAATTGTATATGAAGAGACAAGGTAGGTAACCTTTGGTGTCATGCTCCCAGTCTTATACTTGTCATAGGAACAATATAGCAAGTTTTTCCTTGGAGGGAGCAGATCGATCAAGGTGGGCCAAAAATGATCTAATAAGAAGCCCCCATGTGACACCAGTGGCTTGAAGTTGGTTTTGTGCATAACGTGCACAAAGCCTTCATGAGAAAAATTGAGACATTTATGAATCACCGAAGCGACTCCATTCACAAAAACTAGCTAGGGAATGCCTAGTTTCACCCTGAATAAGTATGACATCTGAATGATAATGAAAGAGGTATCCACAACCTTGGGTCCTACCAGGACATAAATGGTGATAGAAAAAATGGGTGGGACCGAGATTCCATCGTGTGTACATATGGTTTCTTTTGATTCTCCATACCCATCCTTATGTAGAAAGTTTCATTAGGAGAGTCTCCTTTGGTATGACATTCACACAACACCTGGGGTAAACTAGAACACCTGTTACAATGTTCCCATTGACATGGGTAGGAATGTAAAGAGGGGAAGGCTCTTTGTTCATAGGAAGATCATGGGATGTAAAAGTTATGTTTGGTTATCCACTCATAGATTGGGCAAGAGGGATATGAGTAAATGAAACCTTGTTTACATACTTTGAGAGGACTTCCTCAGAAGGGTTAGAAGGTTAAGAAATTACATTCACAAAATGGGATGAAAACGAATGAGTGTAGATTTGCAACTCGCTATTGGCCTTTACCATAGACTTGTTATATTTTTTCTTGTTTGCATCAAGATGGATAGTACTGTCATCGATGCGATCCTGAATCTCATGATGCAGGCACATGCATCTCTCAATATAATGTATGTGAATTCGATGGTACTGGTAGAATGTATTCTCATCGTACTAGTCAAGGTAGGGCTTGATAAGTGATTGAGGGTTTGGAAAAGTTATCACGTTACCTTTTAATAATTTCCTTAGAATAAAAGAGTAAGATTTTAATAGTTTCATAAATTTTCTATTGGGTTTGAGGCCTTTGTCGCTAGATGTGACAACTAGATTTGCAACAGTTTTACCCTTGCTAAACATTGACACAATAGATCTACCCTTAGTATGGGAGCACAAGGAAGATCCCCCGAACTGAGAAACCATCTGTCGGTACTCACGTAATGCGATACATAGATGTTGAAAAGAAGGGTATTTCATCAAGGAAAAACTATCCTGCTAGGATCTCTATAGGTTGCCGATAAAAACCTTCTAGACATCTGAATTGATCAAAGGATAGTATATTTATGAAATAATGCTTGATAAAGAGCTATAAAATCAATTATGTTCTCATGTTCTCCTTGCTTGCATCAGACGAGGTCTGAAAAGGCCATCTTCAGCCCGATGTTCACTTGGAACTATCTAAGAAACTGATTTACAAGCTAGTCAAATGAGAATATGGAATTATCAAGTAAGGAACAATACCACTCAAGGGTTGTATCTTTAAGATATCTTAGAAACAATTTAGCCATTAAGGCATCATGGTGGAATATATTTGTACACATGGCATTGAACGCTAAGACATGCATTTGTGAATCTCCCTTACCACCATATTTATCAAATTTTGGAATCTCAATCCCTTAGGGGATGGGAGTGTTTAGAAATGCTATTGAAAAGGATTGTGACAAAAGAAAGGCTAGAAAATCAATTGGGAGGTGGCCTGGGATAAGTTCACCAACTGATTTTACATCTATCCCATGTTTTTTAACAAGGCATTCAAAATAGGATTAGACGGTGAAATATAACTAGTGGAACCACTGCCAGAACTATCAAAAGCATCGAAACCAGTAGCCCCCAATCTGCCAAAGGTACCACCACCTAAGCTAATGTTGCCTTCAGGATTACCATCATGAGTATTAGGAGGAGTGAAATTGCATTCCAAAGGTACCCTATGTACCTTGATAGTGGGAGGTGCTTCAAGAAAGGGGGTAGTATTAACAGAAGGGCCTATCTTAGCCATGTATATCGATGTCTTGGGCATTGAGACTCCTATTTTTCTTTCAAAGGTCTCAAGGCCAAGACCTCGGGTAACACCTGATCTAAGATTGTATGAGGGGACATATGCCTCCATTATGTCAATAAGGCCTAGAAGAAATTCCACACCTACCCGATCCTTGTCCAACATTTGGGCATGTGTAAGCTCATCATGGAAAAAACAAGCCCTTAAGTGGCAAGAAAAATTCAAAAAATCAGAGTTAGGCAACTTGACGTAAAAATTTGAATAAGTTATCTATATTTTTTCAAAAATATGTAAGAATAGAATTTGTAGAAAATTGAATGTAGTTTCTAAACTACTAGGTTTATTTTAAAACAATAGAAATCTATTTGGTGAATATTTGAAATTTCAATGCAGTAGTACTTAAATTTCAGGGAAAAAATAAGAAGTAGGTGTCTGTCTAACCACCCTAACCACAATAAAATGATAATATTTTTTTATAATATTTAATATATAAGTAGAGGACTCATGTCTCGATGTGATGCATACTTTTTTGTATTTTGTTTCCAAATAAATAATTAATTATGATTTTTTTATTACAACTTTAAAAAAATATAAAAACTCATATGTCTGACCACCTTAACTTGGTCAAAACTTCATGAAATCCAAATTTATTTATTTTAATCCTATAGTATGTGAAGCATAGAATGTGACACATGTTTTGGAGACAAAAAATGTGATACCGTTTGAAAGCTATAGATGTTTTTCAATCAGCCTATCAATCAGGACTTTAGTCGTAATTAAAATAGAAAATGAATAATAATTATTTATTAAATTTAAAGTAAAGCATTATTTATATTAGTGGAAAGCTGAGAATATCCTTTGAAAACCCTTTCCATTTCATCAATTTTGAGTAAAAAAATAGTCATTAGCCACATGGGCCATCATATCACTTACATATCACCACTTTTTGGCCCATCATGATCTTGCACATACCCATATATCTTATTTCATTAATGACCCTAGCAGGCCTAGTTGTGGCTTGTTCTTTTCCTAAATGATTCTTGAGATCCATGAGCCTCTGGTCTAGGGCAAGAACGTGCTCTACGAGAATGGTGAGAGCATCATCCTCATCTAGAGCTAGGGCCATAGGAGAAAATAGAGGAGTAGGGATATGAGTGGTATCCCTGAAGAAACTCATCTTGATCCTTGAAACCATTTCTTGAGAAGTGAGACCAATAGTGACCTTCGAAAATTCCATCTCTAGATGTCGCACACTCCTTCTAACAATTTACTTGGAGGTTGTAGATTGATTTATAAAGCTCATAAAGCTTCATAGCACCTAAGTATGCAACCTAGATGAGACACAAGAGAAGAAATCTTGACACATTTAGGTGATCCCACAATATTGGTTTATAATTTTTGGCCAAATTGGACACTAATTTTATTTTTTCTAACTAAATCTTCACTTTCAGGCACCTATAGCGGCTAAACCATGAGGAATTTGATGATGATGAAAACTAGTGATTTATGACATTATGTATGTAGATTCTAAATATAATTTTTCAAAAAAATTGGAATCATATTGCACTTCTTTTCCCATCTCCTTCGAAAACTAGTTTTTTTTAGTAAACACCATTTTTAAGGAGTGATGCTCACCATATACAACATAACTTTTTTTTTCCCATGAAGGATAAAATTCTATTTTTTTCGAATTTAGATTTGTAACTACGATATCTAGTGCTTTCATTTGGTTTCATAGTGCTTTATTGAATATTTTTTCCTTAACCAAGTTTCTAAGTCAAACCAATTACAATTCAGACATAGGCATATTGTATACAACATAACATTTTTTGTATGTATCAAAATTTCAAATTTTTTTTGTTGGATCAAGGACTTCAATATCTAAGTGCATTAATATTTTTCAAAAAAAAATTATAATCTACTATTTTTCCACATGTGCAGAACAAAGATCTTGATTTTCGGTGAAAAACCTACATTCACAAGAAATAAAAAATAAATATAATAATCAAATTAAATTTATTTAAAATTATACTTTTTGGGAAGCTTATAATAAGGGCTACATACTTACAAAAAATAAATTGTAAATGAATTCATTTGATCACCAAAAAAGTAAATCAAAAGTGGTTTCTTATCAATATTTTGATAGGTGTAAAGGAGACTCTATTATAGGTATGGTTTAAAACTAGTGAGGTTCTATCCAAGGGGGTTTGATCAAACCCTCTTCAATTGGAATCCTTTAAATGAAACTTTTCAAGGATTAAATCATTATATTTTCTAAAAATATGTGATTTCAACAAAAATTAGGATCTCCCAAAAATTGTAAACCAGTATTGTGGTAGCAACCATAAACAAAAACTACAATGTTCACACTGAGTTCACCAAAATGTAGAGGAGGACCAACCGCTCTAAGACTTCAAGTCACAGGAGAGTCTTAAGAAATAGGCTTCCCTGATGTACCTCAAGTTTGCTAAGAGGATTACAAAGGTTAATATGTTAAGGCTGAAAATGAAGAGCAATATGAGTGCTAGTGTCCTACTAAACTGAATGTTTTACAAGGTCAAAAGAGTTGATTTCCAAGGTTTTGACTATGAACCAGATGACTCACTATCTAAGGACGATAAAACAAGACTCAAAATCTAGCACGACACACTAGGGTCTCAAGAATGCTTTGGCATCTTTACAGACAAAAGGTCTAGAGTATAGTCTAAAGCATAAGAAAATCTACTAATTACTTGACCGAATGATGTTTTATGCTATGATGGGGAATGAAAAGGTACAAAAACATAAATATGAAAAGAAGAATAGTATATCCAAACTAATCTAGAATTGACAAAGAAGGTGAGGAAATAATATTGAACTTATGATAAATTGATTCTTCAAATAGCTCTACTCAAGAATAACTTCACACAAGGAGACCAAGGAAAATGTTGGGGTTGTGTATGGAGGACTGCCTCAATCAGTCCCCTACTTCAGTGTTTCCACCTCCACGGACACCAAATAGTAATAACATATAGAATGTGATAAAGAATCATAAAGGAAATAGTGCTAAGAGAACACCAACAAAAAGTATTCTACTTGATGAACAAAATGGTGGAATAAGAAAATAAAAATGCACGGTTTCACCTTATCAACTATGAGTTCTCAAGGCAAGTAGTAGAAGGAGAGAGCTTGCAAGTCCTCCAACAACAATGTTGTCACAAAAATGGAGTGTGGAAGCCAAAAACTAGCAGCTTGCAACTACAAACAAGTGATGTAGAAGCTTGAATGTGGAAGAATGGAGCTAAGAGTGAATGAGTTGATGAAGAGAGTGAAGAAGTATGAAGGAATGAAGATTTCAAGAATTTAAATGGTAAAAGGGAGACAAAAGACTCGTTTTGCGTCATCCAAGGGAGAAAAAAACATAACACTTCACATCCCATGGAGAAATGTAATTCTTATGCAGATTCCAGAGGTAGGAATCCTGTCAGATGACAACATGGTGCATGAACGTCTATGTGGCGCGTGAACGTCTCCAAAAAAAATTCCTCCACCAACACAAAAATGAGTTTCCAAGTGGATGGGAAAAGGTGGTAGATGTGGAACTGCATCGTTGGACCATTTTCCAAGGTAGGGATGATATAAATGGGGAATTTTCCTAAGGGTGCAAATTTGCTCCATTACAGTACTAAATTAATAAAAAAATATGTGCTAGTGTACTATACTTACACAACCACACAAAGTGGCGTAATATGAAGGGTAAAAGTGTAGGTATATGCTTTTCAACTTTATGTATTTCCCCAACTATGTTATGCATATGGATCTACATGATAAATCACACCTTAATAAATAAAAAGAGTAACACAACTATAATTAAAACACCTAAATCAATGATCAAGAGTGCACCTATAAATCACAACTTTGAGATTGACTACTAATAACATGCCATCTTAATTTATGTTCCATGGAGGAGTGACACATAAATCAAGGAGAATGAAAATATCGGGTAAAAATAAACCATGATAAGAAAATAATCTTTTAATAATTTGATCATAAGCATTATAAATTTGAACATGAAAAATATAATATTAAATAAAAAATATATATACCTAAGATTCAAACCCTTGTGTGTAATAGTTTCATATGTGAGATGAAGATAAAATATGTTCCTATTTTTCCCTCTATGAGAATAGTCATGAGTGCATGTAACCTTTAAAAATGAACAATATTTCTCCATAAGTGGGAAGAGCAAGTGCAAAGCATGGAACATAAAATAACACATGTAGTCCAAAAACATGAAATATGTGTATAAGTCAAATAGAACGATAAGGTACTTGTATTATTGCCTCCAATAAGAGCTTCCTTTTATGTCATTATTTGTAAGAGTAGTATGGTCCACTAGTGTATCTTTGTGAGAACATGCATCATGTATTGATGGTATGTAAGGCCCCGCCTTGTGTGCAACTAATATAACCCTAATCTCTAGGTGCAATATATTAATTGATAGATATGGATAAAAAAATTGATAAAGAAAATATGATTGGGATGATGAGATATCATGGGCTATATACATAAACCTTACAAGAATTATCCCTCTTTATCTAAATGCCAAGACATGGATATGTTCAAGTAGCAAAAGAGTTTAATAATGTATCAAGGATTTCTCATAAATAAGAGATTGATAAATCTTATATTGTAATGCATGTTTTATAAACCAATATGGTCACCTAGCTTAAAGGATAATGTGATGAGTCCTTAAAACACCTTGGGGTACATACCTTGTAAACCTAAGATAAACTAGTATACATTTTTGGAAGGTGGAATATAAACTAACTAGCTTATCTAAAGCATACACACATCATGATTAAATAGATTGTGAATCTTAAAACACTTATAGAGACCCAAAGGTATGAATCTAACATTAACATAGTTGAATTTGGTTGATTCAATACTTTATGATGCTTCACATGTTTATGATAATTGAGAAGTTTGACTAGTAAAAACATATTAATCATTATTGTACAATAGGTGTACAAGATTTGAATAAGTTAATATAATCTCATATGTTTGAAAGGTAAAATTGATAAAGTGATATTAGATGAATTACCCATGAAAGGGTAACCTAGAATATTTAGATGATTAATTGGGCTAATTGATGTTGTTCTATTTTATCATGATCAAAGGAAATGTGTCTTATGACGTCTTGATTATGAAGGTATATATATTGGGGTTATTAGACTTTGTATTGGGTTATATGGTAGAGTTGGTAGATGTGTCTTACCATTATATGCTCTAAAATCTCATTTGTTTAGTGATGAATTTGATGATCCAATGATTGGATAAATTTACAATAAAATAATAAGTCTATAATAATTAGATGATTGAGTTAATTAATGTTGTACATATGTGTCATATGAACATTAAAGGATATGTACATTATGATATGTTAATAATTATTAATGTTGAAAATTATCTTACATCTGAGATAAGATGAAGTTGTAAGGTGGCAATATTATGAATAACTTGTTATATGAGAATGAAATTATGAACATGTGTATATGTGGTTGTTACGGTTCTTCGACTATGATAATTATTAAATATATTGGCTTGTGGAATTTGAGTGTGTAGGTATAATTCCATGGCCCATGGAATCAAAGATCTCTCGAGAACCCAAAGTGATTAAACTGTGAAACCAATACCATAGTCCATACGGATGGACTATAGTCTCATTTGTGATGGTATTTACTTTGTAATTTGAATTGTGAATGTGTGCTTGTGATTTTTTATTTAAGTTCATATGATCCTAGGATGTGAGTTGGCATCTTAGATGGAAAATTTCGGATGCATTCTTTTATGGGACTTTTGAGGACCTTCAAAAGCTTATTTTTAATTATTTTCTTGGTTTTTGGTACCCTAGGGTAAGTACCTATGGGTATGGGGTTCATTTACACCTGAAACTTGGTCAAGGGCCTTGATTTGACCCCTCTTAATGGACCATTAAGAAGAGTGACGAAAATCAAGTCTTGAAATGAGGAAAGATGTCCTGTCTCACTCCCATTCCCTCAAATTCATTTATGAACTTGGGGAAGCCCACAAAAGACTCACATGTGTGAGCCTCCCTTGTAAGGGATCATGGGAAGAGTGTCCAAGTACACTCCAAATCTCCTAAAAAAGTCTCACACATGTGTGAACACTTGTGGGAGAGTGTGCTTGAGGGAGAAATGAGAGTGACAAGTGTCACTCCCTCATTCATGAAACTCAAATTAGGGTTTCTTATTTTACTCCCATTTGAGAATGAGAAAAAGATAGAATTTTGGAAGGGAGACAATTCTTGCATTGTTTTCTTTTTTGGAGAGTTTTCTCTTGTTGTTTTGGGGAAGAGATTTCTTGAAAGAGGATTTTTCTTTCATCTTGTTTTGGGTTTTGAGGATAAGTTTTTACTTTTGGATTTGGAGAAGGATTTCTTAGCGTGGCTTGGGAAAAATATTGGAAGGAGTGGAGTCAAAGTTTCATTTCAACTCATCCTCACCATTGGGGAAGCTCAAAGAGGTATGCCTTCTTTGATTCTTGATTTATTTTTGTAAGGTATGTGAATGAAGTTTACAAATTTATGGGCAATGTTTCATTCTTGAATTTATGTGTTCTTTTTGGTCATGTTGTGAGAATGGGATGGGTATCTAGGGATAAACTTGTTGCAAGGTGTGCACCCTTGGTTTACTTATGTTGTACAGCGCAATGCACGGGTTCATGGCATGTCTTAACTACCTCTTATGGATTCATTAACTCTTGTGATTGTATCATACATTAACAGGTTGATCTTTTGGTGCAACGACAACCATGTACAAGAATTGGTATCAAAGCCTAGGTCATGGGTTTGAACCCCTCTCTTTCATTGGGGGATTGTTGCAAGGTGTGTACCCTTGGTCTCCTTGTGTTGTGTAGCGCAACACTCGGGTTTGTGACATGACTTAACCACCTCCTATGGATTTGTTAACTTTGGTAGTTGTATCTAGCATTAATAGGTTGATCTTTTGGTGCAACAATAACCGTCTATGCAATAAAACTCACCCTTATGGGCAAAGAATCCTTAGTTTATGTGAATGAGAAAGGTGGGGGTTTTGGGGGTTATGTGTTTATGAGATTATGTTTTGGTTGTGATGGGAAAATAGATTAACGGTTAAATATATGTTCATTTTTTTATTGAAATTATTTATGGTATTTGCAAATGATTGTATGTATGTAACCAGGTTCTTAGAGGGATCTCCTAGCTTGGGGGTGACCTATGAGTAGGTCAATAGTTGAATGCTCCACGTGGACTAGTAAAAAAATTTTGCAACCCGAGGAGATAAATATATTACAAATAAACATAATTAAATGGTTTTTTTAATTTTTTGATTGAATTTGGCATGTGCCATTAAACAATTAGTCCATGCTGTTTAAAAATCATTTTTTTCCATGTGACCAAAAAATGCTCAATCGAATGTCCACCTGGTGCGTGGCATGACATCCAAAGTGGAGTGCCTTGACACATTACCAAAATATAGTCCATTGCCCTTTCACTCCACTAGCTCGCATTAATCTCTCGTCACCCCTTCCAATTCATTTGTACAGTTGTGTTTAATGCACATCCCCTCCTACTATTTCCATGATATCTCGAGAAAAATATGATAGGACTTGCATTCAATGCTACCAGTGCCTCACACAACTCACCAAATTTAGAGCCTTTCAATCTACCAACTTCTCAAAATTTTTTCACATCATTGCCAGAACGTGCTTGCTTGAGGTGTCTGCAACTTCTAGCCCGCCACCACAACATGCTACACTCAAAGTCTGGTCATGCTTCAACCAAGGGCCTGTTAGAAGATGTCTTTGATAGCTCGAGCTCCGCCATGTAACATACCACGTTCTTTTGTGCCATGAAGGTAAACCCGCATCTCCAAGGTGCATGCCATTTGTTGGTTTGATTTCTATTGTAGCTCAAAAAACATATTTTAATGGGTTTTCACTCAGGTTTCGTTGTGTGAAGGTGGCTGTGTTCTCCAGATAGTGCCTTCGTCCAGATTATAGTCTCCATTTGACCTAGGTGAACTTTCCTAAAAGCTCAATAATGCCTCACTATTGTTTATTTTTCCATTTTTTAGTTTGTATGCAGACTTTGTTGTGGTTATTTTCTTTTTATTTTTTATCTTTTTGTTTTTGCAAAATTTGACGTGGTTGGTAAAAATCTTTTGGTGTTTATGAACACTATGAAATTTTTGTTCATAAACACACTAAAATGTGGAAATTAATCTTATGTTCAAGCATTGTTGTCTTTAGAAATGGGGTTGTTTTTTTCATTACAGTAACAAATAATATTGTTGGTTGTTTTGGTGCCATAGATAAATCCGGGGTTGTTCTCTCTTACAGTAACAAATTTGAGGGTTTTTTTTTTTCATAGGTTTTGCATTATCATTCACTATGGTTATCTTATTCTCATAGGTTATGCATTATCATTCAACTAGGTTTTCTTCAATGTGGAAATAAATATTAGGGTGTGTTTTTTGTTTCATAAACCAGTCGTAAATTTGGGGGTTTCTCTTTTTATCAGGTTTTGTTTCATCTATTCAGTGAGTTAAATACTATAGGTTTTTTTCGGTGCCATAGATAAATTTTGGGGTGTTATCTTTTTCATGGGTTTTGTTTGATCTATTCAATGAGTTTAAAATACTGTAGGTTTTTTTGGTTCCATAGATAAATTTTGGGCTATTATCTATTTCATAGGTTTTGTTTCATCTATTCAATGAGTTAAATACTATAGGTTTTTTTGGTGCCATAGATAAATTTTGGGGTATTATCTTTTTCATGGGCTCTACTTCATCAGTTCAGTCATGCAAAATATAAGTTATCATTTAACTTCACAATAATTTATGCCTGTGAATGAGTTGGTCATGCACAAAAGTTGTGAGATTTTTTAAACTCTTACTATTTTTCATTCGTAAGGTTTATATTGTTCTTCATTACAGCCATTATAGTCATAGGTTAGCAATTGTGTTTCCCTATGATTTATATTGCAATCATTATAGTCATAGTTAAATAGTTGTGTTTCCTTGCTATAAAATGTAAGTGTGGTTCCCATTTTGTTGTGCATGAGTATGTTTATGTTGTACATGCCTTTAAGATATGAGATGTGGTTCTCTTTTTCATTGGTTCTATGTAGATAAATTTAGTCATGTAACTATAGTAGCTTTTTTAGGTTCCATTGATAAATTTGGGGGTGTAACCTTTTTTGGTGCCATTGAAAAAATTCCCAGGTGCTAATATTTTTCCTATGTTTTTCTACATCGATTCAGTCATGCAACTATTGTTGGTTTTTTTTATGCCTTCGATAAATTTGGGGGTGTTCTCTTTTGCATAGGTTATGATTCATCAATTCACTCATATAACTATTATAGCTTTTTTTCGTGCCTTAGCAAAATTTAGGCGTGTTCTCTTTTTAAGTTCTACTTCATCAATTAAATCATGCAATTATTGTATCTTTTTTGGTGCCTTAGAATAATTTAGGGGTGTTCTCTTTTGCATAGGTTCTACTTCATCAATTCGGTTATGCAATTATTGTAGCTTTTTTAGGTAACATAGATAATTTTGGGGGTGTTATCTTGTTAGGTAAAAAAAATTTACAACCCGAGGAGATAAATATATTACGAATAAACATAATTAAATCATTTTTATTTATTTTTTATTGAATTTGACACGTGCCATGATGCGATTAGTCCATGTTGTCAAAAAATTGATTCCGTAATGCAACATAGATAGATTTTTTAGGTGCCTTAGATAAATTTGGGGGTGTTCTCTTTTTCATAGGTTCTACTTCATTAATTCAGTCATGCAACTATTGTAGCTTTTTTTGGTACCTTAGATAAATTTGAGGGTGTTCTCTTTTGCATAGGTTTTGCTTCATTAATTCAGTCATGCAACTATTGTAGATATTTTAGGTGCCTTAGATAAATTTGAAGGGCGTTCTCTTTTTCATAGCTTATGCTTCATCCATTCAGTCATACAACTATTGTAGCTTTTTTTGGTGCCATTGATAAATTTTGGGGTGTTCTCTTTTTCATAGGTTTTGCTTCATCAATTCATTCTTGCAACTATTGTATCTTTTTTAGGTTCCATTGATTAATTTGGGGGTGTTCTCTTTTGCATAGTTTTTGCTTCATCAATTCAGTCATGCAACTGTTGTATCTTATTTTGATTCCATTGATTATTTTAGGGTGTTCTCTTTTGTATAGGTTTTTCTACATCAATTAACTCATGCAACTATTGTATATTTTTTAGGTTCCATTGATTAATTTGCCACAATGTACATCGGTCCTCCACAAGTTAGGAAAAAAAACTTGCATAAAAAAGTAATTTAATCCCAAACACAAATCAGATATTAAATGCACAGTTTATTGTATACATTTGTCAATAAAACAAGTATAGGCTGGCAGACAAACAAGTGTAATTTTTTTGAAAGTGTATCTTTTTTGGTGCCATTGATTAATTTGGGGGTGTTCTCTTTTGCATAGGTTCTGCTACATCAATTCAATAATGCAACTATTGTAGTTTTCTTAAGTGCCATAAATTAATTTTGGGTTGTTCTCTTTTGCACAGGTTTTGCTTCATCAATTTAGTCTTGCAACTATTGCATCAGTTTTAGGTGCCATTGATAAATTTTGGGGTGTTCTCTTTTGCATAGGTTCTACTACATCAATTCACTCATGCAACTATTATAGATTTCTTAGGTGTCATTGATTAATTTTTGGGTACATTCTCTTTTACATAGGTTCAGCTACATCAATTCACTCATGCAACTATTGTAGCTTTCTTTGGTGCCATTGATTAATTTGGGAGTGTTATCTTTTGTATAGGTTCTACTACTTCAATTCACTCATGCAACTATTGTAGCTTTCTTATTGATTAATTTGGGGTTGTTCTCTTTTGCATAGGCTTTGCTTCATCAATTCAGTCCTACAACTATTGCATCTCTTTTTGGTGTCATTGATTAATTTGGGGTGTTCTCTTTTGCATAGGTTTTTCTTCATCAATTCAGTCTTGCACTTATTGTATCTTTTTTTGGTGCCATTGATTAATTTGGGGGTGTTCTATTTTGCATAGTTTTTTCTACATAAATTCACTCATGCAACTATTGTAGCTTTCTTAGGTGCCATTGATTAATTTGGGGGTGTTCTCTTTTGCATAGGTTGTGATACATCAATTCACTCATGCAACTATTGTAGCTTTCTTATGTTCCATTGATTAATTTGGGGGTGTTTTCTTTTGTATAGTTTATGCTACATCAATTCACTCATGCAACTATTGTAGCTTTCTTAAGCACCATTGATTAATTTGGGGGTGTTATCTTTTGCATAGGTGAACTGCTACATCAATTCACTCATGCAAGTAGTGTATCTTTCTTAGGTTTCATTGATTAATTTTGGGGTGTTCTCTTTTGCATAGGTTCTACTTCACCAATTCAATCCTACAACTATTGTATCTTTTTTAGGTGCCATTGAATAATTTTGGGGTATTCTCTTTTGAATAGTTTATGCTTCATCAATTCAGTCCTACAATATAAGTATCTTTTTTTAGTGCATTAGTTTAATTTTGAGGTGTTATCTTTTTCATAGGTTTCGCTTCATCAATTCATTCATGCCACAAAGTTACATCTATAAAAATTGATAGACATTGAATTATGTCTATTTATTCAAGATATACGTGATCTACTGTGGATGTTTTGATCTATGGACATCATGTATATCTTGAATAAATAAGACTTCTATGTGTGTGTTCATCATTGCACAAACATTCACAATGAAAATTATTTTTTAATTTTTGTTTGTTATTCAGAAATATGAAAATAGTTTCAGTGGTTTTCATTCTAAAGATATTTTGTCATGCAATTCTTTTGTACAATCGTGTTAAACTACGACTTGTTGTTTTTCATCCCTTTTCTTATTTTTGTCCTTCATTATGTATTTAGGGAACTTGGTTTTCTAAAGGCCTTTCATGGCTATCTATGTAGCATTTCACAATTTAAAGGCAATTGTGGACAAGTGCAACATAGGTTTCCATTAGAAGAGCATTGGAAAAATTAAGTCTCCCTAAATCATTATTGAATACAAAGATTAGAACATTCCATTTGAATCCATGTGACACATTTCTGTAATCCAAAACAAAAGTATAAGAATTTAATCACTTTTGTCCATCTTTACAATCAAAATGACATAAATTTTAGACTTCAGCCCATAAAGCAATTATGAGACATGGTTTTCAAAATCTATCTATGTTCAACTATGTTGCAGTCTACCATTCAAACTCAATTGGATGACTATTACAACATAGTTTAACACTATTCAAGTTTTTGAAAAGCTATGTTTCATAATTGCATAGGGGAGAGGTGTTGAAATGTGCACAGCCTATCTTGGGTGGTTCACATGGAGTGACACATGGACCTCTAAAATTGGCTAACTGAATTGGCCAAGGTGTAACATAATGAACAATTACTTTGATGTGTTCTTTTGCTTGACTGAATTAATGATGCAAAACCTATGAATTTTTTTTTTATCTATGGGACCAAAATAACCTACAATATTTTTTATTGAAATGAAGAATAACAGAAAAATAGATATGTATAAATAGATAGCTACTTATACATATATGCATACATATTTGTATATGTATATGTATATATATGTATGTATGTATATGTATACATATGTATGTGTATGTGTATGCATATATTTATTTATGTATGTATATGTATATGTATATGTGTATCTGAATTGATGAAGCAAAAGCTATGAAAAATAGAACACCCCCAAATTTATCTATGGCACCTAAAAAAGTTACAATAGTTGCATGACTAAATTGAATCACAACAATAAAATAGATATGTATAAGTAGGCATATAATTATACATACATGCATACATATCCATATATGTATACACACACATATTCATATACATATATGTATATTTTGTATACGTATAAATAATTACTTACATGAATTGTTTTGCTTACACTTAACAAATCAACAATATTTATGTTTGAATTGAAGAACAACAACAAAATATAATTGTATACATTTTTACATGTCTAAATGGATGAAGTAGAACCTATGTAAAAGAGAACACCCCTAAATTTATCTATGGCACCAAAACAACCAACAATATTATTTGTTACTAAATCAAGAACAACATCAAAATAGATATATGTATATATATGTATATGTATACATATATATACGTATATATATATATATATATGTATACATATACATATATACATATACGTATATGTATATTTATGTATGCTTACAAGCATTCTTTTGCTTACACTGAACACACCAAGAATATTTATGTCTCAATTTAATAACAACAACAAAATAGAATTGTATAAACATATATATATATACATCGCACCTATATATGTTACAATAGTTGCATGACTGAATTGAATCACAACAAAAAAATAGATATGTATAAAGAGGTATATACTTATACATACATATTCATATATGTATACACACACATATATATACACATATACATATATGTATATGTATATGTGAGGCATGGCTAGTGTTACTCTAGAGACTTTGATTCGATTTCATATTTATATGGTGTGGTGTTGCAGACATGGATTATGTGGAGATTTTGGTTCATAGATATTGTCATTTTGGTTTATAGACATAAATGTTAAATTTGCATGTTTAGACATTTATTGCTCATAGATGATATGATATGCTCATTTAAATAACATAGATTGATCATAAAGTGTTTTGGATAAATGTTTAATTTCTGCAAAAGGAAATGTATTTAAATTAATGTGATAGATCTTAGAATTATTTGATGCTAGAAAATTTCAATGTTTATATTTTGTGCTTTGATAATTTCCAAAGTGTACTAATTTTTTTATTGAGATGTTGCAGGTGGATAGCCCAGGTCCTTAAGAATTGGAGACAAAGTCTATTTGCTAAAAATATAATTGTTAACTTTTAATTTTAAAAGGGGAGGGGTTTAATGTTAAGTGTAATTTGATTTCTTTTTATGGTTTTGATTATTTTTGGAGAGAATTATGTATTAATTTTGAATGATCTTTTCATTTGATGGAAGTTGAAGAGTTAGGAGGAATTCTATTTTAGAGAGGGATTTGGGTATGGTTATTGCTATTCATTCTTTTTGGAAAATTTGCTTCATTCTTCTCGAGAAAAAGGGATCTTGATTGAAAGAAGAAATTGAATACTTGCTTGGGTCTTAGGCTAATCCTAACTTGGATTGCCAAGGTAAGCTTTGAGTTTTGATTTTCAAGTTTTAATGTAGTTTTTGTTTATAGACATATTTTGTTGTTGTGTTGGGAAGATTGATTTTTTTTGTTTTGTGGTGAGTCTTGGTTGTGTATTGGGGTTTTTGTTTTGGGTGTGAATAAGGAGTTGATCTTTCCCGAGGGCTAAGAGCCTCCTTTGTTTGGGGTTGAGGAGGGTGTAGAGCCTCTCTTGGGGATTTGTGACAAAATGTGTAAATATGTGGAAATGGGTGAAATGGGTGATGTATGGTGTATGGAGTGGTAGGTTGTGAAGGTGTTGTGATGTGAATTTTTGGGGTGAAGGATGAAGTGTGGAGGGGCCGGTTGTGAAGGAGATGTGAATTGGGTGTTGTGATAAAGAAGGTTATATGTTTCATTTGGAAATGAATGTGTATGGAGATGTAAAAAAAATGTTCCCCAAGAGGGAAGGGAATCCCCCTTCTCCCCCTTTAAAAGAATCTCGTATGTGGGTTCTTTGTGAGTGAGTCAATATTTGTTGTTTTTTGTTCTTTCATCTATTTTTTGTATAAGGACTTGTCTCCCACTTGGGGGTGGACTCATTTGTCCTATGGCTAGGAGGAGAGTAGAACTGGGCTGCTCTATTTTATTTGCAGGTTTTATTTCTTGAAGGAGCTCTGGAAATTATTGCAAAACTAAGAATGTCTATAAATTATTTATATATTGCTAAATACAAATTTTTGGTTGAAATAATCCAAGTTATAGATTGGAAATATATTATAGTAGCAAGAAAAGGAAACGGGAACAAATTTTGAGTTCAAGTAATTTTCTTAATTTTTTTTATATAATAATCTAAAAATATTTATACAATTGAAACACTAGTTTATGTGTTCATCCAAATATTGGGAAATGATGATTTTTGTTGTATTGAAAATAAGTATTTCAACATTTTGATAAATTACTATATGTAGCCATTTGTTGAAATCACTCATTTGCATCTCATGTCTCTATTTTTCATTAATATATACTCCTCAAAGTGTATGCATAAGCATTGATCCCTTGTTGCCTTAGTTGATGAATTTAAATGATTTAGATGTGGACATCGTAGTGATACCTTGTTCCTGTGTAAATGTATTTTCCATGAGTCTCTAAGTTTTGGCCGGTCGCAGCCAATAAGAGATAAATTTAATTTTATGAAGGTTACATAAATTATCCTCTTGAAACCTTTTGGTATTATCCCCTTGCAACTATAGTATACTCTCTATCATCTCACCATAAAATTTCGACCTTCATTTTGCTTGATGCTCAATTGATATACATCTCTTTTGCCTGATTAGTAACTACTACTAAAAGAGTCTTAAAAATGTATAAGTTTTGGCATTATATCTTTTATCTTACGGGAGATGTTCCATATTAGAAGTTTAAGCGATTTTGTAAGTCCTATTTTGATTTCATTGATTTGATAAGATCTATTTTAATATCATTTTTAATGATTCCATATGTTTAGTCTTAATTGTAGAATCAAGAGCAAGCTTTACTGTAAAGTAAATAGTAATATATCTTTATTTGTCACTTGTAAGCCTGTGGACTAAAAGCATTAACCTGTTTTAAAGAAAAAATTGAGTTATCAATGCTAAGTTTGTCAAGATTTTAAATCCAAAAAAAAACACAGAGCTGCTACTTTGATTTCCAACAAAATTGGAAATAGCCAAATGCGGAATAATAAACTAAAACTCAATGGAGACAAACAAAAAAAAAAGGGCATGCAATATTTTCCTTCTTTCTATTAACTAAGCTAGAAATGACAATACATAAAAACATGAAACTTCAAACAAACTAAACAACTACCTATTACAATTTTTTGGGAGCGATCAACTGCTCAACCAAATCTTAAGCAATCAGGAGCTGCTTAGAGCTCACTATCAAACTCGAATGAAACTATCTATTGTTCCTGGAAAACACAAAGCAATCAGGAGCAATCCTGCTCACTGCAAACACTCTGCAAAATGTTCTAAGAACATTCCCTGTTGTTGTTGCAACTTTTCTTCTTGCTGCAAATCACTTGCTTCTACAAAAACTGACTTCTTCCAATTTCTCCAACTAATAGAATAAACTACCTTCATTTTTTTTGTCTTTCACAAACATTCCCTTTCAAAATTCAAAATTACCTACCATAGTAAATGCCAAATTCAAAATCAACTACCTCATTCAATTTTGAGCAGTCAAGAGTTGTAGGGATGAAGATCCCAAAATTGGCAAAGAGAAAATAACTCCTGACAGGTAGGTGAAACAATGGCAAGCTCAGGGGAAATTAATATTTCCAACACTCCCCCTTGGTCCTGAGCCAACAAAACAACAAGATCAAACTTGATCCAAAACAACAACGCCCAAACAACTCCTTAGGTGCTCAAAATTATCTTTGCTCAATGACTTGGTGAATATGTCTACTAGCTATTGCCCAGACTTGCAAAAATCCATTTTAATTTCACCATCTTCAACCAATTCATGAATGAAATGATACCTAATTTCAATGTGCTTTCTTCTTCCATGAAACATAGGATTTTTCGTCAAGGCTATCGATGAAACATTGTCACAAAAGATCATTATTCCATCCTCTTGTTCTTCTTTCAAATCTGCCAAGATTCTTCTCATCCAAATAGCCTGACATGTTGCTGCATTTTCTACTATATACTCAGCTTCAACTATTGATAGGGAAACAATAGGTTGCTTCTTGGAAGCCCAAGAGATAGCACCTGAACCCAAATGAAACACATAGCCCAAAGTGCTCTTCCTATCATCCAAACTTCTTTCCCAATCACTGTCAGTGTAACCAACTAGCCCATACTCTTTTGTTGTTGTGTACAACACGCCATATCCTTTGGTACCATTCACATACCTCAGAATTTTGTTACCCTCTTGCTAATGGGTGTCTCTTGGAGTCTACATAAATATGGACATAAGACTCACTCCATGCATTATATCTGGCTTAGTTGTTGTCAAATACATCAAACTTCCAACCAAACTTTTATACATGGTCAGATCCACATTGTTGTTGCAATCTTCCTTGCTCAACTTTAGACCTATGGTTGTTGGTGTTGGGGGAGGCTTTCTTTCAAGCATCCTAAACCTCTTCAAGATCTCATTTGCATATTTTTCTTGAGAGATAAAAATATAATCATGCATTTGTTTTACTTCTATGCCTAGAAAATAACTCAAGAGGCCTAAATCTGTCATTTCAAATTGTCTTTTCATGGCCTCTTTAAAATCAGCAATGAGGAAATCATCATCCCCAGTAAAAACAAGATCATCTACATACAAAACAACAATCAAAATATTACCATTTGCTGCCTTGATGTAAAGAGTGGGCTCACCATCACTTTTGCTAAATCCATTGCTCATTAAATATGAGTCAATCCTATTGTACCATACTCGTGGAGCTTGCTTCAACCCATAAAGAGCCTTCTTCAACCTATACACCTTGTGTTCTTCACCTAGAACTTCATATCCAAAAGGTTGCTCCACATAAACTTCTTCTTTCAATACTCCATTTAAGAAGGCGGACTCCATGTCCATTTGAAATACCTTCCATTTGTGTTGGGCTGCAATTGCTATGAATGCCTGCATAGTCTCCATCCTTGCAATAGGGGCATATGTCTCATCATAATCTCTCCCAAACTACTGTTTGTACCCCTTTACCACTAATCATGCCTTGTGTCAATCTATTCTTCCTTCGACATTTCTCTTGGTCTTGTAGGCCCATTTTACTCCAATAACTTGCTTGTTTGGAGGCAAATTAGTTAACTCCCATGTGTTGTTCCTCTCTATTGCATCTATCTCTTCATCCATGGCCTCACACCATTTATCCTCTTTCACAAGTTCTTCAAAATAAATCAGATCACTATGAGAAAACAATGCAAAATTCATGTTCTCATCAAATTCTTCATCATACCTTTCATCTTGGTAGATCTCCCTTAGACTCTTAGTCTTTCTTGGCATTAGAGAGGCGAGAGTAGGGTCTGAAATCTCACTGCTACTACTGTTCTGCTGAATAGGCTGGGTTCAGAGCGATTGAGAGCGATTAGGAGGGGTTTCTGCAACCCATTCTCTAGCTGTCTATGGCTGCTTGCCTTTCTATCTATTTGGATAAGGAACGATTATGACCGATCAGGAGCGATTTCTGAAATTTTCAGGAGCTCATACGGAGCTTTCAGGAGCAACTATTGGCTACATTAAATCATCATTTTGTACTTCTTGTTCCTTTTCTTCAACATCAAGAATGTTTGAGAGTGATTTGGAGCGATCGGGAGCGATTTTTCCATCCCATGATTAATCTTCTAAGAACTCCACATCTCTGTTGATAACAATTTTCTTGCTAACTAGGTTATACAGCCTGTAGGTTTTTCACTCTGAATAGTAATCTGTGAAAATGCACTTCTCTCCCTTGTCATCCAATTTTTTCCTCTTTTCCTTAGGCATGTGTGCATAAGCCACACAACTGAACACTCTTAAGTGCTCAACTGTCCATCTACGTTTTTTCCATGCCTCTTGAGGTATCTTGTCACAGACTGCCTTTTGTTGGACTTCTATTAATCAAATAAATAGTTGTTGCTACAACCTCTCCCCAATATTCATTTGGGAGTCCCTTTGCTTTCATCATGCTCCTTGCCATCTCCATGATGGTCCTATTCTTCCTTTCAGCCACTCCATTTTGCTGCAGAGTATAACTGGCTGTAAGCTCCTTCTTGATGCTAATTTTCCTGCAAAAATTCACAAATTGATTGGAGGTATACTCTCCTCCTCTATCTGACCTTAGGACCTTAATGAAGTGTTTACTCTCCTTTTCAGCCTAGGCCTTAAACAATAAAAACTTATCAAATGCATCAAACTTATGTGTTAGGTTTTCAATGGCAGATATCTAAAAGCTAAATGCAGATTTTATCAAATAAACCAGAAGTAAAACACACAGAAAAATAACACAGGGAATATAACGTGGTTCACCCAATGTGGGCTACATCCACCAAACCGCAGCCATCCAATGATTTCATTAACCAGTGTAAAACCCTATTACGATATCGCGAATAATCGCTTGTTTCTTATAATACTGTAACTCTATCCTAAACCCTTTATAAATTAGGGTTATACAAAATCGGGGATTTTTCCCTTTTTTGTGATTTTTCCCTTTTTCAGTAATTTCGCGAAAAAGCAGGCCAAAAATTTTTCTCGGGGGCTACCACCCCCGAACCCCCGGCCGGGGCCCGGCCCGGCCCCGGACCCCGGCGAGGATACATGAAGAGTGTATAGTATAGAATGATCAGTCGCCACATACCAACATTATGCTGCAAAAAATAAACCCATGTCCTACAACTGAAATCATCAATAAAGGTCATAAAAAAATTGATGTTAGCAATGGATGTGATTTGCATAGGGCCTACCAAATATGTGTGCACCAATTCCAATGGTGCTCTTTCCCTTGTAGAGTTTCCCAATTGAAAGGGCTACCTATGTTGCTTTCCCAAAATGCAAGCCTCACATCTAACATTAGGCTCTACTATAATTGGCAAACCATCAATCATTTTGCTCTTGGACAAAAGACTTAAACCAGCATAGCCTAAATGTCCATACCTGAGATACCATAGCTCAGAGGTGTCTTCAATGGTGCTCTTGAGGGCTGCATGTTGTAGTGATGTACATTTTCCATCCATGAGAGGTGCAACAATGGACTGAGATGAGAAGCATGTCTTAATCTTCAATGAAAACATTCGGTTCTTTGTCATTACAACTGCTGCAAACACCTTTGTCCTCTCATTCTTGTCATAGATGACACTTAGGCCCTTCTCCATCAACACTTTGTATCCATTTTGGATGAGTTGTCCAACACTCATGAGGTTATGCTTTAACCCCAATGCAAAGAACCAATTTTGAACCTCCTTCTTCTCACCTTGCTTGGTGTGGATCATGATAGATCCTCACCTTTGATTGGAACTATTCCATTGTTCCCCATTCTAATTTCAGACTTAAAATTTTTATCAATGAAATAAAATAAACTTCCATTACCACTCATGTGATTTTTGCAACCGCTGTCCAAATACTAGACTTCAGGGCTGCCTTCTTCACCAATGTTGCACATGATGAAGGCTGTGGACTGATTTCCTTTAGCTACATTTGAATCAACCACATTAGTCGTGCTTTTTCCAACACTCACTCATATAATGGCTAAACTTGTGATAGTAATAGCACTCCATGTTTCTCTTGTCACTTCTCCCACTCAAATTGATGTTCTTCATGCCTCTTTGGGAGTTGTTTTGAGAGCTGCTCACTCCTTCTTAGCTACTTGCTCATCTCGAGCTTTCTCCTCCAGCATTTCCTTGACCGGATCTGCCTCTACCTCTTCGGGAGCCATTTATACCTCTCCCCCCACCTCTTGCATTTGACTGAGCTTTGAAAGCTTTCTCTTGGGAAGATGTAGCAGACCTTTTTAGGTGTTGCTCATGGGTATGGAGAGAACCCATTGATTCATCCACTGTCAAAGTAGAAAGGTCTTTCGCCTCTTCAATAGAAATGATGAGTGGATCATACCTCATGGGTAGAAATCTAAGGAGTTTTTCAGCAATCTTCTGCTCCTCTATCACATCTCCATTTTCTCTCAATTGGTTTAACAAACCTGAGAACCTTGTTTGAAAGTCTACAATAGATTCACTTTCCTTCATTTCAATAACTTCGAACTCTCTTCGAAGTAACTAAAGCTTCACACCTCTAACTTTTTTAGGCCCTTTGTAACTGGTCTAAAGGATTTCCCAAGCTTCTTTTGCATACTCAACTGTAGCTATTCTAGGAAAAATGGCCTCTGTCAAGGCTGCTTCGATCAAACTCAAAGCTTTTGCATCCTTCTTTCTCTGCTCCTTCAACTGGGTCTTTTGGTTATTTGTGAGAGCTGAAAATGCAGCTGGGTCAGTGATATCCATGAACCCATTTATAAGAAAATCCCACAAATCATTTGCAACCATAATGGTCTTCATCTTCTTGGCCCAAACATCATAGTTTTGTCCATTAAAGGACGGTGGCTACTGCCAACTCTTTGATTCATCTCCAACCATGTCTCTTATAGAAAAAACTTAAATACTTAGACAAAATAACTTCCCTAACTCACAAGGAAATGGGGCCTATGGCTCTGATACCATGTTAGGATTTTAAATCCAAAATAAAGCATAGAATTGCTGCTTTGATTTCCAGCAAAACTAGAAATACCTAAATACAAAATAATAAACTAAAACTCAATGGAGACAAACAGAAAAAAATGGGCATGCGATATTTTCCTTCTTTCTATTAACTGAGCTAGAAATGACAATACATAAAAACATGAAACTTCAAACAAACTAAACAACTACCTATTACAATTTTCTGGGAGTGATTAGCTGCTCAACCAGATCTTAAACAATCAGGAGTTGCTTAGAGCTCACTGTCAAAACTCAAATGAAACTATTTGTTGTTCCTGGAAAACACGGAGCGATTAGGAGCAATTTTGCTCACTGCAAACACTCTGCAAAATGTTCTAAGAACATTTCCTGTTGCTGCTGTGACTTTTCTTCTTGCTGCAAATCACTTGCTTCTGCAAAAACTAACTTCTTCCAATTTCTCCAACTGACAAAATAAACTGCCTTCCTTTTTTTTGTCTTTCACAAACATTCCCTCTCAAAATTCAAAATTACCTACCACAGTAAATGCCAAATTCAAAATCAGCTACCTCATTCAATTTTGAGCAGTCAGGAGTTGCAGGGATGAAGATCCCAAAACTGGCAAAGAGAAAACAACTCCTGATAGGTAGGTGAAACAACAGCAGGCTCAGGGGAAATTAATATTTCCAACAAAGTTTCCCTCCTGAAAAAGAATGTACATATAGATGATTACTAAATTTTTCTTCTTGATTCTTGCATACTATCTTTATTTTTTTGTAATGATCTTTAATTAGAATTTGCCAAGAAAATCCTTAGTTGTCAATTATGTGTTTGAATACCACAGTTTGTATACAAGGCTTATGCATTGTATTCTTGGTCTTTGTATGATACATGGCACACATTCTATTAAAATTTAGCTATATTAATGTTGTTTACACTCATGCTTTACTATCCATGCAATTGTCATCTTTTTGTAATTGCTATTGTCTTTTTTCAATGACATTAAAATTTGTTAAAATTTTGAAATGTTGTTACTATAATGTGAAGCTTCTGCAACTGAGCATTAAGTTAGAATTATGAATGGTTTCATTCTGATGGTCAAAGTATTAAGAACAAATATGTTTTATAAATGTGTGTGGAAGATAATATGTCAAGGATTTAAATCGAATAATGTATAGGTTATGCTTTTTTTTATTATATGTTATGCTTTTCAAATAAATGATTGTTTATACCGATTCATTAATAATTATTCCCAGATATATATATAAAATTAGGTATAGATATTTTGAGTTTCTTTTCATCTTTCCTTTATTGTAAACATATTACTTAGGGAATTTTAATTAAATGTAAATAGATTTTCTTTGGTTACTTTGATTTTCTCTTAATTCCTAAGTACTTAATTGTATTTATTTAGTTTATTCACAGGAGGGCATTACATTATAGAAATATGTATATGAATATACAATTTCTTACTTGCATTATTTTTCTTACATTGTACAAACCAATAATATTTATATGTTTGAATTGAAGAACAACAACAAAATAGAATTGTATAAACATATATACATATATGTATATATGTCTATACACATTTACATGACTAAATAGAAGAAGTAGAACCTATGAAAATGAGAACACTCCCAAATTTATCAATGGCAACTAAAAAAGCTACAATAGTTGCATGACTGAATTGAAGAACAATAGAAAAATAGATATATGTGCATATATGTAAATGTAAATGTATATGTATATGTATATGTATATGTATATGCATATGTATATGTCTATACATATGCATATACATATACATACACATATACATATACATATATGCATATATATAAAGAAATTGAAAGGGACACCAGACTCTGAGTGTAACATGTTGTGGTGGAAGACTAGAAGTTGCAGAGACCTTAAGCGAATACGTTCTAGAAATGATGTGAAGAAATTTCTAGAAGTTGGTAGATTGAAAGGCTCTAAAGTTGGTGAGTTGTGTGAGGTTCTGGGAGCATTGAATGCAAGTCCTGTCATATTTTGTGTGGGATGTCATGGAAGTAGTAGGAGGGGACATGCATTAAACACGATTGTACAAATGAAACCAAAATTTAATTCAATCAAAAATAAAAACTAAAAATGAAAAATTGTCAATTGAACATAGGTGGAAACAAGAAGCATAAATACAACACATTACAATTTGAATAGAATATATTGGAAAATAAAACAAAAGGCTACATCTATACATATCATAAATTTAAAATTATAAACAATAAGGTTCCATATATACATATCATAAATTATAAACTATACAAAACATCGATTGCAAATGAAATATTAATAAGGATGCATCTAGTTGTTGTGATTGAGAAATGGTGGTTGGCTGCACTTGGGGTGCCAATGGCCATGTTTTCCTCCCCTTCTAGTCATTTTGGAGTGTTTCTTACATAATTGGGAGTTGGACTTGAAAATTGGGTGTAAGTGACATGTGTTGGGGGCGATGGTGAACATATTTGTACATCCCGATTGATAGTCTGATTTGGATATTGAGTGCACCTAAAATCAGATTGGTAGAGGGTTAAATAATTTGTTGTAGTGGAGAAGTGAGGGATAGGGATGTTGAGAATATCTCAAAATACTCCATTACTTTGTGATAATGGATTAGCAGGGATCCTTAACCACCTTTCTCTTTGTAAATCCCTATGCACCTCCTTAATATCTTTTTCCTTTTGGTCCTATTCCCTTTGAAGCCTCTCTTGCTCCTTTTTGGCATCTCTATCCTTCTTTTGTTGTATTTTCTATTGCTCTTTTTCTTTACATTGTATCTCCCTCTCTATTTTGGCCTGCTCCTTCAAATACCTCACCACATTTCTTGCTACCTTTTTATCCTCATTCTCTTGTCTCTTCCAAGATTTTATCTCCTCAACCTCTTTCTTCCTTTCCTCTTGCTACATTAATAGATTCATGTAGTTACCTATCATCAAGATCTGAGACTATCTGATCAACCAAATTGGATTACCACCACCTTTGGATTATTTTTTATGGATAGTGTGCACAGGTAGCTTGAGGAATTTGTTGATGTGAGGAACTATTTTTGTTTGTTGTGTCTTCTTCAACCACAAGACAATGCTATCCTCCACCTAAATGTCCACTTTCTGTGAGTCCTTGGTGAAATCTTCATTGCCTCCTAAATCTGAAGTGTGAGAAGCAACATAGTAATGCACAATTTTAGATAGGTCAATTGTAGGTGGTGGTGATGGGAAACTATAAGTACCCTATTTTTCTTGGACATGCAAATCATCACCTAGATCCATTGCTCCCTCCACCAAATAGGATGGTTGGATACGTTGCGATGGAAGACTTAAACTATCATTCATTTGGTCAACCAGGCTCTCCACCATGGGAGGAGTTTGTTGATCATCCATGACTTATGTAACTGAATCAAGAGGACTAATATCGAGTGAATGATGTATGTGTTCATCTACCTTAAATGTGTCACTAGGATGCATGTCATCCATGAGTGCATCTAGATTGAGTGACCATATCCTAGCCCTTCTAAATATTACTTTGATATTATCAACTATCAAGGCTCTTATCAATGCTTTGCTACCTAACATTGCAAGTTTTTGCCTCCTCACTTCAAGGTTTCGAAACCTTCCCAGCTATGCTGCATGTTTTGATTTGAAGTATGATTTGAAAGGTGAAAAGACACTCACATCTAATGGTTGTAGTTTTTGTGAGATGTGTGCTAGAAATTTTAGTAAATCTATACCCAACTCTCTTGCTTGTTGGATGGTTGTGAGCATTACATGGCTTCCATGCCCATCAAAAATTCACAACTTCCTATTGGTGGGAAACACACTACCTGGAACTAACTATGTAAAGTGGTTCAACCAATCCATAAACAACTCCTTTATCATCCATGCACATGGTTGGGATGTCATGCAAGCACCTAGTTCATAGTCTATAATGTAATTATCTATGTTTTGTTTCCACTTAAACAAGTAAAATCATGGAATGCTCTGCCCGACAACATTAACACAACATAGAATGGTTATCCATTCATGACTCTTTAGAACAATATATGACATGTTACTGCTACCTTTTATGGCCAACACCTTCATGGAACCATTTCTATTTGCTTGGATTCCAGTTTCATTATAATTCCAAATGTGATGAAGACTGTTGATGGTGTTTTCCGCACAACAACAACTCAGACAAAATATATAATATCCTATCTCTCTTGAAAGGTTGATCTCTATGAACAAAGAGATAAACCCAAGGTCTCTCAGATGTTAGGTCATGAAAATGCAGTGGAACCACTCAGTGATAAATATAAAAAAATTGGTAATCATAAAGGGACCTTACACAACAAATGTTGGAGACTCTAAACTTATCAGATTTTGCAGCAAGGTGATACTTGAGTTCCTACTTTAACCACAGTTCAAATAAATAACAAAAGGTAATGGTTTCATAAATCCTAAGATTAATATTAATCCTAAGATCAACAATACCAATAATAATTGGAATGGACCAATCCCTTTAAAACTACTTTCTGTTTAACCCAAGTTATACCTGCAACCTCACAAAAATAGTTCAATCTTCTAAGGAATTTAAGATTTTTAGATTATGCACATTCATCCAACCCAACCCTAGTTTTGCAGTTGACAGGGACAAGTGCCCACAATTGAACTAAGCACGTAAATAATAGGTACAAGTTGACCTTGCATAATAGTCCCACAATCAAGAAGTTTCCCAAAGTATGAACCAGAGATTGCTACAAAACTCCAAGCATTAAATCACAAGCACCATTAAATTGTTTAACTCTAAAACCTAAAATGCATTCAAACATTTCCAAGCAATTTCAAAGATAGAATAAGAACCATGCAAGACACATCAATCCAAAGAAGGCACCAATAATTACACAATGTCTTCACTTATATTGAATCATCAGTAATAGCGACAATTCTGATATTCTGTATTACAACATTTGCTTGAAAATGAAACTAACTCCTAATTATTCTAATCTATTTTCTAACCCTTTACTTTCCAACAATAACTTGCTTTTTCTTCTAACCAACCCTTAAAAATGAGGCAAAATTCCATACTTATAGAAATCTTGTCCTGCTCCAGCTTGATCTAGGTTTACAAAGATGGTCGGTCACCAACCCTATCGACCCAGACAACCCACAATAAATCACCATCTTGCAATGAATGCATGAAGCACACCTTCAAATCAGCCTAGGATCTCTACAAATCCTAATTCAGATCGAAAAAACCTTGCAAGTCCCTTTGCCATTAATTTCCTATCGACGTGAAGCAGAAAAATGGTAATGCGCGTGTTATATGAGTGTGAATATGAGTCACCGACCAATCAGCTGAGCTGGGCCTCTCCAATGAATCCGATCGAGTCAAACTAGCTTGAATCCCTCATGTCATGTCCAACTAGGATGAACGGCCCCTGAGCATGTTGACCTAGCCATGTACGAGCGAGTTTCAGCTGCCCACAACCACAAAATGTATCTGGTTGCAATCCTGCAAATCTCGCAACATCTTCAAAGTACACCCACTTCTTCCCTCGACCTCAACAACAACAACCTTCTTTATCCAACCTGCATTCAAAATGGCCACCATTAATATTCATTCTAGCATCAAAATCCATGTCAATCAATCATAAACAACATGCTAATCATCAAAGGAATCCAAAATAGCCATCAAAATCTATTAAAACTTCATTAAAGTAGCCCCTGCCAAGGTTCAGGATTTTCACCCCTTCACAAAATTCAAGTCAGGAAGGAATTTTGGGAAATTCTAGGCAATGTGGATTCCAGTGAGGGAAGCACATAAATCACCAAAAGGCCAATCAATCATCAGTCAAAACTCAAGAAATTTCTGCACATATCATTAAATCACCCAAATCCATCATGCAATGCAGAACCATTAATCTTCCACTCGCGAGTCCCCTCAGTCTTTGAAAAATAGCAAACTTTCAAAAAAATCTGACAGGGATGAAAATCACCGAAACTAGCAATACTTAACACATCATAGGAAAATGAAGTAGGGATGGATTATCAAGAGTTTCCAAAGACAATGGACTCTTATGAAGTCAATACAATTCTCACGCCGTTGACTGACAATTCAGCCTCCCAACACCTCCAAAGCGACTAGAACCGCGCTACCACAAGCCACTTACCCAACCACTACGACAACGTGGTAAACCGGAGCATCGTGACTTGGCTCGAAGACACCCACAGTATCGAGGTAAACCGTGCTACCACGCCAGACAAACCAAAACCCGCAAAACCGCGTCATCGACTAAAGATTCCCATGGTAAGGTGGGACCACTGTGCTACTACGTCGGGAACAAAAGCCCCCCACGATAAGGCTGTACCACCACACAACCGCGACCTAGATTGAAAGCCCTCATGGTATTGAGGTAAATAGTCCCAAGACATAACTCGAGGAAATGAAGGAATGAAGGAAAAAGTAAAAAAAAATTGGGGAAGACGGAAATCCACGAAGCATCAAAATCCCCGAAGACAACGCAGAACCAACCCCGTCGGGTATTTTAGGCAGCCAGGGAAATCTACAAGAAGGGAAAAATCCTAAAAATAGGGAAAAACCCTAAATTGTCCAAAAGACTTAGAATTTTCAAAGTGTTAGCATAATGGGGGGCACTTTACAAGAAAGATAGACATTTAGGAACATTGTAAAGTAACCCAAATCCAGGATCAAAGGACCAAAGCACCAAAAACCAAAAACTCAAGACTTCAAAGACAAGCTCGAAAAAGGGAAAGGCCACAGAAAAGAGCCATAAGGCTAGGCAAAAGAGGGTCCCTACTTTTAGTGGGGCGTGTGTGCAAAACTGCACAAAAAATGACGACTCCACTAGGGAAATGCTCCAGAGCATTTCAATGACAAACTGGAATCAACCCAGAATCTCTAGTTTCGCAAACCAGATATGGATGGATCAGACTACCTATGGACAAGGTTTCAGAAATCACAAACAAGCAAACCTTTCTTGTACCATGGTCAAAGTGTGTGTATATGCATTCACTTCCTTTTCCTCAGTGGCAAGAGGGACCAAACTTAGTCTAATAGGGCTACATAAGGATTCCAACTCCAAAAGCAACTTGGATAGAGCTTCACTGCTAGTCAGGCATCCATAACCTTAGAGAGGTTATCACTGTGACCCTCCCTAGCATAGCTCTACTGCCAGCTAGGCATCTATAGCCCCGGTAAAGATACTAGGATACCCCTAATAAAGTGAACATTTCTTTTGATTTTCAGCATTTTCTTTTCTTTTCTTTTCTTTTGATATTCTCTTTGAGATCTTTTAAACCTTCTCTTTCACCTTGCAAGCAATGAAGCCCACACTCAGGGATGAGAACCATAGTGGCACTAGAGTAGAATATAAGATTTTTCACCCAATCAAACCTCACAAGGACCATATGCAACCTTAGAAACCTTAAGATTTGTGTGTACGTATGAGACCCAAATACATTCCAGAATTTGATTTAATCAAGCAAATCCAATTCCAAGGATATGCAACATCAGACAAAGGAAATCCACCAACTAACTTTGAAAAGATGATTGGAGTTTGTAAAATAAATTCCCAGAATGACCCCAAGAAATCAGCCAATCATATAGAGACAACAAGCCTAGAAGAAAGCAAGAAAACCCAAAGCAGGAGCAGAGCATAAAGAAAAACCAACCGAAGCAGACCTACCCTAACCAAAAGAAAAAAATAGAATAGAAAGGAAACCTAATCTACCTATGTACAAGGAAAGAGCTAGCCAAGGACTAGAAATAATGCTTCAAATACTACCCATTAATAGGCAGTGGGATATCCTCTCCAGTGAGATTTTTCAAACGAGAAGTATTATCTCCTAGAATCTTTGCAATCTAATAAGGGCCGAGCCAAAGTCTATCAAATTTCTCATGCTCCCCTTTTTGGTCATGGTCTTTATCCCAGTATAGAACCAAGTCATAGATTCTAAAGGCTTTCACTTTGGCTCTCCTGTCAAACCATCTTTTCACTACACCTTGATGTTTGGCAAAGTTTTCTAAGGCTTCATCTCTTCTCTCTTCAAGGTGTAATAGTTCAGTTAAGCGGGCTTCACGTTTATCCTCTCTATCATAATATTTATTGATAAATTGCAAGGTAGGGATCTTCAGTTGGATGGGAAATACAGGTTCCAAGTCATACACTAAGTGACAAGGAGAGGTTCCTAGGGATGTCTTCCATCTGGTATGATCTACCCAAAGAGAAAATCTAGGTTGGGTGTGCCAATCTTTAGGGTTCTTCTCCAGCAACTTACAGATGACTACCAATAGATTCTTATTGGAAGACTTTGCCAAAACATTGCCCTATGGGTAGTAATTAGATGTAAATTTTATGACAATTCCATGATCAAAATCCTAGTTAGAAAATTTCAATGATGTAAATGCAAGACCATTATCACAAACTAAAGCCAATGGACATCCAAAGTGATTAATAATACCCGACTCTACAAAATTGATTACCACTTCAAAAGTGCATTGTTTGCATGCAAGAGCCTCAGTCCACCTAGTAAAGTAATCAATTACAGTAAGAATATACATGTGGCATGCAAAGGAAGGTGGATTGATTGGACCTATGAAGTCCATTCCCCATTGTGCAAATGGTTTTACCTCTATGACTGGTTGAAGTGGAAGGGTTGCATGTTTCTCCCTAGTTATTGCAGTCTGACATACATGACAAGTCCTCACATGGTTATGTGTATCTTTGAACAAGGTAGGCCAATAATAGCCTGCCCTCAAGATCTGATTTGTAGTGGAAGGTGTCAAGCCATGGCCTGTGCCATATTTGTCATGAAATAAAGACATCACCCTTCCATCTTCTTCCTTCCCTAGGCACCTCAAATAAACCCCCTCATGATTTCTCTTGTACAAGACAACTCCCTTCATCATAAAACTACCACCCTTCAAATGCAGAGCTCTCCTTTGTACTACATTAAGGTGTTCAGGAAACTACTAGTTCAACAGATAGTATATGATTTCATCATACCAGTTTCCTGGAGACACTTCTTGGAGGTGATATTGTTGAGCTGTGAGGTCAGACCTATCCCAACCATTGTCTTTGTCAGGCCCTGCCCTCTCACCAATTTCATGGGATGGATCTCAATATCATATTCCTATAAAATAGTTACCCACTTGGCTCTGTGTTCTCTCAATTCATTTTGCATTAATAATAGCTTTACTACAGGATCAAGTACTATAGCAAAGACCTTATTTCTTAAGATATAGTTGTCTTAATTTATTTACTACTCGGACCAGGGCATAAGCCTATTTTTTTTACATCAGGATATCTCATTTCTGCATCCTTTAGAGGAGCACTCATAAAGGCTATGGGATGTTCATTCCCTTGGTTGAATTTCTAGGTTAGCATGCTAGCACAAGAATATTCTGAAGCAAACGAATATATATAAAAGGGTTTGGCATAATCAGGACTTACCAATACTGGAGCTTTAACAATAGCTCTCTTGATTTCTACAAATGCCTCCCTAGCTTCTGCACTCCATTCAACCTTTGCTTCCTATTTCAACATGTCATTCAAGGGTTTTACTATTTCTGCAAATCCAGTGATAAACTTTCTGACAAAGTTAATTTTCCCAAAGAATGACTTCATTTCCTTTTTGCTTGCAGGAGGCTGAATTTTCAGTATAGCCTCTACCCGCTCTAGATCAATGGCAATACCCTGTTCTGAAATAACATTCCCTAACAACTTTCCCTCGATGACTCCAAAGATGAACTTCTTGGGATTAAGTGAGATGCGAAACTCTCTGCATTTTTGGAATACTTGGCATAAATCTGCACTATGATCACTTCTCCTCTTAGAAAAGACTATCAAATCATCCATGTAAATGATGATGCACCTACCAATGATGTCTTTGAAAGAAATGTCCATTGCTCTCTGAAATGTAGCCCCAACATTGATTAATCCAAAGGGCAATCTTCTATAAGCAAAAGTTCCCCATTTTATAGTAAAGGAAGTTTTGTGCCTATCCTCATATTGTACCATAATTTGATTCTATCCAGAGTACCCATCCAGAAAATACATCATCTGAGACCCATTAACAATCTGAAGTACCTCATCCAGTGAAGGGACTAGATAATTATCCTTATCTAATGCCCTGTTAAGGTTCTTGAAATCAACACACAATCTGATTTCTCCATTTTTCTTCCTTACTAGAACCAAGTTTGCAACCCATGTTGAATGTCTTACTAGGAATATGATTTGTGTTCAAAGTAGCTTTTGCACCTCCTTTTGAATGATGGGCTCCAACAAAGCATTAATTGACCTCTATCTTTGCCTAAATGGCTTAAAATTTGACTTCAAGGGAATAGTATGTGTAATGATTGAATTATCATATGTCTTCAAGTCATCATAGCTCCATGCTATCACATCTTGATAAGTGTGAAAATAATCAATAATTCATCTCCTTTCCTCTAGAGTGCACACTTTACCAATAAAGACATTTTTGACACCCTCTTGGGTCCCCATGTTGTGCATTTCACACTGACTGTTGAGAGATTCCATTTTCACTTGTTGTTCCTGATCTTTTATCTTATCCAGATCAAAAATTCATTCTAATTGCACCATCCCCCTTGGGATGGTATTATTTTTCAGGTTAATGACCCCTTCTAGGTCCATTTCAGCCTCTTGAGGTTCTACCTCATCAATCACTTGAGAAGCAAACACATCACAACTAGTGATGAAATCAAGAATATGTTTGTCATCCTCATACACCTAGAAATTAGTGACATTTTCAGGCACTGAGGGTACTGGAGTGAGCTCCATAGTGAACTTCTTCAAACTTGAAAGTGATAAAGGCTACAATGTACTTGGTCTTGTGCCAAAGAATCAATAGTTTGATTCTTATTTTAGGGGATCAATTGAATATTGAATGTCTAAAATCCTTTAATGAGATCCCATACTCTGTGTCTGTAGCTAGTCATTCTTCTATTATGGCATGAGTATTGTTTCCTTACTTATTTAACTACCAGCTCAAAATCTTCAAACACTTGCAAGATCCTGACTTCCTTTCTTAATGCCATTAATAACCCATAGACCAAAGCCTCATATTCAGCTACATTATTAGTGCACTAGAACTAGATTCTATGAGCAACAAAATAGGTTTTACCTTTAGGGTTGATAAGCTCAAATCCTACTCCATCACCCTACTTTGATTTGGATCCATCAAATCTCAATATCCAACAACCATTAGCTCCTGATTTCTTCTAACTAACCCTATCCTTGCTACTACCCGGAGGCTCTTCGAGAGGCCTTGGGTTCTTTCCTTTTAGATCATTTTGAATGCTCTATATATCTAGCCTGACAGCTGGGGCTGGGTTAATGCATCTTTGTATCTAATCCACTGCATTTTGGAACAGGCAACATTCCAGCTCAGAGTGAGGGGCATTGTGAACTCTACACCAATTGGGGAGCAGCAATTCCTTAAAATCCATATTTTTTCCCAATTGAATATGATCCTCCACACACTTTTGGATAAACTCTTGGAAATTATCCAGCAAGTTGAGTTGTCTATCTTCCTGATCATCAAGTCCCTCTATTTGTTCAAGTAGTGCTTCAGAACTGCTAGCTCTTGATGTGGATTCATTAGAGAAGCTTTGCAACATAAAAAATTATTCTATGGCTGAAACAGGGGCGGCCATGACATAGTTCCCCATGATAACCTTTGACACCAATATCTCGTTCGAAGTATTCTGATATTCAGTGATCACATACTTCATTCTAGGTTCTCTTTCAATTCTGATTTGTTTTGGGACTCCTTTCCAGGGGAGCCACATGTGAGAATGATCTGTGGAGGTATATCCATATAATTCCTTGGTGAAATATTGACCCAAGGTTGAACCATAAGTTTTAGGAATATCTACCACCTGAATATTAAGTACTTGTTGCACTCTAGGATTTAAAGCAACTTGCATGGGGATCATGTTCAGTTCTCCCACTATATTTACATAAGTTTTGTCCAATTGGGTGACCTTCTTCTAAGAGGCTATAGGGGTAGTACCTAGAGAACTACAGACAAAAAAAGGCATAACGTTTTTAGATGCCCTTGAATCTAGAAGAAAATTGTGTAGATTCTTCCCAAAGATACAAATATAAATCAGAAAGGAGGGGGTTTCCATCTTGCCTTGGAACAAACTCAATTGAGTGTCAACTTGTGCAACTTGTTTCTTATCCTTTTATTTACCCCTGTCTCTAGGTTGTGCTTGACTTGGACCTTTAGGTGATAATGAACTAGGAGGCATGTCGACTGCCTCATTGACTACTATTCCTTGTGGTGTTGTACTTGAATTGAAAGACCCTAGGACTACACTTTTGATTTCAGGAACCCTTAACAACTCAAAAGTAGAGAGACTCACCTTTACTTTCCTGATTTCTTCAGTCACATATTCACCTAATTTTATCACATTCATGTCAGTGTGGGTCTCCTTAGAATGACCAGTATGCCTATCCTTTGTTGCATCAGTATTGCTTCCTTTTGACATATCAGGTTGTCCTCCTTTTGCAAAGTATTGTGTTGGCACCTGAGGGTAAGAAGGATTATTACTGACATGTGGGTCTGGTGGAGTCATAAAATTGTTTGGAGGAATAGATGTGGTAAATGGGCCTCCAGCTTGTGGATTCCTGTTGGGCCTATTCCTCAAATCATACTTTCTTGTAGGTTGCTGAAACATCTGTACTTCTTCAATACCAACCCCCTCTTCATCTAAGGGGTTGTTATCATTCTCAATTCCCTCATTAAATAACTAAGATATTTCATCTTCATTGAGTACTTGTTCAACCTCCTCATTCTAGCTACTTGACTCCTCTTTTGGTTCATTCTCTTCATCCCTCGGGAAAGGAGCATGATTCAACACCAAAACTGGGGAATCATACGGATTTGAAGGTGCCAACTCTCGACTAGTGGAGTTGTTTTAAAATTCATACTGAAAGATGGAAGCAGTAGTTTGGAATTCAGAACAATCTAGGTCAGAGTGTTGGCTTATCTTGTGAAGCCTGCACCACCCTGGCAAAGCTGATTCAGCTAGATATACTCCACTTGGAGGTTTCTCTTGATTAGAAGGTTGGTCCAGTGGAGTGGGGACTCCTCCATTATTAGTTCTAGTATTCCATGGCCTATTCTGCCTAGGTAGTTGTCTCCTTTCAAACCCTTGTCCACCTTGTTGACCTCTATCAAAGTTTTGACCAGAACCTTGGCCTCTTTCAAAATTCTGATTTATGTTAGAGTGTTGCCCTCGTGCAAAATCCTGATTCTCCCTATTGTAATTTGATTGCATGCTCCTCTGAGCAGCTTGGAGTTGGTTGTTTTGGCTCCTCAATTAGGTTACCTCCATATTCATCTTCTTCACTTCCTTAGTTAGCTCATCTAACCTTTCCTTATCAGGATTACTGTAAGGCACTTAATTTACATTGTTTGGGGGGTATCCTAACACTCCTCCAGGACCTGTGAACTAATTCAAAATTTTTGAGTTCTATAAATATGTAGGGAAACTAGCTTGTGGATGTGGATAAAGGGGTTGATTGGCACCCTGCTGCGGGCAACTAGCCATTGGGTGAGCCTGACTTAATGGATGACCTAGATGTGGAACCAAAGGCAAATGTTGAAAGGGATTAATAATGGGAGTGTGATTAGTTAGTGCTTGGTTAAGAGCTTGGACTTGACCAAGGTGGGCAACTGATCCCAAAGATGGCAGGGTTCCTAACAAGTTTTGTCTCAGATCGGTACTGACCTTAACATCCTTTGTATATGCAGTGAGCAGGGTAGTTGGAGAATTAGTTCTCCACTTAAGGAAGGTGGATGTAAGACTATCTAGGGCCTCAAAATAGACTTCTAAGGTAGCGGCATCATCCATAGTGTAAGGTGTCTGTAATCTAGTGTATGCATGATGGAACCTATTATTGAATGATCCTATAGGCTCATTGACTTCTCTCTTAACTTTGGTAAACTGCATGTAAAGCTCATTGGCACTGATGGGAATTTTAAACTTCTGTAGAAAGGTAGCCTCAAGTTTAGTCCAATTATGGATGGATGCAGCAGGCAAGTGGTTGTACCAGTAAAAATCCTCCTCTCCCAAAGAGTAAGGGAAAATCCTACATGCAACATCTTCATGATTAATCCCTTTATCCCTCAGATAGGTCTGAAAAATCCTAATATGCTCCTCTATTTTTCTACTAGGATCACTCATGTAAAACTTAGAGAAAAAATGATTCGGGTTCTTGGGCATAACATTGTAGTTGTTGAAGGATAGAGGTGATGGGTTGTTTGCCAAGAAATCCATTGGAGAAGGTGGAGGTGGTAAAGGCTAAGTGCTGACTGGCTGGGATTGTTGAATGGAACCAGCCTCAAAATCAGATGAAGATGAGGTGGATGAGGGTGAAGATGGTGGAAATAATGGATTGGGTGATGAATCCTCCCTTCTTCTGGTCCTTCTTGACCTAGTTGGAGGTGGCAGTTCTTGAAACTCTTCTTCTTCTCTTGCGGTAGATCTAGCTCTCCTTCCGAGTCTCTCAAGAGAAAGGGTGTTTAGAAAAAATTGCAGCTTACTTATTTAGGCCCTCCTTCTAGCGCCAATCCTATTGATGGTGTTTTTTGCACAACAACAACTCATACATAATATATAATATCCTATCTCTCTTGAAAGGTTGATCTCTATGAACAAAGAGATAACCCCAAGGTCTCTCGGGTGTCAAGTCATGACAATGTAGTGGAACCACTCAGTGATAAATGTGAAAATGTTGGTAATCACAAAGGGACCTTACACAACAAATGTTGGAGACTCTAAACTTATCATATTTTGCAACAGGGTGATACTTGAGTTCCTACTTTAACCACAATTCAAAGAAATAGTAAAAGGTAAGGGTTTCATAAATCCTAAGATTAATATTACTCCTAAGATCAAAAATACCAATGAAGAAATACTTGGAATGGACCAATCCCTTTAAAACTACTTTCTATTTAACCCAAGTTATACTTGCAACCTCACAGAAACAATGAAATCTTCTAAGGAATTTAAGATTTTTAGATTATGCACATTCATCCAAGCCAACCCTATTTTTACAGTTGACAAGGACAAGTGCCCACAATTGAACTAAGCACATAAATAATAGGTACAGTTTGACCTTACACAACAGTCCCACAATCAAGAAGCTTCCCAAACTATGAACTAGAGATTGCTACAACATTCCAAGCAATATATCACAAACACCATTAAATTGTTTAGCTCTAAAACCTAAAATGAATTCAAACATTTCCACGCAATTTCGAAGATAGAATAAGAACCATGCAAGACACATCAATCCAAATAAGGCACCAATAATGACACAATGTCTTCACTTGTATTGAATCACAAGTAATAGCAACAATTATGATATTCTATATTACAACATTTGCTTAAAAATGAAACGAACTCCTAACTCTTCTAATCTATTGTCTAACCCTTTACTTCCAAACAATAACCTACTTTTTCTTGTAACCAACCCTTAAAAATGAGGTGAAATGCCATACTTATAGAAATCTTGTCTCGTGCCAACCTGAGCTAGGGTTACAAAGAAGGTCGGCCACCAACCCTATCGGCCTAGACAACTCACAATAAATCACCATCCTACAATGAATGCATGAAGTGTCCCTTCAGATCAGCCTAGGATCTCTACAAATCCTGATTCAGATCGAACAAACCCCACAAGTACCTTTGACAATAATGTCCCACTGGCGCGATGTAGAAAATGGTAACGCGTGCGTCATATGAGTGTGAATATGAGTCACCAACCAATCAACCGAGTTGGGCCTCTCCAATGACTCCGATTGAGTCAAACCAGCTTGAATCCTCCATGTCACGTCCAACTCAGATGAACGACCCTCGAGCATGTCGACCTAGCCATGTACGAGCGAGTTTCACCTGCCTGTAGCTACAAAATGTACCTGGCTACAATCTCACAAATCTTGCAACATCTTCAAAGTTTACCCACTTCTTCACTCGACCTTTATAGCAACAACTTTCCTGATCCAACCTGCATTCAAAATGGCCACCATTAATATTCATTCTAGCATCAAAATTTGTGTTACTCAATCATAAACAACATGCTAATCATCAAAGGAATCTAGAATAGCCATCATAATCCATTAAAACTTCATTAAAGCAGCCCCTACGAAGGTTCGGGATTTTCAGCCCTTCGCAGAATTTAAGTCGGGAAGGAATTTTGGGAAATTCTGGACCAGGCGGATTCCAGCGATGGAAGCACATAAATCACCAAAAGAACAATCACTCATCATTTAAAACTCAAGAAATGTCTGAACATATCATTAAATCATCCAAATCCATCATGCAATGTGAAACCATTAATCTTCCACTCGTGAATCCCCTTAGTCTTTGACAAATAGAAAACTTTCAGAAAAATCCGACAGGGACGGAAATCACCAAAACTAGCAATACTTAGCACATCATGGGAAAATGAAGTAGGGACGGATTATCGGGATTTTCCCAAGGCAACAGACTCTTACAAAGTCAATACAATTCTCACACCATTGACTGACAATCCAGCCTCCTAGTGCCCCCAAAGTGACTAGAACTACATTACCAGAAGCCACTTACCCAACCACCATAGCAACACAGTAAACCACATCACCAAGACTTGGCTCGGAGACACCCACGGTATCAAGGTAAACCGCACTACCGCACCAGACGGACCAAACCCCATGCAACCGCATCGTCAACTAAAGACTCTCGCGATAAGACGGGACCACCGTGCTACCGCGTCGGGAACAAAATCCCCTTGTGGTAAGGCGGTAGCACCGCACAACCACGACCTAGATGCAAAGCCCTCGCGGTATCGAGGTAAACAACCCCAAGACGCAACCCAAGGAAACAAAGGAATGAAGGAAAATTTTGGAAAAAATCGAGGAAGACAGAAATCCATGAAGCATCAAAATCCCCGAAGACAGCATAGAACTAGCCCCATCGGGTATTTTAGGCACCCGGGGAAATCCGCCTAAAGGGAAAAATCCCAAAAAATAGGGGAAAACCCGAAATTCTCCAAAAGACTTAGAATTTTCAAAGTGTTAGCATAATGGGGGGCACTTTACAAGCAAGATAGGCATTCAGGAACATTGTAAAGTAACCTAAATCTAGGATCAAAGGACCAAAGCACCAAAAACCAAAAACTCAAGACTTCAAAGACAAGCTCGAAAAAGGGCAAGGCCACAGAAAAGAGCCAAAAGGCCAGGCAAAAGAGGGTCCCTACTTTCAGTGGGGCGTGTTTTCAAAACTGCACAACAAAGACCATATGGATGTTCTTCATACGTTGCAAATTTTTTTTTGTAGAAAGCTTCTACAATAGTAGGTTTAAGGTTCAGCTCCCTATCTTTGTCTAGGTCTTCAATAGTCTGCAACATAAGTTTTGGATGTCGTTTCTTGAAACTTGTCCACCAGAACTTCCCTAGGAACCCGTTGTTGAAAGGGTTTGGCCTATTTTTTAAAATTTGGGCAACCTCTTTCTTAAGATTGAATATCAAGGCCATGAACAACCACAACCATTTCCTTGCACCATTCCACAACCAAATTTTCTTCCTCTTTAGTGAGGATTGTTGGCAGACCTTTCTTGGAAGTTGTGTTAGTTTGCCTAGCCATTTGGAGAGTGTGGCTATTGGGATTTTACACTTCTTTGAGGCTCCCCTTATTGACATGTCATTTTCCTCTACATCATAGAGTTCCCCTTTCATGTCCTTTGATGACCACAATCGTTGTTGCATTGTTACCTTCTACAATGTTCTCTAGGTGTAGGAAACCTCATTCTACAATATTTGAGGTGTAGAATTCTCCACTACTAGTGCAACAACATCTACTTCTAGGTGAAATATAGCCCCTCATTTATGGGTGGGAAAACATGTCATGAATCTTTTCTTTTTTTGGTTGTAGTATGGGTCACCATTCCATTACCCTTAGTCATCTGCACAGAATAAGTACAATCAAAACCAAGAAGGGAAAACAACATATATTTAGTTCTTCTGACAACAATAGGAAGGCATTTTCATATTGAATGACAATTTTCTTTATGTATGAAGACGATGATGATTGGATAGAAGATTAATTAGTTTGTGTATGTGTTTTTTAGTTTGTTGCATTAACATTCAAAAACACCATAAACAATTTACAAACATAGCAATACATGTATACAGACTTCACTTATTATGGAGTGAGCGACATACAAAAAAGAGGAGTGAAAAGCAAAAAATTACATTGTATGCAAGGGAAACACAATTGATAACCCAGGACTATATCTCATAGGCATGTATACTCATGCACAAAAAATTGGGAACTACACTTGCATTGTAAACAAGAGAAACACACTTATATTGATGAATCTAGTCTAGGGAATTTGATTTTTGTAAAACAGTAAGTTAGAGTTAAAAAAATATCATATCTCTTATGCATGTACAGTATAAACATACTCATGCACAAAAAACTGGGAACCACACTTACATTTTAACTATTTCTATAATGATTGCAATATAACCCGTAGGGAAACACAAGTGTTTGACTATAATTGTACTGATTGCTATATAAACCATAGGGAAAAACAACTACTAACCTATCACTCTAATGGTTGTAATGAACAATAATATAAAGCTTACGAATGTAAAACAATAAGTCAGAGCTTAATAGATCTCATATATTAACCATAGGCAAACACAACAAGTAACCTATGACTGTAGTGATTACAATATAAACCATAGGGAAACACAATTGTTTAACTATGACTGTAATGGCTGCAATATAAATTGTAGGGAAACATAATATAAAGCTTATGGATACAAAATAGTAAAGAGTTTAAGAAATCTCGTAGATTTTGTGCATGACCAACTCATTCATAGGCATAAATTATTGTGAAGTTAAATGATAACTTATATTTTGCATGACTAAACTGATGAAGTGGAACCTATGAAAAGAGCTACAATATTTATCTCACTGAATAGATGAAAAAAAACCTAATAAAAAGACCCAAATTTATGACTAGTTTATGAAATAGAGAACACACCCTAATATTTATTTTGGCATCCAAGAAAATGTAACTGAATGATAATGCAAAACCTATGAGAATAAGATAAACAAAGTGAATGATAATGCAAAACCTATGAGAGAAGATAACGAGAGTGAATGATAATGTAGAACCTATGAAAAAAAGAACACCCTCAAATTTTTCTATGTCATTGAGCAAGCAAACTTATAATATTCGACTTATATTTTATTGCAAGGAAATACAACTGTTTAACTATGACTATAATGGTTGCAATATAAACTATAGGGAAACACAACTGGTAACCTATGACTATAATGGTTGTAATGAAGAACAATATAAAGATTACAAATTGAAATCAATAAGTGAGATCTTAACAAATGTCATATCTTAAAAGGCATGTACAACATAAACATACTCACACATAGCAAACTAGGAACCACACTTACATTTCATCACAGGGACATACAACTATTTAATTATGATTGTAATGATTGCAATATAAACCGTAGGGAAACAAAAATGATAACCTATGGCTGTAATGGCTGTAATGGCTGTAATGAAGATCAATATAAAGCTTATGAATGGAAAACAATAAGTTAGAGCTTAAAAAAATATCATATCTTGAAGGCATGTATAGCATAAACATACTCATGCACAACAATCTAGGAACCACATTTACATTTTATCACAAGGAAACATAACTACTAACCTATAACTTTAATGGATGTAATGAAGAACAATATAAAGCTTATGAATGGAAAATAGTAAGAGTTTAACAAATATCGCTTCTTTTATGCATGACCAGCTCATTCACAAACAAATTATATAAATAACCTAATAGTAGAGGAATACCTGGAACAATATGAAATCTACTAGATTGGAATCTATGTTGTTGTCTCCTCTTCTTGTTATGTCGGTCTTTTGTGCTTCTCACTCCTCTTTTACTTATGTCACTCACTCTAGAATAAGTGAATTCTTGAAGGTTTTCATGGCTATTTGAATTGGGAATTATTTGAATTTGTTTGATGTTTGTTTGGTATGGCGTATTAAATCCTTTTTCTCTTTTGAATTTGAAATTTGGGTGATATGAATTGTGGATTTGATTGATTTCAGCCATTAATTCTTGAGTTGATTGGTTTTGTGGAATGTTTTCTTTTCCATAATTTTTTTGATGAAGAATGGCGGCCTTACAACTTGTTTTTGTGGATGCAGGTGAGTTTTTAGGTGAAGTGACCAGTACATGTGCACCCTACTCAGCAAGATGGGACAAACTCCTACTAATAGATGTTGTAGGTCTCATGTTTGATGAGATAGGTAGATGCATATGCGTGTTATTTAGGTCATACTATGTAATAACCCATTATAATTATTACTTAAATATATTATTGCAAATGACATTATGAATATTAATTTTAAAAAGACATAACTTAAGCAACTATTTTCAATCATAGAAACACATGTCTAATTAAAATATGAGTCATGATATATATATTCATTTCCAAATGTCAATTACAATATCCAAGTTGACTTGGCTCATATGACCACATAGTCAATACAATATACAATTTACATCAAGGTTACATCATAATCCTTTGATAACTTGAAAACATCCAAGGTTTCCTCTTGACACTCACCTCCTCTGGTGGACAAGAACATGGTTGAAGTGATTTACCACCTAACCACAAAGCTTATGCTTCCTCGAATTTCTTCCTACTTGAAGAATAACCAACCCTGCACAAAAAATTTAGCAAGAGAACAATTTGCAAGGTGGAATCTGGTGTGTGCCCAAACATCAACATGCATATCTATCTATGATTAGAATAATGCAAGATTTATACTAGGAATGGTAGAGAGTGTTATCACATATAATTCCATACAGACATAATGGGCTAATTGCTTGGCCAAGCACAAAAATTTAGTTGCAACAAAAAAAAAGGTTTTGGTTAAAGCAAAAACCTATACTCTCTATACTCCATTTTGGTACCCATCTAAGAAGGTAACTTTCAACAACATAGCTTATTCCTTAGCAACTATCTACCCTCTAGCAACATCTACCCTGAGGCTCTCTAGTCTACTTAGGTGTTGTTGTTCTACTCTTGACAAAGAGAATATTCTTTACACACATATCTACAGAAAAGTAATTCAGTCTACTTATTTCCTCGACTTAATAAAATAGAAATAATAATTCAATGGATCTTTTCAATACATTTATCCATTCATTTCATACACATGTCACATGATTATATTCAATTTAATTAAGTACTCATTTAAGAATGAATTAGATAAGTAACAAAAGAAGGTATGTCACAAGTATGTGTATGTGCATAGACGAAGGTCTATGTGGATACACATATATGTGCCAACTTAAGTTATTATATTTGTGCATACATTCTGAAATAAGAACCATCATAAAATATTTCTTTCATTCAAGATAATGCTATAGATTGTCATATTGTCTGATAGTAATACAAGAAGTAAATTGCTTGTTTCAAGAAAAGAATAGTTTTGTTTGAACAGTTTTTACATACCTGGTAGATGCGTTGTTTGTATCATAACAATGCTATTTGCAAAAGTTTACAAGTTACTATGCCAATAGGTCTCATTAGCAGTTTCAAGGTATCCAGTATATCATGTAAACAATCAATATTCTATCCTTTTGGATATGCAATTATATAAACAATACTAGTGTCCTTTTTGTGCAAACAAAGAATCAAACAACATGCTTGTTGTTTTAAATCACATACAAAGTTGAAAACATTCATATTACTGTTCAGGTTTGGAGAGAGGCTTGTGTTTCTATTGGTGTTTTTTATAGATATAAGTTCAAGCTACTATCATTTTATAAATGACTAATTTAGTTGAACGACTGTTTGAATTTATCACTAACATTTATCATTAGCCGAACCTTGAAGAATTTCGATTATTGGCTTACATTATTCGATGACCAACTAGTAGGACTCATTCATAGTGATCGTTCTATGGAACAATTCAAGCATTATTCAAGGGAATGATATGTTCATGCAATATGGACTAGTGAAACAACATTGCAAGCATCACATGAAAGCATGAAATGGTATACTATAAATCGATATATAAATGGTATACTGTAAGCATAAAATGGATTACTATAAAAAAGGGGATCGTTCTGATGAACAATTAAATCCATATACAAATGGTTTACTGCAAATCGATCTTGAAGATCATGCCAATCATAATAAAATAGAACAAAATAATTGTTCCACCATCGTTGACAATGAACAAGGTGACATGCTTAAATAACAATGACACATTTATGCATTGTTCTATGAATGATTATTGCAGCCTTCACACCCATTTGGTGCAACATACATGTTCGGACTAGTCGATAGGAAGAACAAAAAATAATGAAGGATAACAATAAAGATACAGTCATTACCCTTAGAGGGAAATGATAAATGATTTTAAAATTGTTAATACAAAACAATAATTCTATCTATCAGATTTATCTGATTAACCATGAGATGGTCATTAGAACTTACATAAAAGAAATAATGCATAGAGGTGACAATAGAAAATCAAACAAAGCATAACCAATTTCGCCTACCATGTCAATAGAAGGAATGTGCACAAATTTAGTGCATGCAAGGTTGTTCGATAAAGCCCTTGCCATATTTCTCAAGAAATGATCAATCTTAAATCAAAATATCCTAGCACTAAATCAAATATACTTGCAATAAATGGACATATTAATGTTTTTCCATCAACTTGAATGAAATCGACATAATGAAAGGGAGAAATGAAATTTTCAAATAGTTTGTATTGATAAATCAAGCATATACAACATCAAACATTGATTCTTACCTCTATTCGTGGGTTTTCCTCGGCTTTTCTCGCTTTTCCAAATGAGTCAATTCACTTGCTTTCCCTTCTTCCTAATATCCCATCACCATTGCTAGTCTCTCTGATTTCTTTCCAAGTATTTTGTGCTACCAAAATGGAAAACCCTATTTTACTTACTTGCTTGCTTCATTATGGGGTCGTTTCTTTTCATAATTAACCTTAATTTGGCTGCCCCACTACTGAAATTTGAATATCTTGACTTTAATTTGATTGCAGGCCACTATTTCACAATATCTTCCTTATGATTTTATTTGAATTCAACAATATGGTTTTGATCATTTCAATCCCATATTTGATTATATAAGGAATAAGTATATATATATATATATATATATATATGTGTGTGTGTGTGTGTATATATACATACATATATATATATGTGTATATATACATACATATATATATGTATGTATATATACACATATATATATGTATGTATATATATATACACACATATATACATATATGTATATATGTATTTATATATACATGCATACATATACATATATATTTATATTTATATTTATATGCATACATATATATATATTTATTTATCTCTATTTTACTTTTATAATAGTATAGTATCAATCACTTTAAAGCAAAGTATAAACTTTTATTTTATTCAAATAATGATTTTTAAATAAAGTGGCTTTCTTATCCTTCAAGCATGCCTTTAAATTACATACAAATAGGTTTAACCATGTTTTTGATAATTCCTTTTAAATTTTAAAAATATGAGATCAAAATAGATAATTAGATAAGAAATCACATGTATATCATTTCACAAGACTATTTTTTAAAAACATTGAATCATTCAAATCAATTCATTATAATATTCTATATGAAGTTTCAAATGCAACTATCATATCATTTTGTGGTGTGTGCACCTAGATTCCATCAAGCTTACCATTCAATCTAGCTAAACGATCCTACCTTAATCGTGTTCTCGTCCTTCAACCTATTTTCCTGCATTTGCACACATTTGCACTTACATAGTTCATCAATAATGTTCAATCATGATTATAAGATAGTTCAAAAGATCACATAGACAAAACATAGTCAGCTTCTTTCAAACATTTCAAAAATATCAAGTTTTTCATTCAACATTTTGAATTTCCTCAATAATTTAATTTATCGTATTTTAATTTAAATGCAACAAAAATTGGGTTGTGACATAATATTGTGGGAAACTTGGTTATTATGGGTTAACATTTCAGTCAAAGATGGGACACATGGGTTTGAATACTGTTGACGTGACAAGTCTATTTTTTTGTGTAGTCCATTATTTGTAAGGGAGTGTTGTGTTGGTGTGACAATTGGGTTTGAATGTTTATGGGGAAGGGGGCCTTCTGTAAGACCCCTCCATTTTTTGCTCTTTTGATCAAACAGTGTTCTGTTCAGTTATGCCTTATTTTATGTTAGTATCTTACTGTGGTACTCGGTTACTATTTGATCTCTACCTTTATCGTGATATGGTGAGGTATTTTGATGTGATGGTATTTTATTATGATGTTATCATTATGGCACGCTTTAGATTAGCATTGTGAACATTTGTATTAATGATGTTTTATGTTTTGATTACATTAATGATGTTAGATACGTCAGTTAGTAATACTGTATTGGTGAATGGGTTGGATTGCACCACTCGCTTGCGAGCGCCCTGCGATTCTGTGATTTCCTCTCCACGGTGTGTTTTGATTATGACATATATATGCATGTGGATATACTCTTTGTTCGCAGATAGACAGGTACCGGACATCAACTCCACCTGGCTTCACAGGTGTGTTTGTGTCTATTGCCCAACGATATTCGATTAGGAGATAGTAGCTAGGTTTTCCATGCCAAGTCGTCACCCTAGTCATACTATGTCATCGAGTCTTAGTCGGGTTAATTGTTTTATATTGTTCTCTCTCTTTGATTATTTAATTGCAAGTTAAAAAGGGTAATTATATGGCTGTATGCATTTAACTTGTGAAATTGAAATTTATCTAGTATTATGTTAATAACGTAATTTATTTTATTAATTAATTTAATTTAATTAATAAATGATTTAATCGTGGATTAGATTTATTTATCAATTAATTGAATTGATTGTGTTGAAATTGGATAAGTTCATTTTGAAATTTATGAATTTTATTATGTGAAATTGAAAAATGAAAGAAAAGGTTTTAAATTGCATTTTAGAAAATTGGAATTCAAAAATTGAAAAAAGAAGATATTTTCTATTTTTGTTTTCAGAAATTTATTATAGTGGTTGAATGAGATATTTTGGAAATTTCTTCATTATGAGATTTTGAATGAGTTTTCAACAAGTTTTTTTTTGGAGAATTTGGAAAAACAAGGAAAAAGAAAAGAAATTGGTTGTTTGATTTTGGATTTGGGAAAAAGCTCATTTGGATTTCTTGGAAGGAGCTAGAATCTGAAGAAGGATCATTGCACCATTTTTTGAATCTTCTCAAGCTTTTGGAAAACAGGTTCTTTTTTGTTAAAATTAGTTTCATTTTGGAAAAAGATTCACAATTGTGTATGTGTTGAAATTATATAAGCTTAGTTGAATTTCAGGTAAAACCCATTTTAAATCTTGCATTTCAATTTGAAGGAAACCTTTGGTTGAAAATGAATTTCTTCATGAAGATAATGGTGTTTCTAGCTGAAATTAGTAGTTCATGTATGGTTTTCCCAGTTTATTTTATGAGTCCCTTTTGAAAATATATAATATATATGCATATGCATATATATAAACTGTTATATATATATATATATATATTTATATTATATATTTAGGGTTACTGTCAAAAAGAAAGAATTTGTATTGACAAAAAATTTGACCCGAGGCCGAATCGCGAATTTAAATCCACAGGTCTCTTTGTTGTTAAAATTGTTGTTTTAAAAAAATAAAAATAAAAATAAAATAAAATTATTAACCTCCTTTTGGGGAGGCGCTGGGGGCTCACCTCCCCACCGCACCCCCATGGGAAGTGTGTGGGGAGAGAGCCCCGCCCAGCATAGCTCCCCCACCCGTCGTGGGCTAAGCAGCGGCCACCCTAATGGTGGTCGGCTATGCTTTGCACAGTCGCGCCACCATTACTGGTGGCCAGCTGTGCATAGCCACCGCCTGGCCCGCCTCCACCGCCCCTGTCAAAACCTCGTGCCACCGCCCTGTGGGAAATCTGTGGCTAGAAAATCGTGGTCGGTGCCCTAAATCGCCCACCTCGAACCTCGCACGATCGCCCCACTCTAACAAGCACACGGCTCAAGAATGAGCATGGCTTTTTATTTTAATATAAAATAAAAATATATATATAAATATATTAATATTTTAATATATTAT
>CM021105.1:167143405-167169679 GCA_007115665.2 Sequoiadendron giganteum
TTGCTAGAATACTAACTGAGGAAATCCTCAACTTAGAGCTCACATAATTCACTAAACTCTTCTTCATATCTGTGATACTTGTGATAAAACAACAAATATTGTTGTTTGCCTCTAATCATATATGAAATAACCATGGATAAAACAACAAAACCAAATGCCTTCATTGAATATATTACAAAAGAATTATTTTAGAATGAAAAAAAAACACAATAGAAATTGATTTATTGAGCACACAAAAACCTCATTGAAATCACAAGTGACTTACCTCAAGATTATGTGTGAATTGTGTTTAGCTGTAATGAAGCCGATGAGAAAAATAGATAGAATTTGTAGGAAAAATATTGTGAAATCCAACCAAAGCATTTTTTTTTTCAAAATGAGACAAACCAAGACCACTCTCCCTATGACTACTTCTTCAATATATTTATGACAAGGGGAAAGTAAATATAAAAATATCAAGTTTCACCAATTAAAAACCAAATATAGGACCACAACCAATATCTAATATGTAGCAATTTTTATTTCAAATCTTACCTAAAATCCCAACTTATCATGAAAAAGCATGAACCCGAAGAGACAAAGACATATTACCTGTTGGTAAATGTAAAGTATTTAGGAAATATTATTTGAAAATATGACTTTGAATGATGGTTTGAATGATAATATTTTACTGTTGTGATTAAGAAGTTTGCACATTGAACATTTTCAAAAATTCTTTGCTTCAAATTTGATATAATTGTTACAATTCAAAAGTTTGTTATAAAAGACATTTTTTCTATTTGTGAGCACCTAATGCTTCTATTTTTTTTTCTCTAAGAAATATTTTTTCTGCACATTCATTGGAACATGGTTTTATTGAACATTGCTTGGTTTTTTGACATATCATGTAGATCCTTTAGTTTTCAATCTCATTAGTTTTTTCATTTTTGATGTGATACATGAGGTTACCTATCATGATTACATAATATATTTTAGTAAGATATACATTCATTTGTTTCTAGATAATATTCATGCTAAGCTTTATTTCTTGAGATAGAAACATTTTAAGAAATACAATTCCTACCAACATTAGTAAAATTGTATGAGTGTATAGTAAAGGGGAACATAAGGGTATTCATGATGGCTTGGTAAATATTGAAGGTTTGGAGATAATTAGATGCCTCAAGTTGGATCAACTTTGAGGTGGTTAGAAAATTCATTTAATACTAACATAATTATTTGGTATTCCATAACAATTGCTTGTATACAATATTAGAACTTCAAAATCTAAAAATATGAACTTTAATATTGATCAATCACATTAAGTGCAACTCAAATTTCCCATCTCTAAGTGTGTTGGAAGAAAATAACAAATAGATCTCAAACCTATAACACATCTTTAAATAAAGTCCATTTTTTCAATTGATTGTTAAAAATATGTATACAAGCATATTTCAAATAGCACTTTTAGACATATGTTTCTCATCATTGTTAATGTAATTTGTAAAATAAAATTAAACCTACAAAAATAATATTTTATACACAAAAACTTAATAATCTAATACATCATTCTTAAATATTTTTATATGCAAAAATTAAAAAATTAAAATAGTGTATTGTTCTATACATAAATTGAATTGAACTTTCTAACATATTAACTTACAAATATTTTTCTATTGTCATGACCACTAAAATTCCTTCTCAAAAGTAGTGTTAGTATAAGCATAAATAAATAACTTTAGGAAAATTATAAAAGTCAACTTATTATGAATCAAAACCAACTAAGGAGGTATTGAAGAGGTGGGAAAACCTTCTGACAATCCTAATTCAAAACTAGATTAAAACCTAGCAATGATAATTGAATTCAAGAATGAAATTTGGTACCTTAGAGTAAAGGTCAGAGACCTTAATAGGTTAGAAAAATTAGCAACACACAAAGGTGAAGATAAATCTGACATGAATACACCACCCAGAATGGGCATGGTTAATTTGGATTCAAGACTTGAAAATGAGAAAAGAAACTAACTAACACGTAAAGTGTCTAAGGTAATGAGAAAGATGGAATCACCAATAATTATAGACAAAATTTCTTAAAAGTGTTGGTTGCAAGGCCAAAAATTGGACAGTAAGATGGGCTAAGCAAACAAAAGCTCAAGTAGAGTAGTTTTGGTTGAAGTTCAAAACAAACTAAAACTAAGTTGGACAAATGAAATTAAATCTATGTAAGTCCCTAAATGATCATTTGAAGATTCTCTAGAGATAAATTGGATATGGAAGGAGACTATGTTGCCAAATCAAAAGAATAATTAGATAACCTGGGGAACAAAAAGTGTTTGCAAGATATACCAAGTAAGGCTAAGATGAGGAAAGTAGCAATCATTCAATTATTGAAAGCCAACAAGAAGAATGTCAAATCATTACGATCAATTTGGAGAAAATAGATGAATACCAAGAATTCAACTTTTAAGATGATTAATGTTTTATAAGTCTCAAAAGCACAAAAGAGGGGAAGAAGAGAAGTATATGGATATAGATAAGTACACTATTCAACAAAGTTTGATGATGTATTTATAGTCTAAGAAATATTTTGACTTCTCCATAGACATGGTTCTTGGATCTTAAGTTTCATACCCAATGACCACAACAAAGTTACTGGAGTTGAAGTCATAGCTATAGAAGCTATTAGCAAAAGATTTGAATGGTCAGGAAAGAATTCATAAGCATTTGACCAAATAAAAGATTTAATAGAAAGAGGAAATCTTCACAATTTCAAGTGGGTCGGGTTGGCTATGGCCAAAATTAGTCGAGGGAAAGTTCCTATGAACATACAAGGGATTAAATCCACTATGATATATAGTATGTACTTGTCCTTCAAATGGAAACTTGAGGAATTTATGGATGATTGAGGGAACCGCATTCATGGAAGCAAGAAATGGATGACCTAACTTCACACAAAATTGATATGAGGTAGGGATTATGAAAAAGGGAATGCCCAATTTTTAGGTCTGACTTGGATAGGAAGGGTCAAGGTATCAATTGTAAGATAGGTGGAACCATCATGTGCTCTAACTGAAACTTCCAATTTATTTTACTTGTATTGGTATAATTCATGCACATAAAGTAACTCTCCCATTATCACACTCACTAAGAATGTTAGATCAATGAGTACTCCCCATATGGTTTGTCATTAATTATAGTGTTAATATAGAGAGGACCATCAGGTACATGCATATAGGCATCGATGTGAGTAAAGATAATATCAAGAAGGTTTTTAGGTTTCTCTTGGTGAGGATGAAGATAGATCATAGTAACTATATTATCCATTGATTTATCTTTACGATCCGAATTTATAACTGTGGGTAATGTATTGATGGATGGATGGATAAGGTTAGTTGAATGGGTAGGAAATGGATTGGTATAAATTTGTAGGTTTTGATTAGGAGGTGAAACAAATTTATTTCCTTTCTCATTGACACCATCAACTTGGATGATATTAGAATCAATGAGGTCTTATACCTAGTGCTTAAGGTCCACATACATCACTTGGTATCATGTACAAGTGTGTGATGATATTGATAGGAGGCTTTTGTGTTATAAGAAGTAGGTAAATTTTTTGTAGGGTCCACAAGATGAATAAGAAGGAGTTGAATCAAATTATCGTTAAGTAATTGTAGTATGATGACATGAAGAGACTCAGAAAGTTGTGAGAATTATCGATCCCTTGGTTTGAATTGGTAGGGGGTTGTAGTAGTAGGCGTTGTGGGAAAAAACATATGTTTGGATGTTATTAGAAGGATAATTTATCTTCATATAGTTTTTTCTTCCTAAATTATTGATAATTGGAAGTAGGAGTGGTTTCAAATTGACCAACATGAGATGATGAGGATGAACCGTCAAATTGGCTAACCAATATTTGGTAATGACAAAGAGTTGTGCAAAGATGTGTAAAAAGGGGTATCACATTAATAGAATCTTATACTAAATTTTTTCCTATAATTTTCCAATAAAAACTCATTGTACATAGGCATCCAAAAGAAAATTAAATAACCCTTGATGTCCATTGTAGAGAGCTTGATAGTGGTGATAAAATATATCACTTTCTCTTTGTCTCATTTATTGCAATGAACCAAATCAGTTAATGTGACTTTGGGTCCAATGTTAGCTTGTAAGTGTTGAAGGAATTCATTGACGAGTTGTGAAAAAGAGGTAATTGAGTTATTAGGTAACGAGAAAAACCAATCTAAGGTCATTTCTTTCAACGATCGAGAGAAAATATTGGCCAAGAGAATATTTGAAGAGGAAATCACTACATAATGTGGTAAAGGTTGATACATGATTATTAGGATCTCCCTTTCCATTATACTTCTCAAAATGTGGTATTTTAATGTTTTATGGAATTCGACTTTTTAGAATGACAATGGGCTATAGGCAAGGTATGCTAGAGGATTTGAGTGGGATTTATTTTAGTTCATATTAGATATTTATTATTGTAAATAAGATACATTTTGTAAAATTTGGTTAATGATACCTAATTGAAAATTGGTAGAGTGTGAAGGACTAGTGTCAGTGATACGTGGATTGGTATTTTGATAAGTGAATTGAGAAACATGCTTAGAAATAGGTGGATTGACAATTTGAGAAGTGAATGGAGGGTTTGAGGAAGGTGGAACAAATTTATATTAATTACCACATGAAATCCCTAAACTAGTGTTAATGTTATGACTCAATTGTGTAGCAGGGGTTATGACTGAAGATGTGATCATGGGAGTTGACACTTGTGTTCCTATTTTATTTTAAGGAGATGCATTATTGAGAAGTTCCACATAGATATTTGATATCATAATGTTTTAATCTACTATATGAGCTAGGCTATGCAAAAATTATATACCTTGTGAATCATTAACCAATTTCCTAAGGTTGTCTATAAGAGGGACAATTTCTCTAGCTAAATGTTCAAAACCTAAGTAGAGTTGGAGACCAGTTAAGTCTTGGTCTAACTTTTGTAGCTTTTCTTTATGAACAGAAGCCACAAATTTTTCAAATCCAAGGTATTCATAAAGTATTTGTGGACCATGGATCATTGGAGAAGTGGAAGTAGTAGGATCAAAAGGATATTGTGTTGTAAATGTTCCTTGAGTGGAGTTAACAAACTTAGGCTCAACGCTAGAGCTAGCTAAAGCATGGGAAGCCATAAGTATATAACTTCATCTCACATGAGTGTTGGATATAGAACACCAGATTGTGAAACACATAAATCAACTAAAATTTTCAAGACACATAAATGTTCCTAAGAAAAAGAAAATAGAAGACAAGTGGAAGAAAGGTGATGACAAGATAGATATGTTGATTATATGTTAGAAGAAAGTGTTTTAGGTTTGTGTTTTACAAATCAAAAGAGAACAAATATTCAAATTCTTTCCTTTCTAATATAAATATAGAATGGTTGGTTGCATATCAAAATAATATATTCAATTAACTTAATTCCTTAATGAAATAAATCAAATATGAAAGTATGTGCTTAAATCAGATTTTTTTGTAAAATATAATCTAAGTTGGGTTCACTAACATGTTAAATGTTTGGTGAACAAAGAAGTGAAATGCATTATTTTTAAAATTTAAAAATATAATGAATGCATATGAGCTTGCAATAAGATACTCAAATAACCTAATGTCTTGATCAAATTATAGAATATATGTTGATAAATCAAAAAAATTGCAAGTGTAAGAGACGTTGGGTTCACCAAAATGTAAGATGGTAAAATGGGATCTAAGATAGACATGCTAACCTAAACCACACATTCCACCATAAACATGGAGGGACACAAAAGTAACCAAGAGACACTATTTGGTCATTTTCCTCAAGGGAGAGCCAAAAAGGCTAGTCAGGGTTTTTATCCCTTCTCATATTGATGATGAGATGTGATGATTGATTGTACAAGATGTAGTGAGATAAGTGAATTAAGACTAAAGTGATAGACTATTACAAAACCTAAAAAATGTAGAACATAAAGACATAAACATGAAGTAGTTTTGGAGAATGTAGACAAAGAAGAACCTGACATTTAAATATGGTGTTGAACTAGCAAGACAGGTGCGATGGGTGCCCTAGTTGAAAGATTTTGGATTCTAAGGTTCTAGAGCTAGTGCAAGTACAATAGGGCCTACAAGTCTTAGATTGTGAAAACCTAGATTTGAAGTTTGAAAAAGTGTGAATAATCAACTTTCCCTAATTTTTAATAGGAGCATAAATGCATGAACTAGGCTTTTGAAGCCTTGAGATCTCAAATCCACTTCAATACACTTCAGACCTATAACCTTTAAGATAGACAAGGGGAGAAGGGTTGTGTCATATAGGGGATTTCCTTGGTCAAGCCTTGTTTTGGTGTTTCCACCTCCAAAATGGCTATGATGATAAATGATATAGATTGTGTGCTCTTGTGCGAGAAGAGGAAAATAAATAAATAATGAATGCTAAAGAACATTGTTGGAACTTACCACTCATATTTGATATCCTTGTTGGACTGAAGTCAATTTCTCATCACATAAAAGGAGAAATGGGAGGATGGTTGGAGTTCCTGGAAGTATTAGGGATCATAATAATAATAATAAATATAAACATGAAACATATTACAATGCATAAACATATATTTGATGATGTGTTATGGACTTGTAATTGACTTTAATTGTGTTGTAGATCTTTTGTTTATTCTTCTCTTGATATTGCATTAATTTAGAGATTTTTAGGACTAGGGGGCTTGGTGTGTTGTACACCTTGAAATTCCTATGGCTAATCTAATTATTTAATAATCCTATTCATTTTTTCACATGGAAAATGGTATCCCACTTGGATGGAAGAATTTATTGAGCTGGATGATTACTTAGTGGACTATGACTAACATACTTGATTGACATGTATAGCATATGTAAGAGGTAATTACTATACCTACATTGATCTCAAAGGAGTTACTATGAGCCCATTGGGTGTTGGGGGTTAAACCAATCAAATGGGAGTTACATTTTATTTGTGGAGTTAGTTTTGTAGGTGGGGCACATGGATTGAATGTGGACCACCTTGATTAGTCTCGAGTTCATGGTTTTGAGGCCATGGTTTTGGAAAACCATTTTTATTTTCCTAGGTCTCATTGGCCTATGTATAAATTCCTTAGGATAGAAATATTATGTCTATGTTTATATAGTTTTATGCTACTCAAATTCCTCGAGGATTGAGAGTGTTGATCTCTAGTGAAGCTTAAATCCTACTTTTTTATTATAAATTATAATTTCTAATAATACATTATTTTTATGATTTAGAGCTTGGTTTTTTCTCCTTTGTGTTGTTTTCTCAATATATATTAGTGTTACTCTCTTTGGTGGTTGTTTGATTCTTCTTCTTTTTCTTCTATCTTATATTCTTATTCATTTGTTTAGTGTTATTACTCTAACAGAATGGTTCTAAAATTTATATAGATTAGTTAACTTGTAACTCTTGTGTCTCATAGGAATAGTAGGATTTTTTTGCATGTTTCCTTTGATTAAAATGTACCTAAAATTTTATCTAGTGGTCAAGAGAAAACTCAAGAAGATGCTAAAATATGGCTTCATAAGATCAATTTATTATTCTTTTAGATAAAAATATATATTAGCCATCACAAATCTAGATGGTTATGTACACATTTGTACTAATTTTAGAGACTTGAAAAAGGCTTCACCTAAAGATTAATTTTTGATGTCCATCATTAATATGATTGTATATTCAACCTCTAGGCATGAGGTGTTGTTCTTCATGGATGAATTCTTAAGATATAGTAAATTCCTTATAAAATCTCAAAACCAACATAAAATTGCCTATACTACTTCATGGGGGTAATGTTTCTTCACTATTACACGCTTCAAATTTTATCTTCTTGGATCTATAATTTATCAACATCTCATGATACTAATCTTCCATGAACTAATACATAAAACTTTAGAATATTGTACAAAGACATTTTAGTAAAAATAAATATAATGTAAATAAGATATAGTGGGGTGACTTAGGTCAAAAAATATAATTGGACCTTACATAGATATCTTTTAAGGATCATACTAATTTTTCAACATCAATGTATGATCATAGTACCATATACTTATTCTACTATTCAACATGAGAAAAAATATGAGACTAAAGTTACACATTTTATCAATACTAAATGTATCATGATCACATCACTTAATCACAAGTAAGACAACAAAGGAAGTTCACTATACTAGGAGATCCTCCATATGTGATATTGAAAGTTTTTTTTTAAGATCAACTTCTCAAGTTACCTCCTATAAGGATGTTTGATAGATCAAAATGTGTGGACCAACGAATCATATTTCTCATTTCTTTAATGACTATGGTTGAATACATAGAAATACTACATTAACATATATTTCACTAAAGCATAAAATTCAAGATAGTATTGACAAGAAGGTGATACGAGTTGAGGACATTAATGGTTATGTATGTATATCTTTCCCGAATCATCAAAATGGGTTCTTCTAAGGCTAGTAATAACTCAAATAAAGATTATTATGATAAATAAAGCATCTATATATACATGTCAAGATATATAGTCAAGTACACATTAGTGGAATAATTTATGGTGGTATTCTTACAAAGAGATATTCTAAGAACTAAAGTGAAGAAAAGATGATAAAATATACATCATAAGATATCTCTCATGAGCAAGAAAAGTTGAATTTTGCAAAAGTACTATCAATACATGACACATTTTCTCACAAGGAGACACTAGTGGACCATGCTACACTTACAAATAATGATATAAAAGGAAGCTCATATTGGAGGCAACAATCCAAGTACCTTATGATTCCATTTGACTTATATACATATTTCATGTTTTTGGTTTACATGTGTTAATTTATGTTCCATGCTTTTGACTTGCTCTTTCCACTTATGGGGAAATGTTCATTTTTTCAAGGTTACATACACCATGATTGTCCTCATAGAGGGAAAAATGGGGACATATTTTATGTTCATCTCACATATGAAACTATCACACACAAGGGTAAGTATCTTAGGTATATATAATTTTTTACTTAAGCTTAGATTTTCATGTCCAAGTTTATAATGCTTATGATAAAATTTTTAAAAGAATTATTTTGTTATCATGGTTGATTTTTATCCAATCTTTACATTCTCCTTGATTTATGTGTCACCCCTCCATGGAACATAAATTAAGAGGGTATGCTATTAGTAGTCAATCTCAAAGTTGTGATTCATAGGTGGAATCTAGATCATTGATTTAGGTATTTTGGTTATAGTTGTGTTATCTTTTTAATTATTGAGGTGTGATTTATCATGTAGATCCACATGTATAACATGGTCGAGGAAAAACATAAAGGTGAAAAGTGTATACCTACACTTTTACCCTTCCTTTTATACCACTTTGTGTGGTTGTCTTAATTACACTACACTAGCACATTTTTTTTTATTGATTTAGCACTCCATCTAACCCTAAAATCAAATTGATTTTTAAAAATAGAAGTTAATCCCTTCTTTAAAACATCCCAAATCTCAAATTATCAATTCCTTTATCAAGCTCAAAACCACACACACAAGATTGAACCACATTTTTAAAATTAAATTTGAACATAGGAAAAACTTGAACCACTTCTAACATTGTTTCTTATGTAAATGTATTCAATTTATACACCTAGGGTGTGTATAAAATAATATGACCATAGGTCATTATCCATCATGGATCATCAAGATTCACTCTCCCTAGTTTAGAATCAATAATAGTGCTCAAGTGCCTCTCAAAATCACTCATACCTCTACATTTATAACATCTCACATTAGTTATTCCATTGCATTAGCCTCTTTATCAATAAGTTCTAAAACCCTAGCTTTTAAATAAGATCATTGTATCCCTCTTTTACACTATATCCAATTTATCACCATTACAGTCACATCATTGCCATTTATTCCTTGTTGTCTTCCAACTATTATCTAAATAATGAAATCAATCAATAGGGCTTGACTATGGAAAAATCTATCATAGCAAGCTCCAAACAATGTTCCTCAACACTAAAATTAGTTTTTCCATCGCAAGTGCAAACATTAAGCAAGTATCTTTTACAAATATAAAAGATCTACATACATTAGGGTGAAACTATACAAAATATTCAATATTGGAAATACTAGGTTAGAGTCATAGATGCAAGGATTACAATCGTAGGTGCAAAACTAATTATGAGTTTTTTTTGTCATAAGTTTTTTAGTGAAAAGTTGTCGAAGTTCATTCATTCCATATCTAAATCCAAAAATTGGGTAACAATTGTCTATTACAATATTTTTTAGCTCTTCTTCCAAGGTACACATTTATTGTTATTTTATTCTATTTTTATTTTGAGTCAAGTATATATTTGTATCCTAGCTTAAATATCTAAGGTAATTGTTAAATTCACCACTTACTTAACTTTTAGCCAACATATTTATGTCAGTTTGTTTGGTTTCCCTTTTTTATAAATTCATAAAATGATAAAACATTAAAGATATTAACCCTACAAAGATGATGTTTGAAAATTTGTTGATTTAAAGTTTTATCTCAATACTTATATATATATAGATATAGTAATAAGAGTTTAAATTGTAACCCATACATATGTAGTAAAAAATAAAGGGCTTGCATAGTTTCATGTTCATTATGTTTTGATGCCCATACTAGAGTACAAAGAATTTATTTGTTCTTGCAATTGATAATGTTTGACAAATTTATAGTTTTATCAAAGAAGAGTATCTCAAAAGATCAATTTCTTATCAAGTCTCATAAAACTAAAGGGTTTAAATCCATTTACAACTATGTGTAAGAAAAATTCCATCATTACTTTTTGTATTTAATAAAGATGGTGAAGATGATAAAAGTAATTTTGCAATTCTTAAATGGCCTCTATAAGTTGCTATATGTAGTGCTATGTTTCCTTGATCTCTATGAATTTATAATATTTGGTTATATTACAAGAAAACATCATTCTCCATTTTCAATTCAAGGCATTCAAATAATTTGCGATAGTAATATTTTAGTTGTTTATATTTGTGATGACCAAATTATGGCTATTTCAAAGTAATTTTTAGATTCACAATCCAAAATATGTTGACTTTTGTAAATTAACATTAGGCATTGAGACATGATATATTATATAAATATTTCTTACAATGGAAAGACAATTTAAAATATACTAGCTGCAAATAAAAACACATATAGGTTAATTAAAATATATGAACATACTTAAAGCCTAACAAGGAACTGTTAATGCTAGATTCAATGTATTAGAAAGCTTAAAGTTTAGAATCGTTAACTACTAGAAAACTCACAACTCACAACTATTTGATGCCAAACATTATAACAACTAGCATTAAAGGAAATTGTCAAATATATATCTAGTGTTTTATCTTTAGCTAATTAAGTGTCAAATACATTAAATTTGAACCATCATGGTACAATTTCTGTAATAATTTTATTTTCATAATTGGCTAAAATTCCTTTTGAGTGTTCATATTTTGAATGAATGAGATGTATCACCTCCTTTAATTACCATAATGACTAGTTTCATGCCACCCTTTAAATCTACTTTTTGCACATACTTTGAGATTGATGATATTGATAAGAATTTATGTTAGTGCTTCTACTTAAAATTCTTTACAAATGCTACTTGTTGAACTCTTTTTACTCTTGGTTTTGAGATGGTGTGCTAATTACAAGGAGCATGCACTAAAGATGTGTTCTTATATGTATTCTTTTATTATTACTAGAAGTAATTTACTCTCACATTGGCTACTTGTTTATTTATCATGCATCTTTGTAATAGTGTCCATGCAAGTCAACATGGGGACCAAATATAGTGCTAAAATTTCCATGCGCTATGCTTTTAACCTTTATTTTAGACTCAATTTGGTTGGGTTACCCTTAATAACTAGTATATAAGTGGCATATTTTTACACAATAGGTAGCACATTCCCTAAAGCTAGCCTTATTCTACCTCCACATATTCTCAAGGGCCAATATTGCTTCTTAAATTACTAATTCACCTACCTAACTCAAAATCATGATGAAAAATTGAACCTTACCATTTTAAAATTCAAAATTCAAATTGAGGCTATGCCATCTCCCTCCAACTAGTTGTTGTGTTGACTTGAAGTGCAAAACATTACAAATTGTATTCTAAAGTGTTGTATAAAAAGAGAAATTCTAATCCATTTTGAATCTTCTAGAAGATCCATCAAGATCTTTAAGTACAATTTTGCATTGTTATAAGAGCATCAACATTACATCACTATCTACATACATAGTGACAAAGAGGTATATTACATAGTTGTTTATTGTCTTCAATCTTTGTTCTCAAGGAATTGATTCTCTTAAGGGATTAACTGAAGAGAACATTAACCTCACTTAACAAGCTCATCAAATGTGTTTACGAATACCACCAATTCTTTCCAATAATTTTAGATACCTAAAGGTGACATACACTACTTTTAAATTACAAGCATTGTTAAATTGATTTCACATAACACATGTTGATTTTATGCATAAAGTCATGTTTCACACCATGATTTCATCCCATATCATTTACCAAAATTTAATTTATTGTCTATCAAAATATTGCAAAACTAAATCTAATATCAAAACATCATTTTAAATCACAACAATTTATAATCCAATACTATGAAACCACACTTGAAACTACTTAACTTTAACCTTTATTTATCATTTACAAAATATACATAATTTTTAATTCATTGTCTTAATTCAGATTATAAGCTATTAATTGCATTTAATTACCACATATATTAATAACCATAATAAAACTTTTGAAAGACGCTTTGTTTCTTTTCCAAGTCTAGATTTGACGTATATAAAGAAAGTAGAAGCATTTTTCTTTAAAAGTTCCCCTCAAAAAAGGAATTGGAAGCATTCTTCTTTAAAGCAACGTTCACCCCAAAATTTCAGCATTCCTCTACGAAGACTCCAAAAAAGTTGATTACATTTTACGAAACCCTTTCGTTTTGGTCTTAGCCTCTCTCGAATAGGTCGTGAAGTTGATCTAGTCAATAAAACACATAACACTCTTATTTTTCCTTAAAAATTAGCTAATTCATATTTTAATCAATAAAATACTTTGATTTGAAGGAGTACCTGCCATTGCCGCTGTCATTCGACATGCAGCGATCGCCAGAAGAAAGGTTATCACTATTGCATTTTTCTTTTGGTACTCAGCAAAGCATTCAAACTCGAAAGCCGCGTTCATGGTTTCCAACACTAAAGCAGGCGAATTGCTTTTAATAAAACCTTCGCTAAAAATAAAAGGCAATACAGCTTCCTGAAATTTCTCCACTCCATGATTTACGGCAAGCTCTAAAACACCATGGATATCTCTGAGCACATTACATACAAGAAAAGGTTCACAGATAGCCTCAAAAGAGGCAGATCATACTTATGAGAAGCCCTGTAAAGTGCAACGCCATGACTTTCCAAGCTTTTTTCATTTACTCTGCCTGTGTACAGAAAATTAATTAACGGACGCAATTCTTCAGATGTCATATCTGCTATTTTCGCTTTACCGCTAACAGACTCAGACATTCCTGCCCTCAACATTGCCTTAAACACTTTAGACTTCCCTGCCTGTCGAAAGTGAGATCTCAATATAAGGATTTTAAAGGAGGGAAAAAAATCGGGTACTGTAGAAAGTAAGGATTAGTAACATACCAGAAAAGCCTTATGTGTCCTCAAAATTCTTCCATCGCTTCCCTCCAAAGAGAAATCAGTGAAAGGTTTAACGAATATATCTTTGTCCCAATTTTGTAGGAAAGCATGGTCAGGGTGGAATTTCTGAGCTTTGACACATTCGTCACAGTAAAGAAATTGCACGACATGAACATTACGCCTAATAGACCCTACTTTTTTATGGCATGAATCGCATAAAAGAGGAGAATTGGCCTGTAAGCACGGCATTTTGGAGCGACAGAAAAAGCGAATGGAGCAAACATGCAGCGAGCAAAGCAGGCAGAGCAAGGACAACAAGCGGCCAAACAAATCAAGCAGAGCAACAATCCATCCGCTGAGTCCGAGATTCAAAATTGATTAACCAGAAAATGGAAGCAAGAGGGCACCGTCTATCCTGGCAGGTATTTTGCTATTTGTAAAGGCAGCAATTCTTGTAAAAGAACGAATCAACAAGCAACGGAACCTAATCATTGCTCGGACAAGATCAGACCTAATCAAATTCCACAGGTTATTCAGCTAAGCATTCAGGATTATTATTGGACTTAATCATTGCTCGGACAATGATACCTACAGAGTTACAATCAACTAGAATAGAAAAAGAGAGCAAAACAAAATTAATTTCAATTAATTTTCTGAATACTTCAGCGCGCGTAAAAAATCCTACTAAGATTAATCATTCAATTTCATATTTAATTCCATGGCTGACAATGCCAGGGTGAGAGAAATTGGACGGAGTTGGAGAAGGGAAGTTTCGCACGCGCTTCGACTGACGGAACAGTTGGTGATTGAATTTGTATGGCATGAATGTATGTTAAGACCATTGATGCTTATGATGTATCGTGATGCTTATGAAGTTAATCCTTTCTTTAACAAATCCCAAATCTCAAATTATCAATTCCTTTATCAAGTTCAAACCCCCACACACAAAATTGAACCCCATTTTTAAAAATTAGATTTGAACTTCATGCTACCTCTTTTAACAACCATGATGAGCAGCTTCATGCTACCCTTTAAATTTACTTTTTACACATACTTTGAGATTGATGATATTGATAAGAATTTATGTTAGTGCTTCTACTTAAAATTCTTTACAAATGTTACTTGTTGGACTCTTTTTACTCTTTGTTTTGAGATGGTTTCCTCATTACAAAGAGGATGCCTTAAATATGTATTCTTATTTATCTTTTTATGATTGCTAGAATTAATTTTCTCACATTGGCTACTTGTTTATTTTGTCATGCATCTTCGTAATAGTGTGCATGTAAATCAACATGGAGGCCAAATATAATGCTAAAAGTTGCATGATTTAACCTTTATTTTAGCATCAATTTGATTGGGTTACCCTTACTAACTAGAACATAAGTGTCATATTTTTACACAATAGGTAGCACATTCCCTAAACCTTGCCTTATTCTACCTCCATATATTCTCAAGGGCCAATATTGGTCCTTAAATTACTAATTCACCTATCTAACTCAAAACCATGATGGAAAATTGAACCTTACCATTTTAAAAATCAAAATTCAAATTGGGACTATGTCATCTCCCTCCAACTACTTGTTATGTGTTGACATGAAGCACAAAACATTTTAAACTTTATTCTAAGGTATTGTATAAAAGAAAAAAATTATAATTCATTTTAAAACATGTAGAGGATCCATCAAGATCTTTAAGTACACTTTTGCATTGTTATAGGAGCATCAACATTATATCACCATCTACATAGTGCTAAAGAGGTATATTACATATTTGTTTATTGTCTTCAATCTTTGTTCACAAGGAATTGATTCTCTTAGGGATTAATTGAAAAGAACATTAACCTCAATTAATAGGTTGCTCAAATTTGTTTATGAATGCCATCAATTTATTACAATAATTTTATATACCTAAACGTGAGGTAAACTATTTTTAAACTAGCAAATGCACCTTGGTGTGCAATGGGTATGTCGAAAGATGTGGAAGGTGAATTAGGAAAAAATTTGGTCTATTTTTTGGTCAATTGGAAGGCCATTTAGGAAATGATGTTGTTTGTGCAAAAAATGATTTGAATGGAGAAGTGATAGCTTCAAATAAACTAAGCATCCACTTACAAGGATCCAAATATGAGTGAAACAAAACCTAAATCAAGAAGATAACTAGGCTCCATTACCAACAGGTTCATGTTATGTTTGTAATAGGGAGAGGGGAAGAGAGAGGGAGATATAAGGATATAAAGAGGGACATATAGAAGGGGGAAGATCGAGAGAGAGAGAGAGAGAGAGAGAGAGAGAGAGAGAGAGAGAGAGAGAGAGAGAGAGAGAGAGATAGAGAGAAAGATAAAGATGCAGATGGAGATGGATATAGGGAGGAGAGGGAGAAATAAAGAGAGAGTAGAGATGTATAGAGATGGAAGAGATAAATATATAAAGGAGAGAGAGGGAGATAATGAGAAAGGGAGAGATAGAAATATAGATCTATAGAGATAGGAAGTGATACATAGAGAGAGGTAAAGAGAAAGATATAGGGGTAGAGAGAAATGGAGTGATAGAGATAAAGAAGAATATATATATATATAAAGAGAGAGAGAGAGGACTTGGAAGAGGGGGAGGGGGAGAGAGAGGGTTAGAGATGGATGGATAGAGTGAGACATGTCTATAGATATAGGGGAGAGGAAGATAGAGCGAGAGAGAAAGAGGGAGATACATAGATAGAGAGATAGAGAGAGGTAGAGGGAGAGAAATAGATAGAGAGATAGAGAGAGGTAGAGGGAGAGATAAAGATAGAGAGATAGGGATAGAGAGAGGGAGAGATAGATAAATACAAATAAAGAGGGAGAGGGAGAGATATAGATGATGAGATAGAGTGATAATAGAGATATAAGGAGATATAGAGAGGGCAGGAGGGGGGAGAGATAAAGAGATAGATATAGAGATTGGTGCACGTTGGGGCCCACAGTGGTACGCCAGTCCTCCACAAGTTAGGAAAAAACACTTGCATTATATAAAAAAGAAATTTAAGCCCAAACAAAAATTAGATATTAAATGTATAGTTTATCATATATATTTGTCAACAAAACAAGTACACGTTGGAAACCAAACAAGTGTAAGTGTTTTGAAATTGTATCTGACATATCACTAACAAGATCCAAGTTGCAAATAAAATAGTTGTATCATAAAAGAAGGTGTAACACCCCGCCACGAAACCCTAGAGGAAGTTGCAATTAACTACTTAAACAGACTAATTTTTTTTTATTTAAGTATAATAAACATGCAAGTTCACTTCCCATTGCAAACATCCCCTAAGGTTATGAGACTGAGATTACTTATAACCCACAACAACATAAATGAAACCATAACATTTATCTACTTAATAATCTAAACACATACATTCCAAAAGAGTTTACATCAAGCATAAAGATAACTTTCCATTTCATAATCCATTCATTAAACAATAAGGTTACAACACTCATTCCCTGAATGAGGCAATTCCAATAACATAATTACAATTAAAACTTTCCACCTCAATAACAAATGAGGGGTAAAATAATACAAGATCAACTGAAATGAAATAAAGCAAGAACCAGAACCGAATCCAACGAGCTCTCCAACTGGAAGTCTCGTCCACATCAACATGAAGATAGCCCAATGGATTAAGGTGCCCACCCAACCAAGTGGAACCCAAAGGCCCACCCCCTGTGCTAGGAGATAGTAACAAGGAATCCTAGCCAAGACCATCTACCTCTAGACACAAGCTAACACAAAATTGAACCAAACTGAAACAACCCATCACATGTACCTCACAAGTACAACACAAGTACAACTCTAGTACCACATAAGTACAACTCTACATGGTCACATTACTTCCAAAAATAAAGAAGATCAAGTATGTTATGATAACCATACACATAATAATCAAATACCATCTATGGTCACATCAAGTATGTTAAGGAAACCATACCCACAAAATCGAATACCAACTGTTGTCCTAGATAGAGTGTCATCACACAACTCGTCATGAGTTACCCATTGCGGATCGTCAAGATGGTGGCCTCAAACCGATCCCCGGCCCTCATACTTACTAATGCGGAATCAAATACCTTTCATATAAACAAGATAGATGACCTTGCCACTCCAGGCCTTCCCACCTATCCCAAGCCTAACTAAGCACTTGGGTCCATGAGTGAGGCATAATTATCTTGATTAGTGAGAAGTTAGTCCTAAACTTCTAAGTACATTGATTTAGTTATCACTTAATTACACCACTTCTGAAGGTTACCCAATCTTACCTCTTCCGGGCTTTGGCCCCAAACGAAAGCCACTCTTCTACTTGACAACACGCAATACCATCCAGTTACCAAGGGTACCCAAGTGCAACAAACAAGGTACCACTACCACTCCTTTCTCAGGAGGTGACATAAAATGAAACTCACTCCAACCCTGGAGGAAACAAATCACATAACAAGATCACTCCTTACAAGGAGACACGAATCCCATAATCCACTCCTTTCACAGGAGACACAAAACATCCCCGTTCATGGAAACCGGGTAAATAACCAGAACTTACCATGCACTACCCAAGGGATGCAAAACAGGGTGACTAACATAATACGAAAACCCACATAAAATAAGATCCTCATCTGGAAGACTTGTCGAATTCTATGACCCAAATCCCCAAACGATAACAGGAACAGTTCACACTCAAGGCAAGCAAGGAGAGGAGAATTTAAATTCTACTTTGGGTTCACTAAACCCATTTCCTCATTACATACATTACTCTATTGAATTTAGTAATCTGAATTAAAACACGTCTTTTAAATTAAGACTCAATATTTAATTTCCTAATTGCTCTTAATTAACAATAAAATAACATTTACACCTTCAATTCAAATATATCATTTTAAGATAACAATATCTCCTTTGCAAAATGAAACATCAATCAATTACAATATTAAACACGTCCTTGCAAATATAAATCATTTAAACATTCATTAATTTCTCTAATTAAACATAATATATGTAAATCAAATATTAGATCTTTCCAAATGTATATTATTTTAAAATAAAGTCAATACCATGACTAAAGATACAATGTTTTCATTTCCACAATTAAACTTAAATCATGTCATTAGAAAATCAATAATTTCCTATGCATATTTAATTTAAATCCACCACTGTAGATATACAAAAATTATAAAAATATAATATATATATATAATATTTTAATATTATAAATTATAATATAAATATTATTAAATAATATTTTAGTATTATAAAAATAATATATTAAAATATTAATATATTTATATATATATTTTTATTTTATATTAAAATAAAAAGCCATGCTCATTCTTGAGCCGTGTGCTTGTTAGAGTGGGGCGATCGTGCGAGGTTCGAGGTGGGCGATTTAGGGCACCGACCACGATTTTCTAGCCACAGATTTCCCACAGGGCGGTGGCACGAGGTTTTGACAGGGGCGGTGGAGGCGGGCCAGGCGGTGGCTATGCACAGCTGGCCACCAGTAATGGTGGCGCGACTGTGCAAAGCATAGCCGACCACCATTAGGGTGGCCGCTGCTTAGCCCACGACGGGTGGGGGAGCTATGCTGGGCGGGGCTCTCTCCCCACACACTTCCCATGGGGGTGCGGTGGGGAGGTGAGCCCCCAGCGCCTCCCCAAAAGGAGGTTAATAATTTTATTTTATTTTTATTTTTATTTTTTTAAAACAACAATTTTAACAACAAAGAGACCTGTGGATTTAAATTCGCGATTCGGCCTCGGGTCAAATTTTTTGTCAATACAAATTCTTTCTTTTTGACAGTAACCCTAAATATATAATATAAATATATATATATATATATATAACAGTTTATATATATGCATATGCATATATATTATATATTTTCAAAAGGGACTCATAAAATAAACTGGGAAAACCATACATGAACTACTAATTTCAGCTAGAAACACCATTATCTTCATGAAGAAATTCATTTTCAACCAAAGGTTTCCTTCAAATTGAAATGCAAGATTTAAAATGGGTTTTACCTGAAATTCAACTAAGCTTATATAATTTCAACACATACACAATTGTGAATCTTTTTCCAAAATGAAACTAATTTTAACAAAAAAGAACCTGTTTTCCAAAAGCTTGAGAAGATTCAAAAAATGGTGCAATGATCCTTCTTCAGATTCTAGCTCCTTCCAAGAAATCCAAATGAGCTTTTTCCCAAATCCAAAATCAAACAACCAATTTCTTTTCTTTTTCCTTGTTTTTCCAAATTCTCCAAAAAAAAACTTGTTGAAAACTCATTCAAAATCTCATAATGAAGAAATTTCCAAAATATCTCATTCAACCACTATAATAAATTTCTGAAAACAAAAATAGAAAATATCTTCTTTTTTCAATTTTTGAATTCCAATTTTCTAAAATGCAATTTAAAACCTTTTCTTTCATTTTTCAATTTCACATAATAAAATTCATAAATTTCAAAATGAACTTATCCAATTTCAACACAATCAATTCAATTAATTGATAAATAAATCTAATCCACGATTAAATCATTTATTAATTAAATTAAATTAATTAATAAAATAAATTACGTTATTAACATAATACTAGATAAATTTCAATTTCACAAGTTAAATGCATACAGCCATATAATTACCCTTTTTAACTTGCAATTAAATAATCAAAGAGAGAGAACAATATAAAACAATTAACCCGACTAAGACTCGATGACATAGTATGACTAGGGTGACGACTTGGCATGGAAAACCTAGCTACTATCTCCTAATCGAATATCGTTGGGCAATAGACACAAACACACCTGTGAAGCCAGGTGGAGTTGATGTCCGGTACCTGTCTATCTGCGAACAAAGAGTATATCCACATGCATATATATGTCATAATCAAAACACACCGTGGAGAGGAAATCACAGAATCGCAGGGCGCTCGCAAGCGAGTGGTGCAATCCAACCCATTCACCAATACAGTATTACTAACTGACGTATCTAACATCATTAATGTAATCAAAACATAAAACATCATTAATACAAATGTTCACAATGCTAATCTAAAGCGTGCCATAATGATAACATCATAATAAAATACCATCACATCAAAATACCTCACCATATCACGATAAAGGTAGAGATCAAATAGTAACCGAGTACCACAGTAAGATACTAACATAAAATAAGGCATAACTGAACAGAACACTGTTTGATCAAAAGAGCAAAAAATGGAGGGGTCTTACAGAAGGCCCCCTTCCCCATAAACATTCAAACCCAATTGTCACACCAACACAACACTCCCTTACAAATAATGGACTACACAAAAAAATAGACTTGTCACGTCAACAGTATTCAAACCCATGTGTCCCATCTTTGACTGAAATGTTAACCCATAATAACCAAGTTTCCCACAATATTATGTCACAACCCAATTTTTGTTGCATTTAAATTAAAATACGATAAATTAAATTATTGAGGAAATTCAAAATGTTGAATGAAAAACTTGATATTTTTGAAATGTTTGAAAGAAGCTGACTATGTTTTGTCTATGTGATCTTTTGAACTATCTTATAATCATGATTGAACATTATTGATGAACTATGTAAGTGCAAATGTGTGCAAATGCAGGAAAATAGGTTGAAGGACGAGAACACGATTAAGGTAGGATCGTTTAGCTAGATTGAATGGTAAGCTTGATGGAATCTAGGTGCACACACCACAAAATGATATGATAGTTGCATTTGAAACTTCATATAGAATATTATAATGAATTGATTTGAATGATTCAATGTTTTTAAAAAATAGTCTTGTGAAATGATATACATGTGATTTCTTATCTAATTATCTATTTTGATCTCATATTTTTAAAATTTAAAAGGAATTATCAAAAACATGGTTAAACCTATTTGTATGTAATTTAAAGGCATGCTTGAAGGATAAGAAAGCCACTTTATTTAAAAATCATTATTTGAATAAAATAAAAGTTTATACTTTGCTTTAAAGTGATTGATACTATACTATTATAAAAGTAAAATAGAGATAAATAAATATATATATATGTATGCATATAAATATAAATATAAATATATATGTATATGTATGCATGTATATATAAATACATATATACATATATGTATATATGTGTGTATATATATATACATACATATATATATGTGTATATATACATACATATATATATGTATAGGGAAAGCAAGTGAATTGACTCATTTGGAAAAGCGAGAAAAGCCGAGGAAAACCCACGAATAGAGGTAAGAATCAATGTTTGATGTTGTATATGCTTGATTTATCAATACAAACTATTTGAAAATTTCATTTCTCCCTTTCATTATGTCGATTTCATTCAAGTTGATGGAAAAACATTAATATGTCCATTTATTGCAAGTATATTTGATTTAGTGCTAGGATATTTTGATTTAAGATTGATCATTTCTTGAGAAATATGGCAAGGGCTTTATCGAACAACCTTGCATGCACTAAATTTGTGCACATTCCTTCTATTGACATGGTAGGCGAAATTGGTTATGCTTTGTTTGATTTTCTATTGTCACCTCTATGCATTATTTCTTTTATGTAAGTTCTAATGACCATCTCATGGTTAATCAGATAAATCTGATAGATAGAATTATTGTTTTGTATTAACAATTTTAAAATCATTTATCATTTCCCTCTAAGGGTAATGACTGTATCTTTATTGTTATCCTTCATTATTTTTTGTTCTTCCTATCGACTAGTCCGAACATGTATGTTGCACCAAATGGGTGTGAAGGCTGCAATAATCATTCATAGAACAATGCATAAATGTGTCATTGTTATTTAAGCATGTCACCTTGTTCATTGTCAACGATGGTGGAACAATTATTTTGTTCTATTTTATTATGATTGGCATGATCTTCAAGATCGATTTGCAGTAAACCATTTGTATATGGATTTAATTGTTCATCAGAACGATCCCCTTTTTTATAGTAATCCATTTTATGCTTACAGTATACCATTTATATATCGATTTATAGTATACCATTTCATGCTTTCATGTGATGCTTGCAATGTTGTTTCACTAGTCCATATTGCATGAACATATCATTCCCTTGAATAATGCTTGAATTGTTCCATAGAACGATCACTATGAATGAGTCCTACTAGTTGGTCATCGAATAATGTAAGCCAATAATCGAAATTCTTCAAGGTTCGGCTAATGATAAATGTTAGTGATAAATTCAAACAGTCGTTCAACTAAATTAGTCATTTATAAAATGATAGTAGCTTGAACTTATATCTATAAAAAACACCAATAGAAACACAAGCCTCTCTCCAAACCTGAACAGTAATATGAATGTTTTCAACTTTGTATGTGATTTAAAACAACAAGCATGTTGTTTGATTCTTTGTTTGCACAAAAAGGACACTAGTATTGTTTATATAATTGCATATCCAAAAGGATAGAATATTGATTGTTTACATGATATACTGGATACCTTGAAACTGCTAATGAGACCTATTGGCATAGTAACTTGTAAACTTTTGCAAATAGCATTGTTATGATACAAACAACGCATCTACCAGGTATGTAAAAACTGTTCAAACAAAACTATTCTTTTCTTGAAACAAGCAATTTACTTCTTGTATTACTATCAGACAATATGACAATCTATAGCATTATCTTGAATGAAAGAAATATTTTATGATGGTTCTTATTTCAGAATGTATGCACAAATATAATAACTTAAGTTGGCACATATATGTGTATCCACATAGACCTTCGTCTATGCACATACACATACTTGTGACATACCTTCTTTTGTTACTTATCTAATTCATTCTTAAATGAGTACTTAATTAAATTGAATATAATCATGTGACATGTGTATGAAATGAATGGATAAATGTATTGAAAAGATCCATTGAATTATTATTTCTATTTTATTAAGTCGAGGAAATAAGTAGACTGAATTACTTTTCTGTAGATATGTGTGTAAAGAATATTCTCTTTGTCAAGAGTAGAACAACAACACCTAAGTAGACTAGAGAGCCTCAGGGTAGATGTTGCTAGAGGGTAGATAGTTGCTAAGGAATAAGCTATGTTGTTGAAAGTTACCTTCTTAGATGGGTACCAAAATGGAGTATAGAGAGTATAGGTTTTTGCTTTAACCAAAACCTTTTTTTTTGTTGCAACTAAATTTTTGTGCTTGGCCAAGCAATTAGCCCATTATGTCTGTATGGAATTATATGTGATAACACTCTCTACCATTCCTAGTATAAATCTTGCATTATTCTAATCATAGATAGATATGCATGTTGATGTTTGGGCACACACCAGATTCCACCTTGCAAATTGTTCTCTTGCTAAATTTTTTGTGCAGGGTTGGTTATTCTTCAAGTAGGAAGAAATTCGAGGAAGCATAAGCTTTGTGGTTAGGTGGTAAATCACTTCAACCATGTTCTTGTCCACCAGAGGAGGTGAGTGTCAAGAGGAAACCTTGGATGTTTTCAAGTTATCAAAGGATTATGATGTAACCTTGATGTAAATTGTATATTGTATTGACTATGTGGTCATATGAGCCAAGTCAACTTGGATATTGTAATTGACATTTGGAAATGAATATATATATCATGACTCATATTTTAATTAGACATGTGTTTCTATGATTGAAAATAGTTGCTTAAGTTATGTCTTTTTAAAATTAATATTCATAATGTCATTTGCAATAATATATTTAAGTAATAATTATAATGGGTTATTACATAGTATGACCTAAATAACACGCATATGCATCTACCTATCTCATCAAACATGAGACCTACAACATCTATTAGTAGGAGTTTGTCCCATCTTGCTGAGTAGGGTGCACATGTACTGGTCACTTCACCTAAAAACTCACCTGCATCCACAAAAACAAGTTGTAAGGCCGCCATTCTTCATCAAAAAAATTATGGAAAAGAAAACATTCCACAAAACCAATCAACTCAAGAATTAATGGCTGAAATCAATCAAATCCACAATTCATATCACCCAAATTTCAAATTCAAAAGAGAAAAAGGATTTAATACGCCATACCAAACAAACATCAAACAAATTCAAATAATTCCCAATTCAAATAGCCATGAAAACCTTCAAGAATTCACTTATTCTAGAGTGAGTGACATAAGTAAAAGAGGAGTGAGAAGCACAAAAGACCGACATAACAAGAAGAGGAGACAACAACATAGATTCCAATCTAGTAGATTTCATATTGTTCCAGGTATTCCTCTACTATTAGGTTATTTATATAATTTGTTTGTGAATGAGCTGGTCATGCATAAAAGAAGCGATATTTGTTAACTCTTACTATTTTCCATTCATAAGCTTTATATTGTTCTTCATTACATCCATTAAAGTTATAGGTTAGTAGTTATGTTTCCTTGTGATAAAATGTAAATGTGGTTCCTAGATTGTTGTGCATGAGTATGTTTATGCTATACATGCCTTCAAGATATGATATTTTTTTAAGCTCTAACTTATTGTTTTCCATTCATAAGCTTTATATTGATCTTCATTACAGCCATTACAGCCATTACAGCCATAGGTTATCATTTTTGTTTCCCTACGGTTTATATTGCAATCATTACAATCATAATTAAATAGTTGTATGTCCCTGTGATGAAATGTAAGTGTGGTTCCTAGTTTGCTATGTGTGAGTATGTTTATGTTGTACATGCCTTTTAAGATATGACATTTGTTAAGATCTCACTTATTGATTTCAATTTGTAATCTTTATATTGTTCTTCATTACAACCATTATAGTCATAGGTTACCAGTTGTGTTTCCCTATAGTTTATATTGCAACCATTATAGTCATAGTTAAACAGTTGTATTTCCTTGCAATAAAATATAAGTCGAATATTATAAGTTTGCTTGCTCAATGACATAGAAAAATTTGAGGGTGTTCTTTTTTTCATAGGTTCTACATTATCATTCACTCTCGTTATCTTCTCTCATAGGTTTTGCATTATCATTCACTTTGTTTATCTTATTCTCATAGGTTTTGCATTATCATTCAGTTACATTTTCTTGGATGCCAAAATAAATATTAGGGTGTGTTCTCTATTTCATAAACTAGTCATAAATTTGGGTCTTTTTATTAGGTTTTTTTTCATCTATTCAGTGAGATAAATATTGTAGCTCTTTTCATAGGTTCCACTTCATCAGTTTAGTCATGCAAAATATAAGTTATCATTTAACTTCACAATAATTTATGCCTATGAATGAGTTGGTCATGCACAAAATCTACGAGATTTCTTAAACTCTTTACTATTTTGTATCCATAAGCTTTATATTATGTTTCCCTACAATTTATATTGCAGCCATTACAGTCATAGTTAAACAATTGTGTTTCCCTATGGTTTATATTGTAATCACTACAGTCATAGGTTACTTGTTGTGTTTGCCTATGGTTAATATATGAGATCTATTAAGCTCTGACTTATTGTTTTACATTCGTAAGCTTTATATTATTGTTCATTACAACCATTAGAGTGATAGGT
>CM021105.1:167176658-167433815 GCA_007115665.2 Sequoiadendron giganteum
CCCTCCCACTCTCTCTCTCTCCCTCTATCTCTCTCTCTCTCTCTCTTAGGTTGTCTGCCCTCTCTCTGTTCTCTCTCCTCCTCCATCTCTCTCAAATCCTCATCAAGTCTCATCTCGAGTCTCTCTCTCACTCATATATCTCCCATCCTCTATCTCTCCTCCCTCTCTCTCCCTGCTCTCTTGGGTCTCTCCTTCCCACCCCTCTCTCCCACTTGTCTCCTCCCACCCTCTCTCCCTCTCCCCTCTCTCTTAGGTTTCTCCTCCACCCCCTCTCCCTTCCTCTCTCTCTCTCTCTCTCTATATGTCTCTCCCTCTCCCTCTCTCCCACTCCCTCTCTCTCTCTCACTCCCTCTATCTCTCCCCCACTTTGTATCTCTCCCTCTCTCTTTCACTCCCTCTATCTCTCTCCCACTTTGTCTCTCTCCATCTCTCAAGTCTCTCCTTCCCACTCTCTCTCTCCCTCTTTCTCTCTCTCAAGTATATTCATCCTATCCCATCTTCCTCTCTCTGTTTGTCAAGTCTCCCCCTCCTACCCTCTCTCCCTCTCACAATGAATCCCTCTATCTCTCCTCCACTCCCTCCCTCCCTCTCTCACTCCCTCTCTCTCTCTCCCTCTCCCTCTCCCTCTCTCTCAAGTATGTCCCTCCCACCACCTCTCCCTCTCTATCTCTCTCAAGTAGAGGGTTAAGGGATTAAGGGTTAAGGGTTGAGGGTTGAGGGTTGAGGGTTGAGGGATTAAGAGGGTATGGGGGTTGAGGGATTATGGTATAAGGGTTAAGGGTTGAGGGTTGAGGGATTAAAAGGGTATAGGGGTTGAGGGATTAGGATTTAAGGATTAAGGGTTAAGGGTTGAGGGATTAAGATTATAGAGGGGTTGAGGGATTAGGGTTTAAGGGTTAAGGTTTGAGGGTTGAGGGATTAGGGTTTAACGGTAGAGAGTAGAGGGGTTGAGTGATTAAGAGGGTATAGGGGTTGAGGGATTAGAGTTTAAGGGTAGAAGGTAGAGGGGTTGAGGCATTAAGAGGGTATAGGGGTTGAGGGATTGGGGTTTAAGGATTGAGTGTTGAGGGATTAAGAGGGTATGGGGGTTGAGGGATTAGGGTTTAAGGGTTAAGGATTGAGGGTTGATGGATTAAGAGGGTATAAGGGTTGAGGGATTAGGGTTTAAGGGTTGAGGGTTGAGGGATTAAGAGGTTATGGGGGTTAAGGGATTATGGTTTAAGGGTTAAGGGTTGAGGGTTGATGGATGAAGAGGGTATAGGGGTTGAGGGATTAGGGTTTAAGGGTTGAGGGTTGAGGGATAAGGGATAGGAGAATATAGGGGTTGAGGGATTAGGGCTTAAGGGTTGAGGGTTGAGGATTGAGGGTTGAGGGATTAAGAGGGTATAGGGGTTGAGGGATTAGGGTTTAAGGGTTGAGGGATTAGGGTTTAAGGGTTGAGGGTTGAGGGATTAAGAGGGTACAGGGGTTGAGGGATTAGGGTTGAGGGTTGAGAGTTGAGGGTTGATGGATGAAGAGGGTATAGGGGTTGAGGGATTAGGGTTTAAGGGTTGAGGGTTGAGGGTTGAGGAATTAAGAAGACATAGGGGAGTTGAGGATTAGGGTTTAGAGGTTAAGGAGCTGAGAGTTAAGGGAACATGGGGAGTTGAGGGATTAAGTTAGGTTGTGAGAGGAATATAGAGAGGACTGAGGATTAGGGTTTAAAAAAGGTTGAGGTTAAGGGTTGAGGGATTAAGGTTTAAGGGTTGAGAGTTGAGGGGTTGAGGGATTATGAGGAGTATAGGGGTTGAGGGATTAGGGTTTAGAGGGTTGAGGGTTGAGGGTTAAGGGATTAAGAGGGTATAGGGGTTGAGGGATTAAGGTTTAAGGGTTGAGGGTTGAGGGTTGAGGTATTAAGAGGGTATAGGGGTTAAGGGATTAGGATTTAAGGGTAGAGAGTAGAGGGGTTGAGTGATTAAGAGGGTATAGGGGTTGAGGGATTAGGGTTTAAGGGTAGAGGGTAGAGGGGTTGAGGCATTAACAGGGTATAGGGGTTGATGAATTAGGGTTTAAGGGTTGAAGGGTTGAGGGATTAAGATTGTAGAGGGGTTGAGGGATTAGGGTTTAAGGGTTGAGGGTTGAGGGGTTGAGGGATTAAGAGGGTATAGGGGTTGAGGGATTAGGGTTTAAGGGTAGAGAGTAGAGGGGTTGAGTGATTGAGAGGGTATAGGGGTTGAGGGATTAGGGTTTAAGGGTAGAGGGTAGAGGGATTGAGGTATTAAGAGGGTATAGGGGTTGAGGGATTAGGGTTTAAGGAGGGTTGAGGGATTAAGAGGGTATGGGGGTTGAGGGTTGAGGGTTTAAGAGGGTATAGGGGTTGAGGGATTAAGGTTTAAGGGTTGAGGGATTAAGAGGGTATGGGGGTTGAGGGATTAGGGTTTAAGGGTTGAGGGTTGAGGGTTGAGGGATTAAGAGGGTTTGGGGGTTGAGGGATTAAGAGGGTATGGGGGTTGAGGGATTAGGGTTTAAGGGTTAAGGGTTTAGGGTTGAGGGATTAAGAGGGTATGGGGTTGAGGGATTAGGGTTTAAGGGTTAAGGGTTGAGGGTCAATGGATTAAGAGGGTATAGGGGTTGAGGGATTAGGGTTTAAGGGTTGAGGGTTGAGGGATTAAGAGGGTATGGGTTTTGAGGGATTAGGGTTTAAGGGTTAAGGGTTGAGGGTTGAGAGGGTATAGGGGTTGAGGGACTAGGGTTTAAGGGTTGAGGGATTAAGATTGTAGAGTGGTTGAGGGATTAGGGTTTAAGGGTTGAGGGTTGAGGGGTTGAGGGATTAAGAGGGTATAGGGGTTGAGGGATTAGGGTTTAAGGGTTGAGGGTTAAGGGATTAAGAGGGTATAGGGGTTGAGGGATTATGGTTTAAGGGTTGAGGGATTAAGAGGGTATGGGGGTTGAGGGATTAGGGTTTAAGGGTTAAGGGTTTAGGGTTGAGGGATTAGTAGGGTATAGGGGTCAAGGGATTAGGGTTTAAGGGTAGAGGGTAGAGGGGTTGAGGCATTAAGAGGGTATAGGGTTTAAGGGTTGAGGGTTGAGGGTTAAGGGTTGAGGGATTAAGATTGTAGAGGGGTTGAGGGATTATGGTGTAAGGGTTGAGGGTTGAGGGATTAAGAGGGTATGGGGGTTGAGGGATTAGGGTTTAAGGGTTAAGGGTTAATAGTAGAGGGTTTACGATTTAAGGGTCTCACTCCCTCTCTTAAGTCTCCCCCCCCTCCATAACTAAATAAATTATTTCCCTCTCAAGTCTCTCTCTCTTGGGTCTCACTCCCTCCCATGCTACCTAGAATAATCTGTGTCACTCCAATGCCCTCTCTCACAATCCCTCTCTATCAAGCCTCACTTACCTCCCACCCTACTCTCTTAGGTCTCTCCTTCCCAACCCCTCTCTCCCACTTTGACTCCCTCTCATTCTCTCTCAGGTGTCTCCCTCCCACCCTCTCTCCCTCTCTCTCTCTTAGGTTTCTCCCTCCCACACCCTCTCCCTCCCCCCCTCTCTCTCAAGTCTTTGCCTCCTATCCCCCCTCTCCCTCTCTATCTCACTCCCTCTATCTCTCTCCCACTTTGTCTCTCTCCCTCTCTTTCAGGTCTCTCCTTTTCAAAACAACATATTTGGTGCTTGCCAAATCTGGAGAGCACCAAATTTGGTGAGTGCCAAATGTGTTTTACCTTGAAATGTTAAAATAAGGGTTGACCTCGTGATTCAGGCCCACATTCTCCTATATTTTTTCGGTTCAACGCTTTATCCAAGTCAGAAACACCTTTTTTTATGCAGTTGACTTCATATTGTACCAATCTATGCTTGATCCATCACCTTTTTACCACCAATCTGCATGGTAGACAATGTAGAAGAAGACATTTTGAAATTTCTACATCATTTTACATTATCTGAGGTAATATATTCATTTTGGTAATATTGAAATGTTTATATTTAGTATATTTGTTTATTTTTGACAATATAAACTAAATTTCTTTAATGATTTTATTAATCATAACAATTGGACATAGAATTCAACATTGAATTAGATGGGATTTGCATAAAAATGTTCAATTTTTATGAGTTTGAAGAACAAAAAAATGAAAAACATGACATTTCCTTGACATTATTTTATTTATGAATTCTATTTGCATTTCTTGTAGTAGTCCATTTCTAGCATGGCTAGTGGGATTCACTTTATTTCACTTTTTTTTAACTAATTTGGAAAACCTAATAGCTTTCATCAATGTTAATGCAAGTGTCCATTAATTTTTTTGTTCCATAAAAAATTCACCTTCATCACCCGTGCTTAGATAAATTCAAGTGAGTTGACATAGTTGTTAATGCAAGTTTCCATTCATTCATACCATTTACCTTTCTAATAAATATAAAAATGGGAAATTTTGTGCAAATGAGAATGCTTATTGTCTTTCTAAGTTACCTCATTGCCAAAGAAATAGTGAATAATTATAAGATATAGCATCACAAACCCTTCTTTGAATCCATATTCTTCATGACTTCGTTGACAATCAAAAAATTGGTTTTGAGAACAATAAACACAAGATTTTGTAGTTTTCATTTAGGTGGAAACAAATTATACCCTAGGTTTGTGATGCGAAGTAGGGAGAGAAAACCTTCAACAATCATAATTAGATCAGTTTCAAACAATCTTCAATCTCAAAAACCTCAATTCAATATTGAATGACCAATTCACATTCACTTCCTTTTAGCATTCTCACCAGAGAAAATTGTTCATATCTTATCATATCTTAGTCACTGGAACCCTCTCGAATGCATCTAAACACTAAACCCTTGTTTTAGGCCTTTCTATTCTTGAAACAAGGAGGGCTTATTCAAAATCAACGTTCCAAGCCTCTGGTCCAGGACCACCTTGTAAGCTCAATTTTGTCAAAAAGATCATCTTTAGTGAGCATGGTCAAATGCTAGGATTTTAGTTAATGTTGAGTATATTGTGTTCAGTAAGGTCAATTAGACCATTTTATAATGTATTTGGAGCTAAGGGAGTTCAGTTGTGTCATAGCTTGCAATTTGGCTAAATGTGGTTAGAAAAGTTGCTAAAAGATGCAAAAGTTGCAGAGTTCGAGCGAGTTGGAATGAAATCAAAATATGTATAATAACCTTCAATTCCTTGAAGGAGAGGTTGTTGGTTGATTTGTACCCCATTTTTTTTATCAAGAAGAACACTATTTTCTAGAAATTTATTGGTTTCTCTCACTTTTCTTGTTGTTGTATGGCTTGTACAGAATCTAAGATGATATGAAACTGATTGGATGTTGTAGATTAATGAATTATCTTTCATTTTCACCTATTTAGAGGTTCTAACTCTTTGTATAGCGAAAGTTATATTATTTTTACTGTTGCTACCTACTTTCACAGTGTTCTTGGATTGAAGGGTTTCATTATGTAATTCAACCCATTACACTTTTTTTGCCTACTATAAATTTTGGAATCAGTCCTCTAAATTTTGAAATACATTCCTAACCTATTTAGAATGTTGTGGGGTCAAGGTTGGGTGTTTAGGATGATGTTCTATGACTATAGCAGTGTCTTTTCATGGTGAAAATTAGGGCTTCAAGTGGTGTTTTGACAAAATGTGGGAAGGACTGTCCATGTAATGTATTATTCACCATGTGCAGGGTCTGGTAAGTGTGTTTGGTGCTTTGTATGGGTCTGGAAGGTCCGGGAGATAGGAGTTTCATTAAAACCCCAAGTATTTTGCTTGAAATTGAGGGTTTGGTGTATTAGGGGTCTAGAGGTCTTGGACATGGAAAAAAATTAGGAAATTGGAGGTTTTGACACATAAAATACTGTTGTTTCAAGAGTTTGAGTGAAGAAGTAGTGTTTAAAAGGTACTCCCTTTGTAAATTAGGCCAATTGAATAGCCTTTTCCAAGGTGGGTCTATTGAAAGTCAATGTTGGTCCAAAGGAGTTGATGTTGGGGTTTACCTATGTTTTATAAATTGAAAATGTGTATCTTAATCATCCCTGAGTTTTTTAAGTGTTTTGGAAAATCTTGGTGAAAAGGCCCTTGAATCGGGTTACCTCTTCTATAAGGGAAAGCTTGGTAGAAGTTGGGATTTTCAGTTGACCATCTGATTTTTCTTTGGAATCTGATTGATTCTCATTGATTTTATGTATTGAATGGTTTCCACCCCTCTCTACATCAAACATGGTGTTTCTTGGTAAGTTAAGTGATCAAGTTGTGTGTAAGTCTATTAAGAGCCTTCCTCTAAATCTTTCAACAAGTTCATTGTGGATCTCTACATGTACTGCATTAGCCTCTAGCTACTTTTCCAACTCTTCAAACACACTCAAAATCCCTACTCTAATATCTAACCCTACAAACATCTAACTCCATCATGTATGAAAAATATTGTGTAGCCTAGACATGTTTGATAATTCCAATAACTCGATGTCTTTTTTCATAAAATGCTTTAGTGTTTTTCATATTTAATGCAATGTAATCAACGATATCAATATTTTCATAAAATGCATTACTTAATTTTGTTCTATGTGTGTTTGTGAACATGTAGCATTCAAGTTCATGCCAAGGAAACGACCGAAGTCTAACACTGGAAGAATGTGCAGTTAAAAATGCAAGGAGAAGAGAATAAAAAAAATTAGCTTGTGAAGCAAAAGAATTGCAACCCATACAGCCAAAAATTCTCGTGCAATCTAAGAGAGATGTCAAATTGGAAAAACAAAAGGCACGAATGAGGAAAGTTTGTGGAAGGACAGGAATGGATACCGAAGTTTGGGGCACATCATCAACCATAGGTGAAGCTCAATGCACATCTCTAGTTGAAGACACATCGACAACAACATGTGGTTTTCTAGGTACATCGAAAATCATATCTCCAATTGAAGACACACCATCAACAACATTGCATTTTGAAAGTACACAACAAACACATCTCTATTTGAAGGCACTCCACAAATGACATCTCAAGTTGGGGGTACAACATCGTTTACATGCCAATATCAAGGTATGTCATCAATTGCACCTCGAATTGAAGGTACGCGATCTATTCCAGATGTTGTTGACCTTCCCAATATTGACATAAATTTACATTTGAGAACTCCTCCTAGAGTTTTGCATAGAAAATCTACATTTTTTATTGTATTGATTTCATTGTTTTGAAATGGATGCCTCATAAGATTTCAAAACGTACATGTCAAAGATATGCATAGAGGATATGGAGTTTGTTTTTTGTGAAGCTAAGTGAGAGTGGAAGATGCCAACTATTTGTTGAAATGATGAGGAAAATCAAATTTAGGCCCACCATGAAGGCTCTTGGGCTAAGAGTTTTGAATGACTCAAGTGAAAATTCCATTGTAAAGAACTTGATGAGTGCATACGAGAGTGTGGGTTCCACCTCATGCACGAAGGATAGTTGTGCCACATGACGTGTGATGACAACAACACTATTAAGCAGTCAAACAAGGAACAAGGTGAACCTTACAAAGGAAAGTAAGTCTTTGAAAATAAGTATATCATCTCTAATGAGATCCAAAGGTATGCATGAAAGAGTGGAGGATCCAAATAGCAATGAGTTATGGGAATTTTTGGGTAGAGTGCCACAAAAAGACACAAGAATTGCTCAAGGCTTGAGATCTTTAATTGTGAATTATTGGAAGGATAACACAAGGACCTCTCCTAATCAAAGAGAAGCTTTAAGAAAGAGAATTGGTCATAAAAATAGTGAGCCACATCCAATGCATTATTTGGATACCAATGAAACCCAATTTTTTGTTGATTTTGTACATAAGTTTCTTGAAATTAAAATATGTCAAAGGTATTTTGAAATGCTAAAACCTTTTTATGTCAAAATAAATCACACACACACTACTTGTTGTTGTAGGGTTCATATTGAGTTTTCTAACCATTATGATGTTTATCAATGTATATGTGTAGATATGCATACTGACAATGTTTTGCAGGAATGTGACATAATGCCTCCACCTAAATCGTCAAGGAAATTTTTGTCTTCCATTTTATGTGAAAGAGAGGATGGTCAATTTTTTTATAGAAAATCATGTTTGGATGGCACATGTGATCATTGTGGTGGCATTCAACATTTTCCAATTTTCCAACACATGGCTAGCACACACACAATTGGAGACAAAATTGTGGAATTTGGAAAATATAAGACTATGGCATACAATCTAAAAGATGGGAAAGAAGTAAAGAAGTGTGAATTGGTCAGTGATAAGATTCCAGTGTATTAGTTTATGGGCATTTTTCATGATCAGGTGGTCTATGAGTATGCAAGGCATACACATAGAGCACAATGGTTGGACTCATAGTTCAAGTTATGCATGGACACATTTCCACTTCATCATATCATTTCAGTTGTTGACTTCATTGAGAACTACACACTATAGCCACATAATGAGGTACAATCATAGTACTACAACTCCATGCAGGTTGCTATATTTGTGCATATAACATTCATTCATGCAAATGATAGTACATAGAAAAATAGGAAAGTATTGAGGGAGTATCACTTTTACATCAGTGATGATCACACACATTCTATAGAGTTTGTGCAAGGTTGCTTTCATATGTTCTATGTTGATCTAGCTAGCAGGGGCATATCATTTAGTCAACATATCATATGGTCAGATAATTGTACATCGCAATTCAAGAATGCCAGAATGTTTTACTGGTTGAGTAGGATGCATATGATTAGTGGTGTTCAACATATATGGAACTTCTCAGAGATCGGGCATGGAAAGGGGGAGCATGATGGAGCAAGTGCATGTATCAAAAGAGCCTTAGTAGGAGAAGAGTTAAAGTACACAAACAGTGTAAAGTTGACAGATGCAAGATTAATTGTCCAGTGGTGCAATGGTGCAATGGGTCCAGGCAGTGAAGGTAATTCTTTAGTTCGTAGATTTTTTCATTTAGTAGATGATACTAACATTGCAAAATATGAGGATTGTTGTACACTAACAAGATCGAGCTAGCTAGACTCTTTTAGAAGCTCCAAGGCAAGTACATGGACTATCCATACAAGGAAGATGGCATGCTTTTTTTATGCATGTACACTTCAATCATGGAATGATTGTGAGTCAAAAAAGTGGGTTGATGAATGGTCTGTAAGAATTCTAACCCCACTTGACACTTATCAGCTCCCGACAGCTCTACAAATCATGGAGATGCAATCATCCATTGACTTTGATCATGTATTGAACCTACTAAAACTAGGTAATATATCTTACTTACAAGTTTTATTATGTTGCTCAGTAAATACATCTAACAAGATGAACATATCAATGCAGGGAACGTTTATGCGATGATTGCAGATGAAGACAATGAAGAGGGTATAGATTATTACCTGTGTGGTTGTATTGAGGCCAAAAAGAAATTGGAGTCCCCAGTTATAGATGGAGAAAACATAGAATATCCTACATGTTCAGTGGTTGTTACTGGTACATGTCTTCAAAGGTATCTAGTTAAGAATGTTACAGTTTGGTTGTTTGAGGACTTCGTCAAGCATCAAAAAATTCTTCACTACTTGAACCTTGTCATCGCCACCAATGTTCATTTGATAAAATATAAGGGCAGACTTGTGAACAAGAACTTGTGGAAAGTGTGTGAGTCTGACCATGAGGCAATACTTGACACAATAAAGAGTAGAGCAGACCTGGATGGTTCCCTGGATCGATTTGTAAGTATGCACATTGAATTTGTAAAGTCATGTTATTGATCACTCTTTTCGACCAACACCTTGCAATAAGGCTTTTTCACCATTAGTGTTTGATGTCATATGCATTTATGACTGTCATTGATCCTTTTATGTTGTGATTGTAGGTAATATTGAAGTTTTTCAAAGTATATAAGAAAAGAACAACATCGATTGGTGGTGCAAGTGTTCAGTAGTATGAGAAACATCGGTTGCTGGTGCATTTTTTGGTTGTCAATCTTCTTTTTATTTTCCATCTCGTAGATTTATCGGATTCTTATATGCTACATGTTTTATGTTAAGCCTCTCAGTGATATATTTGAAATTTATACATAGGGTCATCAAGAGATGATAAAATAGCGAAGGGGCACATCACCATTGTAGGACCTTCAATCGACCTCCTTATCTAGCATGCATGAAGGTGATAGTAGGTCTCGTCAGCTGTATGACTGACATTATTTAGTTATTTCTCTTTTAATGATTTTTATGTGAGTCTATGTCTAAGATTGAGAGACGTTTGCAGGTTTTTTGTGGAAAAAATTCCTATGATACTACACAACCACAAATAGGATACTACCCATGTGTTTCATAGGGAGTAGGGGATGTACATGTTTTGAACCATTTTAGAATGCAAATAACTGTGCCAACTGAGGTGGAATGGAGAAACGAAACTAGGCAACAACTCCTTTTGTTTCTTCTCAAGTACAATACATTCCATGATCTATGTTGAAAATGGGAGGATTATTTCCTTGCATGTATTGATACAAGTATTGACAAATGGAAAGATTTTCAAGATGTTCTTCCATAACTATTGTAATATTTGTCATTGACTTAGTGTATTTTTTATATAAAAAAATTATGAGAAATTAATACATGCAAATGTGTATATTCCTTAATATATGCCTCAATTAAATGTGTATATTACATTTAAAAGTAGTTGTAATTCTTCATGGTTTACATTTAAAGTTGTCTTCAAGGAAAAACATATAGATTTATGAGTAGGAATTAAATAGTCTAATATAATTGTAGAAAGGAATATTTTATTGCCCCTACTGATGCAGAGGTGGTGGTAACCCAAGACACAAATTGACACAACTTCTCTCAAATATGCCAAGAAAGACACCAAATTTCAATTAACTCAACCTTTTAAAATAGCATCAAACCCAACAAGGACCCTACAGAGGTTGTCAACATCCAAGCAATGATAATTAAATCAACTTTGCATAATCCCCAAGGCAGATTCATTGAATTCCTCAAAACTCACCTTTTGTCAATCCTACCGAATTGGCAAGCTAGTGAGCTCACTGGCTTGCCAAATCTGTAGGGTTGACAAGGTAGGGGTAGCATATGCCTCATAGAAATCAATGCAACCTAGGTCATCTTTTACATACCTTAATTCCACCTAAGACTCCTTTGGAGCAACTTGCTAAAAACTTGAAAACAACGCTGTCCAACCTCACTTTTTCATGTAAAAACATCCCAAATGCCACCTAGGGCATCACCAAAATTGGTATGTGCACCTCCTAATGTAGAGTGGATCAATGAAGATGTGATTTGACATAAATTCTCTCAAATATTCCCACTAAGACATCAACATTCACTTGACTCAACAGGGTACCTCAACTTCCCAACCATGGACTCTTCAAAACAACATTAGGCCTTAACTTCCTTGTAGCCCTGTCAACTAGGACAGTCAACAATAAAACTGGTTGGAGGCAAGAACTAGATAATTGACACAGGTTTCAGACCCCTTATGCAGGCCTCTTCAAACCCCCAAGACCTTAGGGTATGACACTCAACAAAACAACTACTATGGACCTATCTACAATGCCACAAGGGGACCTAATGAGGTTGTTCCAAAAAAGAACCATGATGCAAAGTGGATCAACCAAATAAGAGAGATGACACAACTTATCTCAAATATGCCCACTTGGACATCAATTCACCAAACTCACAACAGGGTAACCTTGCCACTTGACATGGGATTTTGGCCAATCAGACTGAGACAGAGGTTTAGACCATATTTGTTACCCCAGAACATGTTTCTCCTGACCACTCCAGGACATAATACCGTAACTTGCACATAAGGAATTCCATTTTCTCATCACTCTAGCCTTTAGGTCTTTTTTATCCTTAACCCTTGTAGGACTGCCGGGTAAGACAACCAAGACAAAAACTACATACAAGCTTGTACTAGGCCTAAACCATTGAATTTGGACAACAAATGGATGCCCCTACAAAGTCTCAAAGCCTCCCTTCTTGATGAGAAAAGGTAAAGTCACAACAAGCCAAAAGGTAATGCTACAAGGTAGGCCTAATAAGCTACTCATCTAACTAAATACCAACTTTTAAAAAAAGTAACCATTGCATTTCAAATTTGTTGCTTTAAGGAACTTACAAATTTGAAACTTTAGACTCCTCCAACCTAATGAATACAACTAATGACCTATAAACCCACACAAATGGCTTGAAAATAGCCTTATTACATCAACAAAACTCCATTCTTGCACACTCATACAAATACACAAATTTTCCTTCAAAGGCTACAAAGACAACTTCTAGTGTAAGATTGAAATTTTCATATTTTTGATCAGTAGACCCAAAACTCATCTTGAAACATAACTAATGGTCTTAATTGACCTTATTCAAGGAAAATCATGCTCAAAATACCCACAACAACCTATTGACCAAGCTATTCACCATCAGATAATCAAATATTAAGGGTGAGGTGTAGGAAAGGGTTTACTAAAAAATCATACTCCAAACCTTCCCACAACCAACCAAAGCCTGAAAAACCTTAAAAAAGGTTTGCACAAGCTTAAAATTTCAAGAGATATCACTTCCCCCAAAGATTTCTTCAAACCCTAGCACTAAACCACTATTTTTCACTCAAAAATGCACCATTTGACATCTACAACATCACCTAAAAACCCTCTATTGATCTCCTTTGTACACAAAACTTTACACAAATGTTTCATAACCCTAACTAAGCCTTTCCATCGAGTTACATAAGCATATAGTGGGTGGAAGGCTTAATATTGCATTTAATGCACTCAAAACCCTTACAATAGGGTATACAAACTAACCCTCAGTAATTGGCTTCTAAAATGCAAAAAATCATTTGAAATCCAACCAAACTAAAAGTAAAATGGAGTTAAGTCTACTTCCCACCTAATTCCATCGAAAAGAGAGCACAATCGCTCTGAGATACATTCAACCGACTCGATCCCTTAAGGGTCCAAAGCGCAAAAGGGTAGCAATCTTTGACAAGGTATTACTCGTAAATCATGGTGATTAAGAAATATATGTATGAACCTACAAGATCGCATTGGGGCCCTCTATAATAACCTCTCTCGATTTTTTCTATCTTGGAGGCATTTTCCTGTGGTGGCGAATTTTCACTCAGGGAAAAAGTTGTCAAATGCAAGTAGTTGAAAGTTGCAAAGTGGTGCAACTTTCATTCTATAGCTCATGTGACAAAATGGATTGTTTCAATGCATCTGAGTGGGTACGTTTACACTAGGCATGGTCCTCTTTTTCATCCAAACACGTGAAATCACTCTGAACTATGTTCAATCGAATCGATCCCTTAAGGGTCCAAAGTGCAAAATGACTGAGAACTTCAGCATGCTAGTATTCGAACACCATGACACTTAGAAAATTATCATCTGAGCCTATGGGATCACATTACATTAGGACCCTTTACAATAACCTCTCTCAATTTTTTCTATCTCGGAAACATTTTTCTGTGGTGGCGAATTTTCACTTGGGGAAAAAGTTGTCAAATGCAAGTAGTTGAAAGTTGTAAAGTGGTGCAACTTTCGTTCTATAGCTTGTGTGACCAAATGAACTATTCCAACATATTTGAATAGTTATTTTTACACTAGGCATGGTCCTCTTTTGCACCCAAACACACAAAATCGCTCCGAGCTACGTTCAACTGGATTGATCCCTTAAGGGTCCAAAGTGCAAAATGGTTGCAAAATTCAACATTGCATTACTCAAACACCATGATGCTTAGAAAATTATCATTTGATCCTATGAGATCATGTTGTGCCCCTCTACAATAACCTCTCTCAATTTTTGCTATCTCAAAGGCATTTTCTTGTAGTGGCGAATTTTCACTTGGGGAAAAAGTTGTTAAATACAAGTAGTTGAAAGTTGCAAAGTGGTGTAACTTTCATTTTATAGCTCATGTGACCAAATGGATTGTTTCAAAACATCTGGGTGTGTATATTTATGCTAGGCATGGTCCTCTTTCACACCCAAACATGCGGAATCGCTCTAAGCTACGTTCAATCGGATCGATCCCTTAAGGGTCCAAAGTGCAAAATGGATGCAAATTTCAACTTGTTATTAATCAAACACCGTGATGCTTAGAAATTTTTTTTTTTAATTCTATAGGATCATGTTGGGCCCCTCTACAATAAAATCTCTCAGTTTTTTCTATCTCAGAGGCATTTTCCTATGGTGGGGAATTTTCACTTGGGAAAAAAGTTGTCAAATGCAACTAGTTGAAAGTTGTAAAGTGGTGCAACTTTCCTTTTGCAGCTCATGTGACCAAACAGATTGCTCCAATGCATCTGGGTGGGTACATTTACACTAGGCATGTTCCCCTTTCGCACCCAAACACGCGAAATCGCTCTGAGCTACACTCAACCGGATTGATCCCTCAAGGGTCCAAAGTGCAAAATGGCTATGAACTTCAGCATGCTATTATTTAGGCACCGTGATGCTTATAAACTTCTCATCTAAGCCTATGGGATCACGTTGGACCCCTCTACAATAACCTCTCTCGATCTTTTCTATCTCAGAGGCATTTTCCTATAGTGACAAATTTTCACTTGGGGAAAAAGTTGTTAAATGCAAGTAGTTGAAAGTTGCAAAGTGGTGCAACTTTCGTTCTGCAGCTCGTGTGACCAAATGAATTGTCCCAACACATTCGAATAGGTATTTTTATTCTAGGCATGGTTCTTTTTTGCACCCAAACATGCAAAATCGCTCTGAGCTACACTCAACCAGATCGATCCCTTAAGGGTCCAAAGTGCAAAATGGCTGCGAACTTCAACATGCTATTACTCAGACACCGTGATGATTATAAACTTCTCATCTGATCTTACAAGATCATGTTGGGCCTCTCTACAATAACCTCTCTCAGTTTTTTCTATCTTGGAGGCATTTTCTTATTGTAGCAGATTTTTACTTGTGGAAAAAGTTGTCAAATGCAAGTAGTTGAAAGTTGCAAAGTGGTGCAACTTTCATTCTGTAGCTCGTGTGACCAAAAAAATTGTTCCAATGCATCTAGGTGGGTACGTTTATGCTAGGCATGGTCCTCTTTCATACCCAAACACGCAAAATCAATACGAGCTACGTTCAACCGGATCAATCCCTTAAGGGTCTAAAGTGCAAAATGGTTGCAAACTTCAGCATGCTATTACTCAAATACCGTGATGTTTAGAAACTTCTCATCTAATCCTATGATATTGTGTTGGGCCCATATACAATAACCTCCCTCAGTTTTTTCTATCTCGGAGGTATTTTCTTGTGGTGGCAAATTTTCACTTGGGGAAAAAGTTGTCAAATGCAAGTAGTTGAAAGTTGTAAAGTGGTGCAACTTTCATTTTGTAGCTTGTGTGACCAAATGAACTATTCCAATGAATCTAAATAGGTATGTTTACACTATTCATGGTCCTCTTTTTCACCCAAACATGAGGAATCGCTTCGAGCTATGTTCAACTGGATCGATCCCTTAAGGGTCCAAAGTGCAAAATAACTGTGAACTTCAGCATGCTATTACTCGAACATTGTGATGCTTAGAAACTTCTCGTTTGATCCTACGAGATCACGTTGGACCCTCTACAATAAAATCTCTTGGTTTTTTCTATCTCGAAGGTCTTTTCCCGTGGTGGCGAATTTTTACTTGGAGAAAAAGTTGTCAAATGCAAGTAGTTGAAAGTTGCAAAGTGATTCAACTTTCGTTCTATAACTCGTGTGACCAAACAAACTATTCCAATGAATCTGAATATGTATGTTTATGCTAGGAATGGTCCTCTTTCAAACCCAAACATGTAGAATTTCTCTGAGCTACATTCAACCAGATCGATCCCTTAAGGGTCCAAAGTGAAAAATGGTTGCAAACTTTAGTATGCTATTACTTAGACAGGTTGATGCTTAGAAACTTCTCGTCTAATCCTACAAGATTATGTTGGTCCCCTCTACAATAACCTCTTTCAGTTTTCGCTATCTCAGAGGTATTTTCCAGTGGTGACAAATTTTCACTTGGGGAAAAAGTTGTCAAATGCAAGTAGTTGAAAGTTGCAAAGTGGTGCAACTTTCGTTCTACAACTCGTGTGATCAAACTGATTGTTCCAACGCATCTAGGTGGGTATTTTTACACTAGGCATGGTACTCTTTCACACCCAAACACACAAAATCGCCCTAAGCTACATTCAACCAAATTGATACCTCAAGGGTCCAAAGTGCAAAATGGTTGTGAAATTCAACATTCTTTTTTTCATACACCGTGATGCTTATGAAATTCTTGTCTGATCACATGGGATCACATTGGGCCCCTCTACAGTAACCTCTCTCATTTTTCGCTATCTTGGAGGCCTTTTCCCATGGTGGTGATTTCTTGCTTGGAGAAAAAGTTGTCAAATGAAAGTAGTTGAGTGTGTAAAAATGACTTTATAGGCATTTTGTCACCATGATACCACATTTATTTGAGGCATCTTTTGAACTAGTTCACTACCTTGTCTATGGCTTGTCATGGCATTCCATCACCACATTTATTTGATGCATTTTTTCAAACAGTTCACTACCTTGTCTATGTTATTGCTTACTATTATGTTTTTGATATATTTTTTTGAAGCATCCATAGCTTGTTTGAAATCACTTGTTTTAGGATTTTAGCCATATCAACAAGGTAGTGAACTGTTTGACAAGATTCTTTGGTAGATATGTATGAAAAATGTGGTAACATAGACAAGGCAGGGAGCTATTTGAAAAAATACCTCAAAGAAATTTGGTCTCATAGAATGTCATGATAAGAAAATGCAATTGGTAGCTACTCCTAGTTATTAGTTATGCAATGTGAAGAAATTGCATAGCTGCTTAGGTTGACTTTGTACAAACTATATTGTAATTGAAATTTGGTCATCTATCAGCATCTATTTATAAGTTATGCAAATTGAAGTAATGCTTTGACTTTGAAAGATGTGCAATGCAATGTAATCAACGATATGAATATAAAATACAAAAATCTATTTTTTACAATTCATTAGTTAAAATATTTATTTTATTTTCTCTCTATATCTCTATATGCTATGGAAATACCTTTCAATTTAAAAAAAATGTTTTTATCTCTTGTACAATTTTTCCTGATTTTTTCACAAAGTATTATACTTTTGTTTTGTCAAATTTTTCCCCAAAAGATTTTTGCTGCTATGCATTGGAAGCATGAAGCATACATGTGAATACACACAATATAGGTGAAGTATACATGTGAATAAGTGAAGCATACATGTGAATAAGTGAGGCACAAGTAATTAAAGCATTCCAAAGGATACAAACCACCACAAATGGAGCTTATTTACACAATACGCTTTAGATGGGGCTTATTGAGCATTCGGCAGTAATTAATTAAGCATTATATGTAAACAAAATCCATGCCTACAACATTCAAGCATACAACTTACACAATATGCATGATAACATCATTCAAGAATGACAATAGCAAAATAAGAGTTTCTTTAATAAAAAATATGAAAGGCTATATAATGATATACATTGATAAAAGTATATACAATATATCCAAAAAAACCATATAGGCTTAGTACAAAGGAGCCATATGGACATAAAATTTCATGTATATATTGATAGTACAAAACATATGTTCCAAAATGCCACATAGGAATACAACAAACAACACTAATACATAGTCATTTGCCTCTAGGGGAAGGAAATAGATCCCATGCTACCTTCAAAATTTGACTGGATGGAGTGACTGTTGTTTCTTTTGTATTTCAAACACGCTCGCTAGTCCTCCTCTCTTCACTCTGGACCTACAACTGATATAATAAAAAGAAAAGATGTTAAAACATAGAAATTGAATTATGGAATGGCATATAACATAATATATAATCACTTATCGCATACATATAGTCATGATGCACATTTACAACATCACCATGTCCATGATCTGGAGTGACAACCACCTGTAGTAACCATGAAGATAGAAATTAAACTACATAAAAGTATCATGAAATTTTTCTATAATAGACCATAAAATAGCAAATATAATGTCAAATCGACTAATCTATTCCATACCTCTCTCAATGGATTAGAACTAGCTATTGCTGCAATAACTCCATGGTCCATCGTGCCACCAACATCACCAGGGCTATCTCTTATCAACATTTGCAAATGAAACAATATCTCAGGTATCATGCTGATATAAAGACCAAGAGGGGATAATGGAACATAAGGTGAAATAAGAGAAGGTAATGGGCTGGGAATAGAAGGGTGATGTAGAGAGGGGGCTCAAACTCATTCAAAGTGACAACTTGCATTCAAGAGGCATATAAAAAGATTAAAATGGCCTATTAGAGTTATCCAAACAATCCTCAAAGCTTGAAAACAATCGGGAGTCTAACTTCTCACTTTCACCCATGTAACTTAGCAGTAGTGCAAACTCAATTTTTGGCCTTTAACTCCCATGCTTTCCAAAAAAATTGATAATCAGAAGGTCGATTCAAATACCCATTTGAGATTTATACAACATATCTCTTAACTAGATACAAGTCTTTTGGACCAATCCCTTGAAATTAGACCCTCAATGTTGTTCTAAGCCATGAATTAGGCCAAATTTACAAAGCAACGTACCTTTAAACTTAACATAGACCCTTGAAACCTTGGGGAAACATTTCCTATGCCCTCAAACCTCTAAAACCACAATCAATGCCCAGGGTTGACATCTCCAACATAGCAAACTCCAAAACCCTTAATTTCATGCCAAGTCAAGAGGGTTTATTCAAAGTCCCACTTGCACAACCTCCTAGACCATGCCACCAACTCATACATGTATATTCTGACCCCAATATTCTCAAAAGTTGGAAAAAAATCCACACTCTCATTGATTTTCACAAACCTTAGACCCAAGGCTCCATCTTCATGTGTTTTTCTTCACAAAGCTCATCAAGACAACAAGTTTGTCTTCTTAGCTCCTTCTCCACAACTCTAATAATGCAACCTAAAACCTACTCAGACTCCCTAGGGACCATTACACTAGTTATAGTAGGTACAGTCAGTGTAAGGGACCTTAAATCATGATTTTGGTTACAAAACCCTCAAACTGTGTGTATTTGCCCTGTCATAGGAAAACAAGGATATTTACCACAAATCATAATGGATATCCATAAAAATTGTTCAATAATATTTTTAACACCTTCCACCACAAATTAAAATTATTTACATGGCACATTCAATCTGTACGAGCTCGTACAGGCTTGCAAATGACAAGAAAACTAAAAAATTTGATGAAAAACATAGATAGTCTTATTGCCAATGCTTCGAACTTCAAGCCAACATTATGAAACAAGTTATCATGCATTTTTAAAGGACTATCCTCATCAAACCAATGCCCAACTTCCTTACAACTACTTTTTAAACCTCTCATGACCGTTGCATTACAAATTTGTTGCATTTATGCAACTCACAAATTTGGCACTTTCAAGTTTTGACTCTTTATATTTTCCTAGACCATATTAAACACCTAAAATATTAAAAATAGTCTAATGAGACCTTAATCAACTAAGAAATCATGAATTACTCAAGAGAACATCATCCTATCTACCTTGATACCCCTTGTCAACTTTGACAATTCCTTCCACATGATTTGCAAACCTTACAAGATGGATAAAAATCCCCTCAAAGTTGATCAATTACAATAGAATGGTCACATTGGACCTTATTAAGACTCAAGGAATCAACTAAAACATCATAACACACCTTTCCTATTTGATGCAGAGTGGCAGGGAAGGTAAACACAAAACTATGATGGCAAAGACAATCCAGTTCAGTGCTTCTCTCAAATACTCTTACAAGGAGTCATAAAATCCATTATTCATTAAGTGATCATCCCCCACACACCTAGGGTTCACAACTCAGACCACCCACAAAACTTCAAAGCATTTGGATCATGTCACATTAGGAAAAAACAAGGTTCAACAACCCTCTAGCACTTAGGTTTCAACAAACAACTATCACTATGGTGATTTAGACCTCACTCCCTCTTAATAGTACAGGCATATACCTTCCATCCCACCAAGATTTAGAAACTCTACAATGTGGAGATGGAAGAAACACCCATAATTCACTCAAAACCCTGATTTTGAGGGTTTTTAGACCACCTAGAAGTAAAATTAAGATATCTCCCTTGATACTCAACAAAATATCACCACTCTAATGCCAAAAGAAAGCTTATTCAATTATCTATCCAGAAATTATAGGCTTGGAGCATGAAACAACATGTACAGACTGTACCAAGTATGGGATCAATAGTTTCTTCAAGAAAACACATAAATCAACAAACTCTTTATTGAAAACTTCTTCCAAACTTCAAGAACAGCCTTGCCTTGACCAAGAGAGGCATATATGAAGCCTTCCAACCTCCTCCAATTTCCTCCAACTGAAATTTGAATCAGTTGGCCATTGGAAACACAAAAAGACTTCATTTTTTACTCTTTAATGCCTAATTAAGGCAATTTAGCCAACTTTCATCAACCCGCCTACAAAGATACCTCCAAATTGTGTGAAAGGCATCCAAAAATCCTTAAAATGAAAAATATTACTCCCCTCAGGTGTCTAGCTACATCAAGGCATCCTTTTTGCTTAATTTTCCAAAATGCACTAGACTTACAAAGGAGGATGGAGACCTTGTTTCTACAAAAATTTTGTCATCAAGACCAAAACTCCACCAAATCCCTAGGAAACCTATTACAAAGAAATGAAATGGTCCATGAGACCTTATTCCAACATTAAACAAATAAAAAAAACATAACAAATGATTGTAGGTCTCTTAAACCCATGGGTGCTCCTGCACCATACTCCCAAGCAAAAAAAAGATCTCAAGTCCTCTTTGAGATCAGGTCTTCTATAGTAGTCCCATGCTATTTAATGTTAGTTTCAGACATCCAAGTGACATCCTCTTTAGGTAGACCTTTCCACTTATTTAAATACTCCTTGTAGACCTTCCTTCTAGTCCTCTTTGTCTCCTTGGTGTCTAGGATGCATTCAAGAGTCATAGGTTGGCTTGGGGTTAATTCCTTAACCCAATCTTCATCTTCCATTGGTGTTGGACCTGCTGTATCCCTTGCATTCATAGAAGCTTTGAAAGGATACAAATAAGAAACATTAAAGATAGGAGAGATTTCCACCCCAGGAGGTAGCTCTATTTCATAAGGATTTTGGCCAAACTTGTGAACCACCTTGCAAGGTCCTATCTTCTTCATCATGAGTTTAGTATAATTTCCCTTTGGAATTATCTCCTTCTTCAAGTGAGCCATCACAAAATATCCAACCTTTTATTGAACATCCGTCTTCTTCAAATCTTCTCTTTCTTTGTACTTCTCAACATTCTTTTGTCAAGTTTCCTTCACTTGTTGATGGATATCCCTGATTGTAACAACAAAGTACTCTCCTTGAGAACTTCTCCTATCAACTCCTTTTATATCTCTTAACTCATAGACCCCTCTAGGGTGCATGCCATAGACTACTTAAAAAGGGCTCCTACCAATGCTCCTATTCATGGAGTCATTGTATGCAAATTCAGCTTGAGGTAAATTCAAATCCCAAGCTTTTCCATGCTCCTTGGTAAGACATCTCAAGAGATTTCCCAATGATCTATTCACCACTTCAATTTATCCATCCATTTGTGGATGGTATGCAGAGCTAAAGGATAGGTTTGTGTCAATTTTCTTCCACAAGGTCCTCCAAAAGTGACCTATGAACTTAGAATTATTGTTAGAAATAATGCTTAAGGGAAATCCATGTATTCTAACAACCTCCTTAAAGAAGAGACCTGCTATACTAGATGCATCATTGATGCATTTACAAGGAAAAAAATGAGCCATCTTACTAAACCTATCAACCACCACAAAAACACTATCAAAACCTCTTTGGGTTCTAGGCAGCCCAAATACAAAATCCATACTTACACTCTCGCAAGGCCTATTGGGAATGGGAAGTGGTTGATAGAGCCTTGCATTTGATGTAGTTCCCTTTGCTCTTTGGAAGATTGTGCATCCTTCCACAAAATTTCTCACATTCACTTGCAGACTTGGCCAATAGTAGTACCTCCTCACTTGTTCTAAGGTCTTATCAAGGCCAAAATGACCTCCAAGACTCCCATTGTGTTTCTCCTTTATAATATTCTCTCTCATTGAGCATTTAGGCACGTACAATTGGATTCCCTTGAAGAGAAACCCATTCTGCAATAGAAAATTAGAGTATTCACCATGAGAAGTATTCAAATGTTGATCACAAACGTTGTATACCTCCTTAAAATCTGCATCTTCATGATACATGTCTTTCAATGCATCAACCCCCATTCTTTGGAATTGGATCGCTTGCACTACAAGTGCCCTTCTACTGAGAGCATCTACCACCTTATTTGCTTGGCCCTTCTTATGCTTTATTGTGAATGTATAGGCTTGTAAATGCTCCACCCACTTCATGTGCCTATGATTGAGTTTATCATATGCATTCAAGAAACTCAAAGCATGATTATCAGTATAGACAACCAATTCTTTAGGTAACAAGCAGTTTCTCTACTTTTTGAGGGCTTGGACCATAGCACACAATTCCAAATCATAGGAAGAATACTTCCTCTTTGCTTCATTTAGCCTCTCACTAAAAAATGCAACTGGTCTACCTTCTTGGCTCAAGATAGCCCCTATTGCTTGGTTACTAGCATCGCATTCAATTGTAAAAACCTTATGAAAATTAGGGAGCACACGTATAGGTTGTTGTGATACTCTCTTTTTATGATATTCAAACCCTTTATCAGCCTCATTGGTCCAAGAAAACTTACCCTTGTTACCTCCTTTGATGGTGTCCAAGATGGGTGCACAAATTTGACTAAAGTTCTTGATGAAATTTCTATAAAAGCTTGCAATTCCATGAAATATTATCACATATCCCATGGATTTTGGTGTTGGCCAAGTAAGAATAGCATCCACCTTTGAAGGATCCATCTTAAAACATCCCTTGGAGATGAAAAATCCAAGGTACACTAGTTCTCCCTTCATAAATTCATACTTTTCCATGTTGATCATCAACTTCTCCTCTTGTAACCTCTTCAATATCATGTCAATGTGCTTTAAATTTTCTTATTTAGACTTGCTAAACACAAGAATATCATCTAGATAAACCGCAATAAACTTTATAATGAAATTTCTCAATACCTCATTCATAATGTGCATAAAGGTGCTAGGGGAATTTGACAACCCAAAGGGCATCACCAACCATTCATAGAGGCCCTCATTAGTCTTAAATTTTTTCTTCCATTCATCACCCTCTTTGATCCTTATCTGATGATAACTGCTTTCAAATCAATCTTGGAAAAGTAGGACCCCCCTACTAGGCAATTCATAAGGTCCTCCATTCTTGGCATTGGGAACCTATATCTGATTGTGATCCTATTAATGGCTCTTGAATCAGTGAAAACCCTCCAATTCCCATCCTTCCTTGGTGTTAGGACAGTAGGAACAACACATGGGCTCAAACTCTTTCTCGCTAGCCCCTTATCCAACAAATCTTGCACTTGTCTTGCAATCTCCTCATTTTGATCAAGTGTCATCTTATATGTAGCCTTATTGGGAAATGTAGCCCCTGGAATTATATCAATATGGTGGCTTATATCTTTAATGGGAGGTATGGAACTAGGTAGTTCATTTACCGTTATGTCCTTGTAGCTTTCCAACAACTCTTGGACCTCTCTAGGTGCATCTTCCTTCTTCTTTGTGGGAAGATTTGTTTAACTCTTTGGCTTCATAATCAGGAAGAATCCTCTTCCTCCTCCTTCCTTCAAGGTCTTCATGAAATCCTTCTCACCGACCATCAAAACACTAGGCCCTTCATGCTTTTCCTTGTCTTCTTCTATGAGAGGTGTGAGGTTGTAAGTCACCCCATCATTCACAATGGGGTATGCATTCTTCTCCCCATCATGCTTGGCCTTCCTATCAAACTACAAATGCCTCCCAAGCAGCAAGTGGCACACATCCATAGGGATTATGTCACATAGCATCTTGTCCTTGTATGACCCAATGTTGAATTCTACGCATACTTGCTCATTCACCAAGACCTGTTGTCCTTTACTAAGCCATGGAACTTTGTATGGGTTATGGTGAGAAATACTTTTCAAATTCAATTTTTCTACCACCTCAATTGAAGCAAGATTATCAGTTGATCCTAAGTCCACTACTATACTACACTCCTTACCTTGTACCTCGCAATTGATTCTAAAGAGTGCCTTCCTTTGTGGGGGTTCTTTAGGGATTAGTGCCTTGAGCAATGCTCTCCTAATTATCAAGTTCTCTCCAAATTTTGATGTGAGGTTTACTATAGGTGAGGTCACACTTTCTTCATCTTCATGTACCAATTGATTTCTCCTATCTCCACCATGAGAGCTTGATCCTTTCTTTTTAGGGCATTTGAAGGATGGATGCCCAGGCTGGTTGCAAGTGTAACATCTCCCTGAAAACTGATTGGAATGTCTCCCTCCATTAAATCTACCTCTACCATTGGGTCTCCTAACCCTGAATCCCACTCTATTGCTTGATTCTCCACTTGATTCATTAGGATTAGAATCCTCTTGATGTTTTTGGGACTGATTTCTGCCCCCAAAGCTGCCTCTACCTCTGAAATTATTGCCTCTTCCTCTATTTTGCTACTCTTGTTTTCTTCTTATCTTCTCTTCAGCCTTATGTGAAATTTGTATCCAATCCCCCAGGGTCTTGGGGACAACCAAAATAATCTCATCTTGTATGTTGAGCCTTAGGCCATTGATATACCTGGCCACTCTTTCATTCTCACTTTCTACATGATCACATCTCATACTCAACTTGAAGAATTGTTTAGTGTAGGATGAAACATCCATGTCTCTTTGCTTAAGATTCTGCCTCTTTTTAAACTCTTGCACCTCATGATAAGTAGGAAGGAATTGTGCCTTCAACCTATGCACCATCCTATCCCATGAGTTGATCATGGACTTACCAATCTTCACCCTTTCTTCTTGGATGAAATTCCACCATGTCGAGGCAGATCCCTTTAGCTTTATTTTGAAGAACTTCACCTTCTTATTCTCTTCCATTTCTTTATATTCAAAATAGTTATTCAATGCCTCTACCCATTCCAACACTTCTTCTACATCCATCTTTCCATTGTACACCGGTAGGTCAATCTTCACTTTAGAGGACTTTCATCTTGATGCTTTCAATGCTTTAAGTATTCTTCTCTCATGAGGGGGTATCTCTTGAAGGGAAAAGAATGCGGATCTACTGACCCAATAGTGCGGAATACATTCCCTTAACACCTCTACAATAGGGGAGAGAAGCAAAAATGAAAACTAACAGTTTCAAAAACTTATATAGATGCATACAATCATGGCAATGAGAAACCAGAAAGATAAGCAAACAAAGATGACACAGTATTTACGTGGGAAAACCCTTTCAGGTAAAAAACCCACCACACAAAGTCAAATCTATTGTATTATAGTAATGAATCGATTACATACAATATCCAGACTTCTTTGTTCTGCTCACAATCACCCAGAGAGTTTCTGATCCACTGTTACAATGTTTTCACAACATACAGTTCAAACTCACGTCCTTGTTCTTCAACTCGCGACTTCAAAACTTGCTCTGCAACACACGACTTGAACTTAACTTGACAACTTATGAGAAATAGCATATCTCTCATCCATATGTAACCAACTTAGAAGAGCAATGAAGTCCATCCTCAAATTATGCATCTGGTCGGATCTGACAGATTTCTTGCAACGAGCTGACTTTGCATTCAAAGCCATTACTCAAAACGGTTGAGCTCACCACCCTTTGTTGACAAATGCAATGGCCACAATAACTATCTTGGTATCCATCCAATCACTATTCAATCATGTGCCATGCGTCCAAGACCCATCAATAATCGCAGCTGACAGAGCAACCAAAATGGTCAAACAAACATCGGGCACGTCCAAGACATTCAAGTCAAAATAACACTGCCAGAGTTGGAGTCGGAACTGGAGTCGAAACATGACTCCATGGAAATTACACACTACCGAAGCCGGAGTCGGAATAGGAACAAAAAACAAGACTTCACCAAAAGTCCAAGATCAGGAAACAATCTGGTTCCGATTCCACCTCAGCCAACTGCAAGAAACAACAATCCAGAACCAGGAAAAAGCGGAGGAAAACACCTCGAGGAGAATCCAAACAACTAGAAGAACCAGATCACAAAAGCAGGAGTTGGAACAAAAACTGAATTAGGAACCTGGCAAATCGACATTGCCAAATTGCCAAAGTGGAGTCGGATTCAGAGTTGGAATGAGAACAGAAACCCAAAACTAGGCAAACAGAACAATGCCAAGTTCCATCCCGGTTCTGCCTCCGCCAGAAACCCAAAACTTAGGCAAACAGAACAATTCCAAGTTCCATCCTGGTTGCGCCTCCACCAAAACTTTATAAACAACACAAAATCACCGAGGCATGAAAACGAGGACTTCAAGCTAGAAGTTGAGACATAATTTCTCAGCAATCTCCCACTTGGTGAACACTTCCAGCTTCCTCAAAACATCAAACCTTACTGCCTATCATAGGCCCCAAGGCCCATCGATTTTGTACACCATCTGAACTTGTCTATGCTAACTGGCTTTGTCAAGGCATCTGCAACATTCTTCAAGGTTTCAACCTTATCTATACTGACCTTTCCATCTTCAACCATATCCCTCACGAAGTGATATTACACATCTATGTGCTTGGTCTTGGCATGGAAGGTCGGATTCTTTGCCAAACAAATGGCACTTTGACTATCACAGTAGATTGAAATCTGCCCAGCATTAAATCCAATGTCTGAACACAAACACCTCAGCCACACTGCCTCCTTGCAAGCATGAGTTGCTACCATGTACTCTGCCTCTGTTGTGGATAAAGCAACTACAACTTGTCGCTTGCTCATCCAACTAATTGCTCCACCATTAAGCATGAAAGTGTATCCACTGTTGGATCTTCCGCTGTCAATGTCCCCTACCCAATCAGAGTCAACATATCCCTGAATGCAAAGAGCCCTTTGTGATGCAACCATACTGCCATGGTAACACAAAGCATAATCTGAAGTACCCTTCAAATACCTGAACACTCTCTTTACAACATCCCAATGTGATCTCCCTAGATTTGCCATGAACCGACTTAGAACTCCCACTGCTTGGGCTATGTTTGGTCTTGTGCAGACCATAGCATACATTAAACTGCCTACTGCACTTGCATAAGGCACATTGGTCGTGTCCTCCATCTTAGTAGCTGACTTTGGACAGTCTTCAGTAGATAGTTTCAATCCTTGCATGATTGGAACAACTAGCTGCTTGCAATCAATATGCTAAACCTCTCTAGAATAGTTTTCACATACTTACTTTGATTAAACCAAATCTTTCTGCTTGTTCTATCCCTAGTTATCTCCATCCGAAGAATGTACCTTGCTGCTCCAAGATCTTTCATTTCGAACTTAGCAGACAACTGGGTTTTAAGGTCAGAAATCATAGCCTTGTTATTACCAATGAATAACATGTCATCCACATACAGAGTAATAATAAGCACATGATCATTCTCACATTTATAATAGATGCAATGATCATATTTTGATCTAACAAACCCAATTGACAACACAAATGTGTCAAATTTCTGGTACCACCTTCTAGGAGATTGCTTTAGACCATAGAGAGATTTATATAACTTGCAAACCAGATTTTTCTTACCTCTTTCAATAAAATGCTCAGGCTGGGACATCAAGATTTCTTCTTCCAGCTCACCATGGAGAAATGTTGTCTTCACATCCATCTTCTCAATTTCAAAGTCATACACAACTGCTAATGACAACAAAAATCTGATGGATGTCAAGTTTGCTATAGGGGAAAAGATCTCTCCATAATCAATTCCCTCAACTTGTGAAAAAACCTTTGCAACTAGTCGTGCCTTATACTTCTCTACACTGCCATCAAGGCCTGCCTTCCTTTTGAATATCCACTTGCAGCCAACAGGATTTCGCCCTTTAGGCAGTGGTACCAATTTCCAGGTATCATTCTTTTTCAAGGAATCCATCTCTTCATTCATGGCTTCCAGCCAAGACTTTGAATCAGCCATGTTGATTGCTTCTTTCACAGTCCTAGGCTCATCAGTGTTGGTTATTAAAACATAAGCACAATTTGAATCTAACATAGAGAAACCATACCTTTCTGGTTGCCTTTTTTCTCGTGTAGATCTTCTTGGAGGCTGAGGTTGTTCTTCATCATCAGAACTCCCAGAGCTGCTTGAGCTCTCCTCAATCTCAGGTACACCATACAACTCTTCCCTTTCTGGAGTTTGGGGAATCTCAACTGCATCCTTCTCCTTGTCACTCTGATTTGTCTCATAGTGTTGATCACTTACTAAAGGTTTTAGCTCATGAAATATCATGCTTCTGCTATACAAAACCTTCTTAGTAATAGGGTTCCAAAGCTTGTATCCTTTCACTCCAACTCCATAGCCAATGAGAATACATTTCACAGCCTTATTATCCAATTTAGATCTCTTTTCATTCTTCACATGAACATATGCCTCACAGCCAAAGACCCGAACATGCCTTAGTGAGGGTTTCTTATCTGACCATGCTTCCAAAGGTGTCTTCTCAACAAGAGTTGAACAAGGAGATCTATTAATTAGATAACATGTTGTAGCAACAACCTCAGCCCAGAACTTCTGCTCCAGACCAGCACCACTCAGCATACTCCTTGCCTTTTCCATCAATGTCCTGTTCAACCTCTCAACAACTCCATTTTGTTGTGGAGTGTAGGGGGTTGTCTTATGCCTTTTAATTCCATGATCAATGCAATACCTTTCAAATTTTGCAAAACAAAACTCACCTCCATTGTCTATCCTTAAACACTTTATTTTCCCTCCAGTCTGATTTTCTACCAAAGATTTGAACTCTTTAAATCGACTGAACACTTATGATTTACTTTTAAGAAAGTATACAAATGCTCTTCTCAAACAGTCATCAATAAAAGAAACATAATTTCTAGACTTTGATAACAAAGGAACATTAACTGGACCAAACACATCTGAGTGAACATAATCCAGTATACTAGAAGATTTGTGAGAACTAGAGGAGAAAGAAACACGGTGTTGCTTTCCATAGATACAATGTTCACATAAATCAAACTCAAGGTTACAATCATCAAGCCCTTCTACAAGGTTTTTGTTCTTCAAGGTTTTTAAACCTTTCTCACCAATGTGACCAAGTCTATGATGCCATTGCATAGTCTTCTCTGCTGGGAGTTTTACTTCCAAAGCATTTGCAGATAGAGAAGAGTCTTCATCTTTCTCTATAGGTGCAGAATTACATGACTTTACAGAGACATTGTTACAAAGAATAGGTCATGCGTCTAGTTTGTACAGAGTGCCAATACGAACATCCTTAGCTAAAACCATTGTATCTCTAGCCATTTTACATCCCTTACTAGAAAAAGAAACTTCTACACCAGCATCATTTAACTTACTAACAGAAAGAATATTTCAAGCCAAACTTGGGATATGGAGAACACCACCAATTCCTTTGACTCTCCCATACGGAAACTGAATTCTAACCCTTCCTCTACCAACAATCTCTAGCGTTGAATCACTTGCCAAGTATACCTTTCCACCATCATACTTCTCATACTTTGAGAACCAATCTCTATTGGATGTCATGTGAAAAGAGGCACCTGAATCAACCAACCAGACATCATCAGATGCCTAAGTTGTCAAGGTTGCTGCAATGAAGGCATATACATCACTTTGAGAAGATTCATTGTCAGAAGCATTCTTCTTCTTCTTCTCCTTGCAGTCCTTCCTGATATGACCAGGTTGCCCACAGTTCCAGCACTTTACCTTGAAATTTTTACCGAGAGACTTTGATCTCCTTTTAGACTTGGATTTTGACTTATTGTCTTTCTTCTTGCCTTTTTCCTTTGTTCTACCTCGAACAAAAAGAGCATCTTTGGCCATCTCAGAAGATTTCCTTCACATTTCTTCAGATAGAAGCGAAGCAACTACATCAGCTATCTTGAAAGAAGTGGTTGTGCTTCCAATAGCCATCACAAGATGATCCCAACTATCAGGTAATGAACACAACAGGAGCATGCAATGATCCTCCTCCTCTATTTTTACACCTACAGATGCCAGCTGAGTAACACTCATATTAAATGAGTTCAGATGGTCTACAATAGATGCACCTTCGTCCATCTTCAAGGAGTACAACTTCTTTCTTAGGAACAACTTATTTACTAGGGACTTTCCTTGATAAATGTCACCAAGTTTCTTGCACAAAGAAGCTGCGGATGTTTCCTCATGAACATTCAGGAGCACAGAATCGGCTAGACTCAGTCTTATCAATTCTCTTGCTTTTCTATCAGCAAGATCCTAAGCTTCTTGGGTTGTAGTTTGTGGGTTAGTTCCATACACTTCAATCCAGAGGTCTCTATCCACAAGCAAGTCTTCTATCTTGAGTTTCCATAACTCAAAGTTGCTGCCATTAAACTTCTCAAGATCTATCCTACCAGATGTACTCGCCATCTCACAATAGAAAGAAGTTTAATAATGCAAGTCTCCCACTGAAAGAGTATTAGTGCAAAAAACTAATTTTCCCTAGCAAGGATAACATGAACTGGCCAAGCTCTGATACCACTTTGAATGGAAAAGAATGCGGATCTACTAACCCAACAGTGCGGAATACATTCCCTTAACACCTCTACAACAAGGGAGAGAAGCAAAAATGAAAAACTAACAGTTTCAAAAACTTATAGAGATACATACAATCATGGAAATGAGAAACCAAAAAGATAAGCAAACAAAGATGACACAGTATTTATGTGGGAAAACCCTTTCGGGTAAAAGACCCACTACACAAAGTCAAATCTATTATATTATAGTAATGAATCAATTACATACGATATCCGGACTTCTTTGTTCTGCTCACAATCACCCAGAGAGTTTGTGATCCACTGTTACAATGTTTTCACAACATACAGTTCAAACTCACGTCCTTCTTGTTCTTCAACTCGCGACTTCAAAACTTGCTCTATAACATACGACTTGAACTTAACTTGACAACTTATGAGAAATAGCATATCTCTCATCCATATGTAACCAACTCAGAAGAGCAATGAAGTCCATCCTCAAATCACGCATCTGGTCGGATATGACAGATTTCCTGCAACGAGCTGACTTTGCATTCAAAACCATTACTCAAAATGGTTGAGCTCGACACCCTTTGTTAACAAATGCAATGACCACAATAACTATCTTGGTATCTGTCCAATCACTATTCAATCATGTGCCATGCGTCCAAGACCCATCAACAATCGCAGTTGACAGAGCAACCAAAACAGTCAAACAGACACCGGGTGCGTCCAAGGCATTCAAGTCAAAATAACATTGCCAGAGCTGGAGTCAGAACTGGAGTTGAAACATGACTCCATGGAAATTACACACTACCAGAGCCAGAGTCGGAATAGGAACAGAAAACAAGACTTCACCAAAAGTCCAAGATCAGGAAACAATCTAGTTCCGGTTCCACCTCCGCCAATTGCAAGAAATAACAATCCAAAACCATAACAAAGTGGAGGAAAACACCCCGAGGAGAATCCAAGCATCCAGAGGAACCAGATCACAAAAGCAGGAGTTGGAACAAAAACTGAATCAGGAACCTGGCAAATGGACATTGCCAAATTCCAAAACTAGTTCCGCCTCCGCTAGAACCTACGAAGTGAAGCGATAAGAACAGATGGTAGAAAGCGGAATCGGAGTCAGAGTCGGAATGAGAACAGAAACCTAGAACTAGGCAAACGGAACAATGCCAAGTTCCATCCTGATTCCGCCTCCGCCAGAAACCTGAAACTTAGGCAAACAAAACAATGCCAAGTTCCATCCCGGTTTCGCCTCTGCCAAAACTTTGTAAACAACACAAAATCACCAAGGCATGAAAATGAGGACTTCAAGCTGGAAGTTGAGACATAATTTCTCAACATCTCTTCCCCCTGAGGGTTCTCTCCAGCTTCTGCAGGTCCTTCACCCTCTGGCTCTTCTTCAGAGTAACTATCTTCCTCCATGGCCACTCCTCTTCTTCTGTTCATTTCTTTTAAGGCCTCTACCTCTTGTCTCAAGGCCTTCAACTCCTTTGCAACCACCGGTCTAGGTTGTTTTGGAGGTATGATGTATTCCCTTCAATAATTACTTGCAATCAAGCTCTGATACCACTATGATGTAGAGTGGTAGGGAAGGTAAACACACAACTATGATGGAAAAGACAATCCAATTCAACGCTTCTTTCAAATACTCTTACAAGGAGTCATAAACTCCATTATTCTTTAAGTGATCAGCCCCCACACACCTAGGGTTCACAACTCAGACCACCCAAAAAGCTTGAAAGCATTTGGATCATGTTACATTAGGATAAAACAAGGTTCAAAAACCCTCTAGCACTTAGGTTTCAACAAACAACTATCACTATTGTGATTTAGACCTCACTTCCTCTTAAGGCTTGTAGCCCTTACTCGGCAGGACAGTCAGAATAAAAAACACATGGAGGACTATCAAGAAATAAAACCTATGGATTCAGACACCCCATATGGACCCCTACAAATTTCCAAAACCTTTCCTCTTGACTGTCAAGGCATAACTCACAATGACCTTTTCTACCGTTGCTCCAAGAGGCCTAAATCATAGACCTACACTTGGGTCTTGACTATCTTGGCTCTCCCCTTCACCCCAAAGCCCAAAAAAAAACTCCTACAAAATTTCCACACTTTTTACCATCATTCGTAAGTGCCCTCTAAACAGATTTTCTAGAAACCAAGCAAAACTCACTTTTTTGCTTGTTAATTAGGCTTGCCACATAGAGATGTCAAGCCAAGAATCTCACAACACTTCCTCCAATGAGCCTTACATTTTACAAGACATTTAGGAAATAATATTACAGGCATATACCTTCCATCCCACTAGGATTTAGCAACTCTACAATGTGAAGATGGAAGAAACACCCATAATTCACTCAAAACCCTGATTTTGAGGGTTTTCAGACCACCCGGGAGTAAAATTAAGATATCTCCCTTGATACTCAACAAAATATCACCAATCCAATGCAAAAATAAATATTATTCAATTACCTATCCAACCATTATAGTCTTGGAGCATGAAACAACATGTATAGACCGTACCATGTACGAGATCAACAATTTCTTCAAGAAAACACAAAAATCAACAAACTCTTTATTGAAAACTTCTTCCAAACTTCAAGAACATCTTTGAATTGACTAAGAGAGGAATATATGAAGCCTTCCAACCTCCTCCAACTTCCTTCAACTGAAATTTGAATCATTTGGCTGTTGGAAACACAAAAATATTCCATTTTTTACTCTTTAATGCCTAATTAAGGTAATTTAGCCAACTTTCACCAACCCGCCTACAAAGATACCTCCAAATTGTGTGAAAGGAATCCAAAAATCCTCAAAATGAAAAAATATGACTCCCCTCAGGTGTCTAGCTACATCAAGGCATCCTTTTTGCTTAATTTTCCAAAATGCACTAGACTTACAACAAAGGATGGAGACCTTGTTTGCACAAAAAGTTGGTCATCAAGACCAAAACTCCTCCAAATCCCTAGGAGACCTATTAAAAAGCAACGAAATGTTCCATGATACCTTATTACAACATTAAACAAAGGAACAAAACATAAAAATAGTTTCTAGGTCGCTTAGACCCATGGGTGCTCCTGCACCACTACCAGACACTTAATGAAGAAAAAGAGTGGTGCCCCTGCACCAAAGGGATTAATGGAATATAGAATGGACTAGTATAGATTTATGGGATAGGCTAGGATGGGATAAAAAAATATAGGGTGGAAAATTTGAGGTTAATGGGATTTGATTATTAGGGAATAATGCAACATAGGGTGAATTAGGAGGTGTCTAGGGTTTGACTATAGTACACGAAGTGCAAACTTGACCTATGTGTAGCAATGATAGATAAGAGTTATCTAGGATGAAACGTGGATAAATATGGTATAACATAGGATGATATAAAGGAAAATAGGGTGGAACATAGGGGATCATGGAACATCTAGGGTGATATAATAATGGGTACAATAAGATGGGAGTAGAAGGACATAATGACACATTGCATGGAATAGAATATATTATTGGGATGGTCTAGGAGGGGATCATGGAAAATAGGGTGAACTATTAAATGTTAATGGTAAGGGATTAGGAAGGAATAAAGGAACAAAAAGTGAATTAGGAGAACATAATGTGACATGATCAAGGAATACTTGAGTGCAATGTTTGTGTTTCTCATCAATTTTTTAGATTTGTATATACACAAAATTATGAAAACCAGCTAACATAGATTTACAACACCATTAATGAATAAAGGCTACTTGAGTGTACGTTGTTTGAGGATATGAATTGTGAGGTATGGAGGAAGAAGGTACACTAGGAAATTGTTCGAAATATGAAGCATGTTATGAGACAAACATTCAAATATAACATTCAACTATTCAAATGCAATAATAATATCTTTAATACTAGTTGCATACATGTGGACTCATCATTGAGAATGTATAAGGTTCTATAGGAATAGAGCATGCCTCATGAACAATGTGACCCTGAAATTTCATCATATCAAAATTCTACTAATTTAGTTATTCTTAAATTTCAAAATATAATTTAATAAAAAACATTAAAATAACTTGCTAAATTTTACCTGAGTGTTAATGCTAAATGTATCATTCATATTATCATCTATGAAATCCATCACCTCTACAACTGACGTAGGTTGTGTAGTTGCATCACAAGAACCTTGATAATTGTAAGTGCAAACAACACCACAAGCACCACAATGGTGGGGTGGAGCTCGGGGCCTACACGTCTCCTCCACACTAGACTCTACTAGAGGACTCACACACTATAAAATGGTTTGGGTGAGTGAGCCAATCGACTTCATCGTGTCCACCTCTACACTGTCCTTAACAATGGAAGGAACAACGACATGCTCCACCATGGGTCTGCCTAAGGCTCTCGGTGCCAACTATGGATTACATTTTGCAATAGGTCTATCATGTGCGGAGCTCCCACCTCTACCCTGAAACTGTAAGATGTCAAAATAGTTTGGCATTTTATTGAGGAAAAACTCGCAATAGAGTTTCCTCAAAAAGTATTGCAACACCTCATGGTTATTGCATGGAGGTTGGTCAAATACCATCCACCATCGCTCCCACAATTTATTTTTAATTAACTCATGATGACACCAATGGATGGAGAACCTCTTGCATGCATGAGACAAAGTTTCATTGGTTTTTGGGTCTATAAATAGGGCACACAAGCTGGCTTTGCTAATTTTTAGTTTTTTGACATTTACACATGACAAATCACTAGCATAAATTGTCTCACCTCATGCCTATTATTTGACCAAAAATTCATTTTCTCGCTCATTTCTCCTACACGAGTTACAATTGACTTCAATGATTCAACAATCCCTCTCTTATAAGGGTGGGTTTCGACATGCTCGGTTAATCTTGCAATTAATTGTTGAATGTCTCTTTTATTGTTTTCAATTTGATTTTGAATATTTTCTTGTGTTCCTTGAGGATGCCTCTGAATTGATGGAGGGGTTTCGGATTTTTCTTGTATAGGAGGCTCTTTGTGAAGGGGTGATTGTGAATTCTTAATGTTTTGAGGTGGAGATTCATTCCCTGAGAATTAGAACAAAGTTTTATTATAAAAATTTATTTAAATTTGCAATCTAAATCAAATTCAAAATAAATAGAATAAAAATACATACCTCTTTGCAATATTTGACCTCTCTGATGTGTTGGTGGAATCCTCATGGAAAATGGCAAGCTAAGGATGAAAACAATGGAAGAGATTTGGCGAGCATGAGTTGCAGACCTAAAATCCTCTTCCTCAAGCCACGGGTTGAAGACAAAATGAGGGTTTGAAACCCGATTTTTGGATTTTATGACAAATAATCCATTTGGTGCACACCAAATTTGGCATGTGCCAAATGTCTTTTAATTCATTTGGCGTGTGCCAAATTTGGGGAGCGACAAATGGCTTATTTCGGGTTTTTTAAAAACTTTTTTTCAATTTGGCACCTAAATTGTGTCACAGATTGGTGCACTTACCCCTATAGGTCATATTATTTTATACACACCCTAGGTGTATAAATTGAATACATTTACATAAGAAACAATGTTAGAAGTGGTTCAAGTTTTTCCTATGTTCAAATTTAATTTTAAAAATGTGGTTCAATCTTGTGTGTGTGGTTTTGAGCTTGATAAAGGAATTGATAATTTGAGATTTGGGATGTTTTAAAGAAGGGATTAACTTCTATTTTTAAAAATCAATTTGATTTTAGGGTTAGATGGAGTGCTAAATCAATAAAAAAAAATGTGCTAGTGTAGTGTAATTAAGACAACCACACAAAGTGGTATAAAAGGAAGGGTAAAAGTGTAGGTATACACTTTTCACCTTTATGTTTTTCCTCGACCATGTTATACATGTGGATCTACATGATAAATCACACCTCAATAATTAAAAAGATAACACAACTATAACCAAAATACCTAAATCAATGATCTAGATTCCACCTATGAATCACAACTTTGAGATTGACTACTAATAGCATACCCTCTTAATTTATGTTCCATGGAGGGGTGACACATAAATCAAGGAGAATGTAAAGATTGGATAAAAATCAACCATGATAACAAAATAATTCTTTTAAAAATTTTATCATAAGCATTATAAACTTGGACATGAAAATCTAAGCTTAAGTAAAAAATTATATATACCTAAGATACTTACCCTTGTGTGTGATAGTTTCATATGTGAGATGAACATAAAATATGTCCCCATTTTTCCCTCTATGAGGACAATCATGGTGTATGTAACCTTGAAAAAATGAACATTTCCCCATAAGTGGAAAGAGCAAGTCAAAAGCATGGAACATAAATTAACACATGTAAACCAAAAACATGAAATATGTATATAAGTCAAATGGAATCATAAGGTACTTGGATTGTTGCCTCCAATATGAGCTTCCTTTTATATCATTATTTGTAAGTGTAGCATGGTCCACTAGTGTCTCCTTGTGAGAAAATGTGTCATGTATTGATAGTACTTTTGCAAAATTCAACTTTTCTTGCTCATGAGAGATATCTTATGATGTATATTTTATCATCTTTTCTTCACTTTAGTTCTTAGAATATCTCTTTGTAAGAATACCACCATAAATTATTCCACTAATGTGTACTTGACTATATATCTTGACATGTATATATAGATGCTTTATTTATCATAATAATCTTTATTTGAGTTATTACTAGCCTTAGAAGAACCCATTTTGATGATTCGGGAAAGATATACATACATAACCATTAATGTCCTCAACTCGTATCACCTTCTTGTCAATACTATCTTGAATTTTATGCTTTAGTGAAATATATGTTAATGTAGTATTTCTATGTATTCAACCATAGTCATTAAAGAAATGAGAAATATGATTCGTTGGTCCACACATTTTGATCTATTAATGTATGAGCTATTTAATTTAAAATAATTTACTGCAAATAAAAATTAAAAAGATCACAAATAATTTTCATTCACACACAAAGAGAGAAAGGAATACACATTCAAGCCCATATTGCAGTGTGCAACTGGCAAATATTTTTGTATTATTTAATGAAAAATCAAACTATTACACTCCAATCAAAGGTGAAGGCTATAACAAACCATATGAAACCCCTAGCATCACACACAATCTGATTAGCAACAGAAAATCAAAGCTTGGAGTCAATCTTCTCTCCAGCACCTGTAACTTCAAAGCATTCCACAAACAATATCTTCAATCTACACAAATTGTGTTGATTTTTCCTCTGTTAACACACTCAAATCTATAAATACCACAAAGAAATCTCCATCTGAAGGTGATAAACACCCTTCTTCTCTTCTTGTATTTTTCCTCTCTGAAAAACTAACTCAAAATGAAAGAAATTCACTTTTATCTTCTCATGCTTTCATGAAATGACATTTCCAATGCATTTCATTTACATTTTGCTTGCATTCCAAAACCCCCTAAGAAAATCAATGCCACCTCTAGGAAAGGAAAATAAAATATAATTTAATATTCAATCTTGAATAAAATATGTATTGTAATCTTCCAAACTTAGGCCAAAATACAATATGGCTTTAATGTTTTCACAAATAAAGAAAAAAAGTAGATTCCTCAACCTAGGTGCCCACCTTCTGGGTTCCTATTTTTTAGGATCTATGGAAATTTAAAATATGAGTTATAAATAGCTTTAATGACTCCAATAAATCCACACCATAGATTGCTTTTTCCTGCCTTTTCAATTTTAAAGTATATTCTCCATGATTTCTCTTCACCAATTTGACCCAACTTGAAATCAAGTCTAAATTCAAATTTTCCCATATCACAGAATATTTAATTTCACACCAAAATTCAAAAATTCAAAAATAAAACCTTCAAGTTGACACAAGATTGCATTGAGCCATGGATGCTCTTGCATCAGACACCCACGATAGAAGAAAAGTGATCCTATCACTTTCCAAGAGGATATCTAGGTTGAATAACCTCAGCCTCAGACAATCATGAATATTCCTCCATAGGCCTCCCACCATTTCACCAAATACTCCATGTACTACTTCCTCGTACTTTTTTTCACCCTATTGTCAAGAATTGCTTCAATATTTTCATTTTTTGAACTATGTGTGAGTGCTGGTGGATGTTTTATTGCTGCAGCTTCATCATTTTCACCTTCATGAAACATGGTCAAATCTGAAATATTAAAAATTGGAGAAGTATTAAACTCATTGGGTAATTCTACCTCATATGCATTACCAAAATCATGCCTTTTCACAATCTTGCACAGGCCAAACTTCTTCATCTTGATCTTATTGTATGTACCTAATGGAAACCTTTTTTTTCTCAAATGTACCATCACTTCATCACCAACCTGAAATTCCTTATGTGTTCTTTTCAAATCAACATTAGTTTTGTAAGAAAAATTCATTTTGTTGATATGTTTTCTCACCTCATAATGAAGGCCTTTCATGTGTTCTACAAAATCTTCAACATCTGCACTCTTTTCCACATCTTTATCAAGCTTATTCAAGTTTGAAACAAATCTTGGGCTGCTACCATAAACAATATAAAATGGTGGCATACCTATGCTTCTGTTAATTGAGTTGTTGTAGGAAAACTCAACTTGTGGTAGGACTAAATCCCATCCTTTTGGTTTGTCTCCAACCAAGCATCTCAACAAATTTCCCAAGATTCTATTCACCACCTCCATTTGACCATCTTTTTAAGGATGGTATGCTGAGAAAAAAATTAATTTAGTGTTAAGATTCTTTCACAAGGTCCTCCAAAATTAGCCAACAAAGTTGGTGTCCCTGTCAGAAGCAATTCTCTTTGGAATTCCATGAAGCCTCACAACTTCCTTGAAAAACAAATCTGCAACATTCACTGCATCATTAGTCTTATGAAAAGGCATAAAATGTGCCATTTTAGAGAACCTATCTACCACAACAAAGATAGAATCATTTCCTCTTTGTGTCCTTGGTAAGCTAGGAACAAAATTCATACTTATGTCCTCCCATGGTTTCTCTAGTATAGGTAGTGGTTGATACAAACCAGTGTTTTGACTCACTCCCTTTGCCACTTCACACACTCTACAACCTTGCACATACTTCCTCACATCTTGTTGCAATTGAGGCCATTAATACTTCTTTCCAACCAATCCAATAGTCTTTTCAAAGCCAAAATTCCCTGCAAGTCCACCACTATGTTTCTCCTTAATTAAATTCAGCCTCATAGAACTTCTAGGAATACAGAACTTGTCACCTTTAAATAACATATTATCTTGGATTAAATAATCTAACTATTTGGTTCTATTTTCTGCAATAGGCTCTTTCAATCTTTCCATTTCTCTCCAAAATCTAGGCCCCCTTCATACATATTCTTGAGTTCATCAAAACCCACAACTTCAACTTGCATTTCGATCAACACACCTTGTCTTCTACTCAAAGCATTAGCAGCTTTGTTAGACTTCCCACTCCTATGTTTCAAAAAAAATGTGTAAGTTTGTAAAAAATCAACCCATTTCATGTGTCTTTGACTCAACTTCCCTTGAATACTCAATTATTTGAGTGCTTGATGATTGGTATACAAAAAAAATTCTTTTGGCATAAGATAATGTCTCCATTTTCTAAATGCTTGAATGATTGCATAAAAATTTTGATCATAAATTGAATACTTTTTCTTAGCATCATTAAGCTTCTTACTAAAATATGCAATAGGCTTACCTTCTTGGCTTAAAAAATCCCCAATAGCATTCCCACTTGCATCACAATCCACTTAGAACACCTTGCTGAAATCTGGAAGTGCTAGAACAAGTTGCATTGTCACTTTACTCTTCAACAAATCAAAGCTCTTCACTACCCATGTAGTCCACTTAAATTCCTTCTTATCACCCCTCATAGTTTCAGTTATTGGTGCACATATGCTACTAAAACCTTTGATGAAATTTCTATAAAAAATTGCTAGTCCATGAAATGATCTCACCTCAGTCACACTCCTTGGTGTTGGCCATTCTAGAAAAGCTATTACCTTTTCTGGGTCCATCTTGATGCCTTCCCCTACCAATTCCCTCTTCACAAAGCTGCACTTTTTGAGGTTAATTAATAACTTTTCATCTCTAATATTTTCAAAAAAAGTCTAATATGCATCAAATGCTCCTCAAGAGTCTTGCTAAAAATTAAAATGTCATTTAAATATACAATCACAAATCTTCCCAAAAACTCTTTCAATACTTCATTCACTAACATCATAAATGTACTAGGTGCATTGGTTAGCTAAAATGGCATGAATAACCACTCACAAAAACCTTCCTTTTTCTTGAATGTTGTCTTCCATTCATCTCCTTCACGGATCCTTATCTAGTGATACCCACTCTTCAAATCAATCTTGCTAAAATATGTTGCTCCACTCAAGCAGTCAATGATATCATCCATCCTTGGTAATGGAAATCTGTATTTTATTATAATATTGTTGATAGCCCTAGAGTCTATGCAAATCCTCCATTCTCCTCCTTTCTTTGGTGACAAAACAATAGGCATGGGCTTAAACTCTCTCTTATCAATCCTTTCTTTAACAAATCAGCAACTTGTTTATTTACCTCTTCATTTTCTATAGGTGAAATTCTATAGGTTGCCTTATTTGGAAAACTTCCCCCTAGAATCAAAATAATTTGATGATTGATTTTTCTCACTGGTGGGAGTCCTTCAGGAACATTATCTGAAACAATCATCTTGAACTCTTGCAGTTGTATGTACAAAAAAATGGTCTGAGCATCACATTAATTAAATACTGGCTATTTGATTAATATTCTAAATTCCTCTACTATTATAAATAAATTGTGACATTTATTTATATGGTTCATATTCTATTTCCTCTTCAAAATTCACCTCATTTCTAAAATTAATTAAGAGGATGAATTAATCAATTTGTTATTTAATTAATTTTCTCCTCTTCCTTTTAAATTTGAATTTAGAATATTCTTCCAAAATTGGTTAAGATGCACAAAGGAATTTATTTTTCAATTTACCAATTTACCCTATCACATTAAATTGAATTTAAAAATCCATTTTAAGCACATTTCTACAACTTTCTTCTAACCTCCTCCAACTCACCTGCCACCTCATCATGTGTCTCACAAATGGATTTCTATAAATTGAAAAATATGAAATATCTCCAACAAATTTGCAACCAATTTTGAACAACTTGAGACACATGGCTTCTCTTGCTTTGTGATTCCTTTCTACACTTGGCAATTTGTCTTGTGGAAGGGAACCATCTCCCAGATTCCCTCTAACCTTTTGATGCTCTATCGTTGATGTCGCAAGATCACAATCCAGACCGTCTGTTGTTGCCACATCACCTTGAGGCTTGAAAAATCTATAAATAGAGCCCTTTCTACAACATTCTCATAGATGAAGATTCAGACAAGTTTATGCTAGACTGAATTTTAGTGCAATTTGAGGGAATTGTAGAGCATTTTAGTGTAGTTTGCATTTTTAGTTCATTTTAATGTTGTAATGGCATTTTCATTTTAATAGTTTAGTTCTTTCCACTCTCCATTTAGCATTCACTTTTCATATTCATAATCATCTCAGAATTTAGATTTTAACATCATTTCCATCCTAGGATCATTTAGCTTCTATGTATCAAGTTATTGAAAAATCCAAAAACATAGGCATGTAGATTCATTTTAAGCATCTTGTTTCTTGAGTTGTCAATTGCTGCAGGTTATTGTGCTATAATAACAAGATCTAAGAGCATAATTTGTAGGATTCCTTGGGAATAGAGAGCCATGGGATGAGTTAGAAGAATAGGTTGTAGTTTCATTTATTGTTGCTTTTGATTTCCTTTTAAGTAATGCATTCCATGAAGGCGTGTGATACTAACTTTGCAGGACATATTTCATGACACACATAAATTGGCTCCCACTATGGGGCCTAGCCTCATGATTTAATCAATTTTATATTGAGTTTCATTTTGCAGGTTTCATCAAAATATCTGAAACAATGCATATGAATTTTCCTGCAGTGCATCTGGCTCCTGTTTCAACGCATTCAGTTACCTATTTTAGTGCATCTGGTTGTTCTTTCAGCGCATTTGGTTCCTGTTATAGCATGTCTAGTCTTTTTCATAACATGTTCAGATTATGTTTTGATGCATCAGGGGGTTTAAAATTTAATGTTGTCATTTCTAGTTTTAGCAGATTTGGTTCATATTATAGCACATCTAGTTGTTCTTTCAACACATTCAATGTTTTAGTGCATTTAGTCTCTATAATCGCACATTCAGTTTTTATTGTTATTTTTCTAGATTCCTGAAACTGATTAAGTTTTTTTTGTGTTGCAGGACCTTGATCTGCAGTCAGAGACTTTGTAGAAACATTTTAAAAGAACACTGTCAAAGATAAACATTGAAAATACTAACGGTTGGCTATAGCGTTAGATTTAGTTATTACTCTTCCTTTGGTTAAGATAGGAATCTAGTATAACTAGGAAAGTTAAATTTACACCATGCTTATTGTGTTTGGAATGGTAGGTGAGTATGCTCTCCCCTTAACTATGTGATCATAAAACTAGACCCATTCACTTTATTTGCATTTTTAACCTTAGACGGCCTGCCTCCCCACTTTGAAAGGAAGGAACGACCCAACTAGTAACACACTCTAAGCCGAGTGACTTCCAACTGGGATATAAATGTGGGTGCTCAAGGAAATTTTGAGTATCACAATCACCATTTCGACAAGAAGGGCATAAATGGTGCCCCATGAATGGAAAGTCCTTACTAAAACTCTCTTGTTGTAGTTTTCCCAATTTACCTTATCCATTCTTTGGTGCAACAACGATCATTGTGAAGACACCCACATCTTCACAATTTTTAGTAGAAATGATCAACTTGCCATGGGAGATTCATGGGAGTTGGAAGCTTGGTTGGCCTGAGAAGTGAATGCACTATAAGGGGGAGCCAATGCAACCAAGCTTCTGGATTCATTGGCTAAAAATATGCGGTTAGAGTAAAATCCATGTGGGATCCAAAAGAATATAGTCTTACACAACTTAGGGAATGTGCTTGTTTGATGTGTTTACCAATGTGTTTTTGAACCAAATTTTAAAGAAACATTACACAAACACGTTCAACCATAAAATCAGAAGGAAATCCAACTCAAACAGTTCAAATTTCACTATCAAAAATTAAGGAAAACCTATCAAACTATCGAAAACCAGAAAACACTTTCTAGTTCGACACATCCAGTGTCTGTCTCAGCACATTCTTACCAGTCTTTGGTGCATTCATTTTCTATTTCAGCGCATCCTACTTATACATTCATAGCATATGCTCTTTTAGTGCATCTATACCCTATTTTGGTGCATTTAGTCCATTCTTTAATGCATTCATACTCTGTTCTAGTGTATCTAGAAATTTCTGCAACGCATCTAAGCCATTTTGTAATGCATCCGAGTTTTAGCGCATCCATACCCTATTTCAGTGCATCTAGAAAATTTTCAAACAAATTCCCAAATTTGACCATTTTTCTATTAGTCAACCTCGAGTTCAGATTTTCCCCCTTAAACCACATCTTTTTATCATCCTAAAGTTTATGTTGAGGGATTGAAAATCAACCAAATTTGTTAATAAATCCATCACCAAGAGGATCAAGAAACCCAAGAAACATCATAGCTTTAAGAAACTTTTGAGAAAGAGACGTTTCGTGTACCAAAGTAGGAAGGTCTTTCTCAACTATCAAACCTTTATCTATCAGTATCATGACTTTGATAAAGGATATACTAATGATATCACTTTAGATCCCTTAGCCTCACAAGCTTATTATCAACAAAGAGCTCTATCTGAAAGGCATAATCATAGTCAGCCAATTCTTCATTCTCACATTCCTCAACCAACCATTCAATATTCAAATCATCCAAACCAATTTCTTCAATAGACCCTAATATTGTCAAAACTAGAATTGTCAAGTGAACATCCTTTGTCTAAATTTTGATCAAACATTTCAAAGTGCCTTCCTTATCATATCAAATTTATAATTTAGTAGTTGCATTTCACCATCAATATTTATCATCCTTCCTCTAGATTCATCATCCTTTATCCAAAAATAAAGCTTGCTTAACCAGGTTTTTAATTAACCCCTTTTGGCACTCCCAAACTTTGGTCAAACATTTAGAAAATTTTCATCACTTGTATGCCCATCCAAACAAGATCTCGAAAGCTGAAACTTCAACACAAATAAATTGAAATCCAAGATACCATGGCTCAACCAGAAATAAACCCCTTTCATAATCTTGATTCAACCGAAACAAAAGAGATAAATGAAGAAGATGTCCAACAATCCCAACAAGATCTATATTTCCACAAATTCTTGGAAAGAGTCTTTGAAAAGGATGGAGAAAAATATCTCTTGATGTTGGCAAACAAAGGAGTCAAGTTACTTGATGATTTTGATGTTAACAAATTGAAAAGAAATCCAAAGAAAGTTGAAACTGAAACTGAAACTGAATCAAGCAATGAAGTGAAAGCCAATGATCCTAGGTAACTTGACTCCTTTGTTTGCCAACATCAAGAGATAAAGAGCACATCTGATGGTGAAAACCTCTTTGAGGTGCCAAAGGATGAGAAATTTGACACTCTCCTCGAACACTTCTAGGAGAGATCAAAATTTTTGATTGAACCAACATAGTCTATCAATGTTGGCAGTACAAAAGCAACAAGAATTCTTCATTTGGAAAAGTCATTGATAGAAATAGAAAAGCCAACTTCATCAAGTTCTTCGAAGAGAGACAAATCAACTTCGCCTGGTCATATGCGGATATGGTAGGGATAGATCCAAACCTCATAATGCACCACTTGTCCCTTCCTTCAGGAATGAAACCAGTCAAACAAAAGTTGAGGAAAATGCATCCGCACATTGCCCTATTGGTGAAAGCTAAACTAAAGAAGTAGTTGGATGTTAGATTCATCAAGCCCATCAACTATGCAAAGTGGATATCAAATATTGTACCCGTCTCAAAACTTGATAACAGTATAAGGATTTCCTTTGAATTTAGAGATCTCAACAAGGCTTGCCCGAAAGATGACTTCCCCTTGCCTAACATAGACATCATTATGGACTTGACAAAGGGACATGGAATGCTATCTCTAATGGATGGAATTTTTTGATATAATCAAATCAAGATAGCTCATGAAGATCAAGATAAGATAGCTTGCACTTGCCCTTGGGGAACTTTCTATTGGAATGTTATGCCTTTCAGGTTGAAAAAAGCAGGGGCCACATATCAGAGAGTTGTGACAACCATCTTCCATGACATGATGCATACCTTCATGGAAGATTATGTGGATGACCTATTGGAAAAATCCCACACCAGAGAAGGACATTTGGAGATATTAGAAAAATTGTTCACTTGCTTGGAGAAATTTAATGTTTGCCTCAATCCAAAAAATGTGTATTTGGGGTAACGTTAGCAAAGATACTAGGGTATATAGTGTCAGAAAAAGGTATTGAAGTGAACCCCATAAAGGTGAAATCTATAATGGAGATGCCTCCCCCAGAAAACATCAGTCAGCTAAGGTCCCTCCAGGGTAGATTCCAATCAATCAAAATATTTATCTCACAACTAGTTGATAAGACTCATCCTTTCACTCATCTCCTACACAACCTTCAACCAACTAAAATAATTCTTGATGAGTCCACCAATTTTAGCACCTCCAGCAGAAGGGAAGCCTCTTTTATTGTACATCTCCACTACTTATTTTTTCGATGGGACAAAAAGTGTGAAACAACCTTCAACCAACTAAAATAATTCTTGATGAGTCCACCAATTTTAGCACCTCCAGTAGAAGGGAAGCCTCTTTTATTGTACATCTCCACTACTTATTTATCATTGGGAGCCTTGTTGGCACAAGAAGATTCAACAGGGAAAGAAAGAGAAATTTATTATATCAGTAGAACCTTGAATGGATATGAGATCAATTACACCTCCATTGAGAAAGCCTGTCTAGCCATAGTGTTTGCTACCCAACAATTGTGAAACTATATGTTGACTCACACAATTAAGCTCATAGCCAAGATTGATCCACTAAAGTATCTCTTAAGAAAATAAAATCTGACAGGAAGACTAGCCAAATGGGTAATGGTTCTTAGTGAATTCGACATCCAATATGTTGATAGAAAAGCTATCAAAGGGAAAGCCATTGTTGATCAACTAGTTGAGGCACCACTTCATGATGATCATCCAGATGAAGATGTCTTGACAGTAACAACAAAACAATGGGTATTATATTTTGATGGTTCCTTCACCCAACATGGATCAGCAGTAGGAATCATATTCATCACTCCCCTAGGGAATACCATTTTGAGATGCTATCGCTTGATGTTTCCTTGCACCAAAAATACAACAGAATATGAAGCACTCATTATTGGGATCAAGATAGCCATGGAATGGAAAATTACAGAGCTCCAGGTTTATGGGGATTCACAACTAGTCATCAATTAGGTCAACAATGATTATCAAACTAAAGATGACAAGCTAATTCCTTATAAGAGAATGATTGATGAATTCAACTAGAAATATTTTTTCAACATCAAATTTGGCCAAATTCCAAGGAGCGACAACAACATTGTCAATGCTATGGCTAATATTACTTCTTTGCTATAGATCCCAAAAAAATGTGGTCACTATGAGTTCATGGTGGAGCAACTGTATACCCCTACCTAGAATGACTTTGAATCTCAACTTATTTGCCACCTTGACGATGCCAATACCTCCCTCTATGGAAATATCTATGCTTACCTAAAAGATAATATCCTTCCTCTCAATCTTTCCCATAACCAAAAATGAAATTTCATCTACCAATCTGCTTGTCATACCATAATAGCGGATGTCCTTTATCGTCGAGGTCGGGATGGAACTCTTTTAAGATGTCTAGAAAATGATGAGTCTGAAACAACTTTATGTGATGTCCTTGAAGGTATTTACAAAACTCATTCAAGTGGTTTAACCCTCACCAAGAAGCTCCTCTGCCTGGGATATTACTAGTCAACTATGGAAAGAGAAGCCTTTCAAGTTTTCAAGACATGTTGAAAATGCTAGATCCACAATAATCTCATCCATGCACCAACATAAGAATTGTAGCCCTTTTCATCAACATAGCCGTTTTGTCAATGGGGGTTGGATCTCGTGGGTAAAATTCACCCACCTTCATCCAATGGACACAAGTTCATCATCATAGCCACAAAATACTTCACAAAGTGGGTTGAAGTCATGCCTCTAATCACCATCACAAGGAAGTAGATCTCAAAATTCATCTTGAACTACATCATTTGTAGATATGGTATCCCTCAATCCATTTTCACTGATAATGGAAGACCTTTCAAAAATCAAGACGTACAAGAACTTTGCGAAAATTTTCATATCCAACATTAGTTTTCTACACCCTATTACCCTCAAGGGAACGATCAAGCTGAGGCCTCAAACAAAACAATCCTGAAATTCCTAAAGAAAAGCATCAACGATGTTGGACGTGACTGGCATGTTCAATTAAACCCTACTTTGTGGGCTTACCATACAATCATCTGAACACCTACGAGAGCTACACCCTATGCACTAGTCTATGGACCCGAAGCAGTATTGCCAATTGAAGTTGAGATACCCTCACTCTGGGTATCCCTAAAAGGTCTCATTACAGATGAAGATTACCATGTGCCTAGATTGTAGGAGATCAAATATTTGGATGAATGTCGTTAGTTGGCAGTGAATCACCTAAAATTCTATCAGCAAAGAATATCTCAAAGCTACAATCACAAAGTCAAACCTAGGACATTCCATGTCGGTGATCTGGTACTCAAGGAAAATCCCTGCAATCAGCATAACTGAGAAAACAAAAGAAAATTTGAATCTAATTGGCTAGGTCCTCTTGTTGTGGTTTCAATCTTTGGATCGGGGGCATATCAACTATCTACACCCAAGGGGGACTTGTTTGAAGAACTGATGAACAACCTTCACCTAAAGAAGTTCTATATCTAATGCATCCAGTACATGTTAAATCCTAAAAAGTAGAAAAAGTCCTGAAATATCATTGCCCTGATGAAAACCTAGCAAACAGGCATCTTGGTGACAACATAAAAAATCAAAAAATCAAAAAACACAAAAAAAATCAAAAAATCAAAAAAATCATAAAATCTGAAAAAGTGCAATAAAAACAAATGGTGAAAACCTGGTAAATAGGTACTATTTGTGATAATTCGGTTGCTTCATCTTTTCGAGTGTGTGTTGAATATCCACTATTTTCATCCCCGTGCATTCATGCATATCTTACAACGAGCTTCATGTCCATATCTGGCTAATGCAGTCGTCCCACTCTAGCTTGGTTCTCATTGTACATATCCATAATAAATTTGGTTTGTTCTCACTGGGGGAAAATCACCATTGAGTATAAATAAATAGGAAAGCAATTAGCAAACCGTAACATCAAAACAACAATTGCAACAACCATTTCAAAATATGAACATCAAAAATCAATTCAATCAATCAAACTAAATCAAACATCAATATCAAACTAGATCATCTCATCACTGAAGGATCATCTTCTGAATCATTGTTGGATCACCTTAATGAAAATGTTCAAATGATGTATTGTGATTGTTATTATCATTTCTCAAGAGTACCTCGATGATGTCATAAACTAAAGGCACTGTGATCAAGAATGATATTTTTCTTTGTCTGTTGCTTGTGAGCTGATTATTACTATTGTGCAAATTGTCATGGGACATGCTCTAAAAAGTATCATTGATGACATTCTGAATTTGCATAGGAACATGATTAAATCTTGTTTGTTTACACAAGTGATACTCAGATCATCTTGGTCCCGTTATACCTAGATTCTTGTGTTATCTTGCATTATCAAATCTCAACGGAAGTTGTATGGAAGTTGTACTTAGGTTATCATGGTCTATTTTATGTCATCGATGTTTGTACTAACTTTCGACATAATAAAACACTCAATGATGACAATATGCACAATGAATAAGATTGACAACATTGCATGGATAGGATTTCATTTCATATTAGTTTGCATCTACACTATAGATTTTCTAAGCTTGTCATCCTCAAGGTTGATGTTATTTCTTTCAACAAGATTTGAGTATACTTGACATAACAAAAATATCATTTAGTTGCATTTTCATTCCATTACATAATGTATATTCATTTGCATTTGAAAATTTCCAAAAATAAAGCATAAAACCATCACATCAAGATCATTCATAACATCATTATTCATCTCATCACATTTGCATCTCATCGCATTTACATTCATAAAATTATCATGCATCTCATATATTTGCATAGAAAATACCAAAAACATGGAAAATTGCATCACATATTCGCATTATAACATCCATTGCATAACACCATAGCATAAAAATCATACATCCATACATCTACATGCATCATAAACCATTCATAAGAAAACCATTTGCATCCATATACATGAAAAATAATAAAGATCATATGTCATATCATTTCATTCATCTCATAAGTGTGTCCATCCATAATAAAAACATCAACATCCATACATGCATCTATAACATAATCAGATCAAAACATAGCATAATCATATAGAACATAAATCACATGCATCCATAATAAAACATCAACATATAAGATCGTCAATCGCCGTTGCATATCATATAAACTCAAGAAAATATGTCAAGTATACAATGATAAATTTGAGAATAAGATACATCAAAAATGTGGCACAATGGCCGAGTCTATAAATCACATATGAAAACTCATGACTGCCTAGGAGATCCTATGGTATTTCCACCTGATATGGTTGGTCTCTATCTTGTACCTGAAGGCCTTGTCCCTAACAGTCCTACTCCTGATGGTCCTATACCTAGTAGTGGAGGTCCACCTGGTGGAAGTGGCTGGGTAACCCCTTTGCTGGTAGTATGTGAATGTGTGTGCCCTGATCTAGACCTAGCATAACTAACATGTTGCTCGACTGGTACAACATTGTAGTATCTACTCCTATAGAATTCTACCTCCTTGGCAGATGCTCTGAGCTCTCTGATCAAATTAGTTGTACCTGTACCTTGAGCTATAGTCTATACTTTGTCAGCCACATCCATGGCCTTCTTTGCCTGCCTCCTGGTAGCATCTCGTTCTGTGGTTAGTGTGGCTACTTGAGCCTACAACTATACCATCTTCCCCTACATCTAAACCTGTGCTGGTATTTGTGCCTATATCTGAGTCTGTAAACTTTTCCCCTACCCTTGTAGACCAACAATCTAAGCCTACTATCTCTGTGATGGCATCTATGCAATCATTGATCGCTTCCCAGCTGGTCCCGACCGTTAATTCTTGGGGATAACCCCAAAGATTGGCGTACCCAATTCTCCACCACCACCTCCATCATCTCCCCCATCATCATCATCTCCACCACCACCATCATCTCCTCTTCCACCTCCTCCTCCATCTCCACCCCTGGGTTGTGCAGTTGGTTCTGCTCCCCTCCCTACATCCAAAGCTAGTGCTAGCTCATCAGGACTAGATATCTACAAAAATAGATGAGTATGAAAGTAATCTATGTAGTCATCCATCATCTGAGCATCTATAACCAATGGAAGGTACTACCAGAAAATGGGCTATAAACTGTAAAACTCAGTGCAGGATGCATTGTAATCGATCATCAGCCCCCACTTTGGTATATCTTGTTGCCATCGTGCGTAATGTGCTACTCCCTATGGCATCCCCTGGATGTGACTATACTGCCTATGGACTCTCCCAAACATAAATCTCTCCAAAATATAGGGTGTCCTCCCTATCAAATATCAGATGCAAAACATGAATGGAAGCTCTGCACCATCTGAGGGACATGCCTCACAATCCAAGTATGGTATCCAAATCATTGTATCCAGGTAATTTAGGACCTGCCTCTAGTACTCTAACTTTCCCAGCTTATACTAGACAAGTGACCTTGAATATCCAAAAACATATGAGCATCCTACTGCCCGCACCCTATCACCAACTGGTCGTGTAATCACTATGTGCTCCTAGGCTCAGAGCTGAAGAAGAGTGCACCCCACTGATAAAATCCCTACTTGAAGGTAAATGACCTGGTGTAGATCATGATATAAGTGTGCCAACATGCACATACCCCAAGCATACACTGTCCCATGAGCAATCATGAACTCCAGCAATTGACCTCAATCCATTGAGAAGCTCTTCGACCTACGGTTAGGGTAGAGAAATCCTCCAATGAATCCAGCTAGCACACACGGTAAAGCTTGCCTAGTGGAAATCAGCGCTCACCACGAAACCTCATAACTAAGAAACTCGTCATCATGAAATATCTAATAGATGGCATTTGTATCCCCCTGCTCCTAAACATCATACATCACTAAGGTTTCCATAATCGGTATCTGCAAAATTTGATATACATCCTTTGGGATCACTGTCATCTCACCCGTCGGTAAGTGAAAGATGTTATGGTCGCTATGCCACCTCTCTACAAGTGCTGTCAGTAGCTCTCGGTTAATCTGATACTAGGGCATATCTATAAGTGAGTTCAAACCACATTGGTCTATGATGGCACGATCTGTCAAAGTTAGCTATGGGATCATGTCCCACGTCCCTAGAAAGCACTCGTGAACCTGAAGGTTCCCCAAGCCACCCTCCTAGAATCAAATCAAAACATCAAGTCAACATATCATTCAATCAACCTATCAATCAAGCACATTATCTAATCAAATCAGCTCATGTGAGATTCTAATCAAATCTCGAGGAGCACCTAACCTACCATTCGATTCTCATTTTTCATGAGATCAAAATCAATCAAGACACCTATCTAATATTTTCATCATCCCTCGCTTATCATGAGGATGATAATCAATCAAATCAATCAAATCAACAAACATGAATCTATCTTTTCATCATTCCTCACCTATCATCAGAATGATAATCAATCAACCAATCAATCAATCTATCCTAATTCATCTTTCCTTGCCTATCATGAGGACGTTCATCAATCTATCAATCAAAATCATCCTATCATTGGCTGACATGATAAAAAATCATCAAAATCTAGGAGGAATTTATCAAAATCATCATTTTTGGCTGGATGCGCTAAAACAGGGTTTCTATGCACTAATTTACCAGATGTGCTAGAAGATTTGCTAGATGTGCCAGAATAAAGTCTGGATGAGAAATTTCACCAATGCGCCATAAAACTAAACCTATGTGTTAGAATAGGGTCTTGATGCCCCATTTCCTAGATGTGCCGCTTAATCAACCCTATGTGCGACTTGATCACCCCTATGCACTATTTACCAGATGCACTAAAATTTTAACGCTATGCGCTAAAGTGGAAGTTGGATCCACCAAACTAATTTGGGGTTTAAACCTAGTGGGATGTGCTACTACAATCTCCTATGTGTTGAAGTGGGTTCCCTATGCGTTAAAACAACTACTCTATGCGCTAAAACATAGGAAAAATTCAAATTTTTAAATGCATTTTAAGACATGAGATTCAAAATTTAAAATTCAAAAAAGTGGTTTTGAGGTACATATCGGAGGTCCATACGCAGTCAAATGCTGGTGATGGCGAATGTGCTTGAATTAGTGTGTGTGGCGAGGAATTATATCCATCTTTTCTTTGTAGGCTCTCAGGTTCTCAAAATGCTAAGGTTACAAATGACTTTAACTTTTAACCTTTTACCCCTTTTAAAGGTTAATTAAGGGGCAATAATGGTGGCATTTTATTTTATTTTTCAAAGGGCTCTTTTATCAACTATTCAGTAGTGTGGCGAATCTCTTCAAATTTTTGGGAGATAAATTAGGTTATCCTTATCAAATCTATCGATCATTAGCACATTATCGAAAATCATTTAGATCATAAAAAAAATTCAAAAATCACCAAAAATTCAAAAATCCGTGATTTACCTCCCAAGGGGGCATCCTTTCATCATCATTGTAAAATTGGAGTCTGGGGCATGTCGAAAATTTTATCATCATGGTCGAAAATCTATTCTTTGAAGCAATGCGACTACACACATCACTTCAAGGAGGGGAAAATGTATGCATGCAAAAATGGTCTGAGCATCACATCAATTAAATATTGGCTATTTGATTAATATTCTAAATTCCTCTACTATTATAAATAAATTGTGAAATTTATTTATATGGTTCATATTCTATTTCATCTTTTCAAAATTCACCTTCTTTCTAAAATTAATTGAGAGGAAAAATTAATCAATTTGTTATTTAATTAATTTCCCCCTCTTCCTTTTAAATTTGAATTTTTAAATTTGAATTTAGAATATTCTTCCAAAATTGGTTAAGATGCACAAAGGAATTTATTTTTTATTTTACCAATTTACCCTCTCATATTAAATTGAATTTTAAAATCCAATTTAAGCACATTTCTACAAGTTTCTTCTAACCTCCTCCAGCTCACTTGCCACCTCATCGTGTGTCTCATAAATGGATTTTTATAAATTATAAAATATGAAATATATCCAACAAATTTTCAACCAATTTTGAACAACCTAAGACACATGGCTTCTCTTGCTCTATGATTCCTTTCCACACTTGGCAATTTGTCTTGTGGAAGGGGACCATCTCCCTAATTCCCTCTAACCTCCTGATGCTTTGTCATTGATGTCGCCGGATCACAATCCAGACCATCTGTTGTTACCACATCACCTTGAGGCTTGAAAAATCTATAAATAGAGCCCTTGCTACAACATTTTCATAGATGAAGATTTAGACAAGTTTACGTTGCTGAATTTTAGTGCAATTTGAGAGAATTAGAGAGAATTTTAGTGTAGTTTGCATTTTTAGTTCATTTTAATGTTGTAATGGCATTTTCATTTTAATAGTTTAGATCTTTCCACTCTCCATTTAGCATTTGATTTTCATCTTCATCATCATCTCAGCATTTATATTTTAATATCATTTCCATCCTAGGATCATTTAGCTTATATGTATCAAGTTATTGAAAAATCCAAAAACATAGGCATGTAGATTCATTTTAAGCATCTCGTTTCTTGAGTTGGCAATCGCTTCAGGTTATTGTGTTATAATAACAAGGTCTGAGAGCATAATTTGCAGGATTCTTCAGGATTAGAGAGCCATCGGATGAGTTAGAAGGATAGTCTATAGTTTCATTTATTGTTGCTTTTGATTTCCTTTCTAAGTAATGCATTCCATGAAAGTGTGTGATACTAACTTTGCAAGACATATTTCATGACACACAACAACAAATCAACAACCTCTATAGTAACTTCATCTACAACTTCATTGGTAAGTTTAGGAATAATAGCAAAAGAAAAAAATTCATGCTTCATACCTTCAAGAATTCTTCTTGCATCAACCAAACAAACTCGAGCATTACCACAAACTTGAACATTTTCCTCTTTCAAAGGTTTCATCTTATGTTTCACTCCATCTTTCACAATGGTGTAAGTGTTAGCACACCCATCATGTATGGATTTTCAGTCATATTTCCATGGCCTTCCAAGAAAAATGTGACAATAATCCATAGGGACGATATCACAAAGAATATCATCATGGTAATTCCCAATTTTAAACTTCACATTGCATTGTTCACTTATCAATATTTTCTGATTATCTTGCACCCAAGTAATCCAGTATGGATTTGGGTGTTTTCTCCTCTCAAGTTTCGACTTTTTTACCATCTCATCAGACACAAGATTGTCTATGCTGGTACTATCAACTATGATGTTGCACACCTTTCCTTCACACTTGCACCTTATTTTGAACAACTTCTTTCTTTGCATAGACTCATTGTCTTCATTCAAGAGTGCTCTCCTTTTCATCAAAACCCCTCCATCTTCAACATCTTCAAATTGTGAAGAATGTACCTCTTCCTTATTAACATTTGTTGCTCTCCTTTGGTATTCTTTCCTCCTTTTTGGCTTCTCTTCTTGTGGGAAATCATAGGCTCGATGGCCTTCTTCCCGACATTTATAACAAGTGCCTCTAAATGGGCCTCCTCCATAACCACGTCCTCTACCTCTACCTCTAAAATTTCGGTCTCTTGAACTTTGTCCATCCTCATATTCTGTTGCTCTATTGCTGCCCTCTTCATTTTTGAAACTCTTTTTCCGACTTTCATCATTCTTGTATGGTTTTCCTCCTATTTTTCCTCCACGAGTTGCTCCCCTTTGTTTGATTTCAAATCTCTTATTCAACCTTTCCTCTCTCTTCAATGCCATTTGATAGGAATTTTCCATTGTCACAATGCTTGACCACAACCCATTCATGTACCTTGCAATGTTTTCCTTGGTTACTTTTGAATGTCCAGTTATTATGAGGATTTTATAAAATTATTTTCTATACTCTTTAAAACTTTTGTTTCCTTGCTTCAAACCTTGCATCCTCTTGAGCAAATCTAACTCATAATCTACTGGAATAGACTGCCTTTTTCATTTATTTACCATTTTATACCATTTGGTAATCTTCTTCTTTCCCTTTCTTCCCCTTTCTAATTGGACTTCTCTCCACCATATTGAAGAATGCCCTTTCAGTATTGTCTTAGCAAATCTCACTTTATCAGGGTCTTCTACCTCTTGAAATTTGAAATAATCTTCCATTTCATTAAGCCAATCTAACAATTCTTTTGGGTTCAAACTGCCATTCAATATAGGCACCTCCATCTTCAGTCTCTTTCCCGTTTTTGTTAAAGCTTTCAGTAGTGGATCATTTGCAACTATTGTAACTTATTCTCTTTTCTTAGTATCTAAACTAGCATTATTTGTACTTTCACCTTCATCTTCATCATCTTCACTTCTTGGATCTCTCATTCTTGCAAATCCTCTCCTTATCTCATTTTGTAAAGTTTCAACCCACCTTCTCAAGGCTCTAAATTCATCATTTCTAAAAAAATTATCTACTCCTCCTCTACTTCTTCCCCTACCTCGTGGGGCTTCTCTACCAAACATTTTATTTTATTTATTTATTTATTTTTGCAACACCACACTCACAGTCCTCGTGTAAATTGCCTCTCTTTGGCAGTTTGTTTACACACACAGGATCAACTACTCTAATACCACTAATGTATGAGCTATTTAGTTTAAAATAATTTTCTACAATTAAGAATTAAAAATCTCAAAAATAATTTTCATTCACACACACAAAGAGAAAGGAAAACAAATTCAAGCCCAGATTGTAGTGTGTAACTAGCAAATATTTTTGTATTATTTAATGAAAAATCAAAATATTACACTCCAATCAAAGGTGAAGGCTATAACAAGCCATACGAAACCCCTGGAAATCACACACAATTTGATTTGCAGCAGAAAATCAAAGCTTGGAGTCAATCTTCTCTCCAACACCTGTAACTTTAAAGCATTCCACAAACAATGTCTTCAATCTACACAAATTGTGTTGATTTTTCCTCTGTCAACACACTCAAATCTGTAAATCCCACAAATAAATCTCCATTTGAAGGTGAGAAACACCCTTCTTCTCTTCCTATATTTTTTCTCTCTGAAAAACCAACTCAAAATGAAAGAAATTCACTTTTATCTTTACATGTTTTTTCTGGAATGACATTTCCAATGCATTTCATTTACATTTTGCTTGCATTCCAAAATACCCCAAGAAAATCAACCCCACCTCTAGTAAAGGAAAATGAAATATAATTTAATATTTAGTCTTGAATAAAATATGCATTGTAATCTTCCAAACTTAGGACAAAATACTATATGGCTTTAAAATGGTTTTAATGTTTTCACAAATAAAGCAAAAAAGCAGATTCCTCAACCTAGGCACCCACCTTTTGGGTTCCTATTTTTTAGGAGCTATGGAAATTTAAAATATGAGTTATAAATGGCTTTAATGACTCCAATAAATCCACACCATAAATTTATTTTTCCTTCTTTTTCAGTTTTAAAGCATATTCTACATGATTTCTCTTCACAAATTTGACCCAATTTGAAATCAAGTCCAAATTCAAATTTTCCCACATCACAAAATATTTAATTTCACACCAAAATATGAATTTCAATAATCAAACATGAAATCCATCACACCAAAATTGAAAAATTGAAAAATAAAACCCTCACGTTGACACAGGATTGCGCTGAGCCATGGATGCTCCTGCATCATGTATCAAACATCCTTATAGGAGGTAACTTGAGAAGTTGATCTTAAAAAAAAACTTTCAATATCACATATGGAGGATCTCCTAGTATAGTGAACTTCCTTTGTTGTCTTACTTGTGATTAAGTGATGTGATCATGATACATTTAGTATTGATAAAATGTGTAACTTTAGTCTCATATTTTTTCTCATGTTGAATAGTAGAATAAGTATATGGTACTATGATCATACATTGATGTTGAAAAATTAGTATGATCCTTAAAAGATATTTGTGTGTGGGAAATATGCGTAATTGAAATAAATAACAACACACCTTAATGCAATGTTATTAGAGAATTCAAACAACAAATTTAATCTAATTGAAGCATAATAAAATCTCTAAAATTGTTCCATTTTTCTCTAACTCCAAGGATTTATTAAATCAAAGTGGCTCTCAGATTGTGTGCACTGTGATTGTTAAAATGACAACCTAGAGAATGAGAATGATGATCTAAGTGAAATGCTATGATAAAATGAATGATAATGGAAGATATGATATTGAAAATGAAAGCTATGATGTTGTGGCACTGATATGATAATGATATGATAAACTAAGATGCAACTAATATGATATGTTGTGACATGATTTTAATCTAATATGATTTCTAAAATGCTTCTATTTGATAATTGCTAAATGTTGTATGCTAAATGCTCTAGTATGATTCATGCAGAGTAAAATTGCATGCAAGTGGGATCCATTTCCTATAGCATGAGGTTGCTTTTATAGATTTCCAAAGACAATTCTTGATGTGGCAACAAGCAATACTTTAGATTTGGTTTAGATGAATAATTTGGTGCAGAAGAAGGGGAAATGCTTTCCTTGAGCAAGAAATGGTGGCAAATGATTAGAAAGAAATTGTGGATCCATAAAGCCAGCCATTTCCAACTGTAAAAAGTTTGTTTGGAAAAATCAAGTAAAATTGAATACAAGTTAAAGTTTTCAACTTTATTGAGAGAAAAGTTGTAAACATGTGTTTAATTGGAAAAGCACAATTTTATACAACTTGAAGCTTTCAACTTTGTTGAGAGAAAAGTTGTAGACATGCATTCAATTGAATATTTCATTTATTCAATATTGGGGGGAAAGATATATTATTAAATAAAACATTTTGAAATTTGTTTATTTAATAAAATGGAGATGATATTTAAACAAACTATGTGATTTTAGTTTATTTAAATAGGATAGAAGAATTGGATAATTTAATTAAAACAAACTGTTGAATTTGTTTATTAAATTAAGATTGAAGAATTGGATAGTTAAATTAAAACAATTATTGAATTTATTTATTTAATTAAGATAGAAGAAATATAGAATGTGAACTATATAAATAAATATTTCTATTTATTTATAAGTAGATGAAATAAAGGTTAATTAATCAAATAATTGTATTTAATTAATCAGATTTATCAAGACCATTTTTAGGTGTATACAATATCTATGTAAGGTCCAATTATATTTTTTGACCTAAGTCACCCCACTATATCTTATTTACATTATATTTATTTTTACTAAAATGTCTTTGTACAATATTCTAAAGTTTTATGTATTAGTTCATGGAAGATTAGTATCATGAGATGTTGATAAATTATAGATCCAAGAAGATAAAATTTGAAGCGTGTAATAGTGAAGAAACATTACCCCCATGAAGTAGTATAGGCAATTTTATGTTGGTTTTGAGATTTTATAAGGAATTTACTATATCTTAAGAATTCATCCATGAAGAACAACACCTCATGCCTAGAGGTTGAATATACAATCATATTAATGATGGACATCAAAAATTAATCTTTAGGTGAAGCCTTTTTCAAGTCTCTAAAATTAGTACAAATGTGTACATAACCATCTAGATTTGTGATGGCTAATATATATTTTTATCTAAAAGAATAATAAATTGATCTTATGAAGCCATATTTTAGCATCTTCTTGAGTTTTCTCTTGACCACTAGATAAAATTTTAGGTACATTTTAATCAAAGGAAACATGCAAAAAAATCCTACTATTCCTATGAGACACAAGAGTTACAAGTTAACTAATCTATATAAATTTTAGAACCATTCTGTTAGAGTAATAACACTAAACAAATGAATAAGAATATAAGATAGAAGAAAAAGAAGAAGAATCAAACAACCACCAAAGAGAGTAACACTAATATATATTGAGAAAACAACACAAAGGAGAAAAAACCAAGCTCTAAATCATAAAAATAATGTATTATTAGAAATTATAATTTATAATAAAAAAGTAGGATTTAAGCTTCACTAGAGATCAACACTCTCAATCCTCGAGGAATTTGAGTAGCATAAAACTATATAAACATAGACATAATATTTCTATCCTAAGGAATTTATACATAGGCCAATGAGACCTAGGAAAATAAAAATGGTTTTCCAAAACCATGGCCTCAAAACCATGAACTCGAGACTAATCAAGGTGGTCCACATTCAATCCATGTGCCCCACCTACAAAACTAACTCCACAAATAAAATGTAACTCCCATTTGATTGGTTTAACCCCCAACACCCAATGGGCTCATAGTAACTCCTTTGAGATCAATGTAGGTATAGTAATTACCTCTTACATATGCTATACATGTCAATCAAGTATGTTAGTCATAGTCCACTAAGTAATCATCCAGCTCAATAAATTCTTCCATCCAAGTGGGATACCATTTTCCATGTGAAAAAATGAATAGGATTATTAAATAATTAGATTAGCCATAGGAATTTCAAGGTGTACAACACACCAAGCCCCCTAGTCCTAAAAATCTCTAAATTAATGCAATATCAAGAGAAGAATAAACAAAAGATCTACAACACAATTAAAGTCAATTACAAGTCCATAACACATCATCAAATATATGTTTATGCATTGTAATATGTTTCATGTTTATATTTATTATTATTATTATGATCCCTAATACTTCCAGGAACTCCAACCATCCTCCCATTTCTCCTTTTATGTGATGAGAAATTGACTTCAGTCCAACAAGGATATCAAATATGAGTGGTAAGTTCCAACAATGTTCTTTAGCATTCATTATTTATTTATTTTCCTCTTCTCGCACAAGAGCACACAATCTATATCATTTATCATCATAGCCATTTTGGAGGTGGAAACACCAAAACAAGGCTTGACCAAGGAAATCCCCTATATGACACAACCCTTCTCCCCTTGTCTATCTTAAAGGTTATAGGTCTGAAGTGTATTGAAGTGGATTTGAGATCTCAAGGCTTCAAAAGCCTAGTTCATGCATTTATGCTCCTATTAAAAATTAGGGAAAGTTGATTATTCACACTTTTTCAAACTTCAAATCTAGGTTTTCACAATCTAAGACTTGTAGGCCCTATTGTACTTGCACTAGCTCTAGAACCTTAGAATCCAAAATCTTTCAACTAGGGCACCCATCGCACCTGTCTTGCTAGTTCAACACCATATTTAAATGTCAGGTTCTTCTTTGTCTACATTCTCCAAAACTACTTCATGTTTATGTCTTTATGTTCTACATTTTTTAGGTTTTGTAATAGTCTATCACTTTAGTCTTAATTCACTTATCTCACTACATCTTGTACAATCAATCATCACATCTCATCATCAATATGAGAAGGGATAAAAACCCTGACTAGCCTTTTTGGCTCTCCCTTGAGGAAAATGACCAAATAGTGTCTCTTGGTTACTTTTGTGTCCCTCCATGTTTATGGTGGAATGTGTGGTTTAGGTTAGCATGTCTATCTTAGATCCCATTTTACCATCTTACATTTTGGTGAACCCAACGTCTCTTACACTTGCAATTTTTTTGATTTATCAACATATATTCTATAATTTGATCAAGACATTAGGTTATTTGAGTATCTTATTGCAAGCTCATATGCATTCATTATATTTTTAAATTTTAAAAATAATGCATTTCACTTCTTTGTTCACCAAACATTTAACATGTTAGTGAACCCAACTTAGATTATATTTTACAAAAAAATCTGATTTAAGCACATACTTTCATATTTGATTTATTTCATTAAGGAATTAAGTTAATTGAATATATTATTTTGATATGCAACCAACCATTCTATATTTATATTAGAAAGGAAAGAATTTGAATATTTGTTCTCTTTTGATTTGTAAAACACAAACCTAAAACACTTTCTTCTAACATATAATCAACATATCTATCTTGTCATCACCTTTCTTCCACTTGTCTTCTATTTTCTTTTTCTTAGGAACATTTATGTGTCTTGAAAATTTTAGTTGATTTATGTGTTTCACAATCTGGTGTTCTATATCCAACACTCATGTGAGATGAAGTTATATACTTATGGCTTCCCATGCTTTAGCTAGCTCTAGCGTTGAGCCTAAGTTTGTTAACTCCACTCAAGGAACATTTACAACACAATATCCTTTTGATCCTACTACTTCCACTTCTCCAATGATCCATGGTCCACAAATACTTTATGAATACCTTGGATTTGAAAAATTTGTGGCTTCTGTTCATAAAGAAAAGCTACAAAAGTTAGACCAAGACTTAACTGGTCTCCAACTCTACTTAGGTTTTGAACATTTAGCTAGAGAAATTGTCCCTCTTATAGACAACCTTAGGAAATTGGTTAATGATTCACAAGGTATATAATTTTTGCATAGCCTAGCTCATATAGTAGATTAAAACATTATGATATCAAATATCTATGTGGAACTTCTCAATAATGCATCTCCTTAAAATAAAATAGGAACACAAGTGTCAACTCCCATGATCACATCTTCAGTCATAACCCCTGCTACACAATTGAGTCATAACATTAACACTAGTTTAGGGATTTCATGTGGTAATTAATATAAATTTGTTCCACCTTCCTCAAACCCTCCATTCACTTCTCAAATTGTCAATCCACCTATTTCTAAGCATGTTTCTCAATTCACTTATCAAAATACCAATCCACGTATCACTGACACTAGTCCTTCACACTCTACCAATTTTCAATTAGGTATCATTAACCAAATTTTACAAAATGTATCTTATTTACAATAATAAATATCTAATATGAACTAAAATAAATCCCACTCAAATCCTCTAGCATACCTTGCCTATAGCCCATTGTCATTCTAAAAAGTCGAATTCCATAAAACATTAAAATACCACATTTTGAGAAGTATAATGGAAAGGGAGATCCTAATAATCATGTATCAACCTTTACCACATTATGTAGTGATTTCCTCTTCAAATATTCTCTTGGCCAATATTTTCTCTCGATCGTTGAAAGAAATGACCTTAGATTGGTTTTTCTCGTTACCTAATAACTCAATTACCTCTTTTTCACAACTCGTCAATGAATTCCTTCAACACTTACAAGCTAACATTGGACCCAAAGTCACATTAACTGATTTGGTTCATTGCAATAAATGAGACAAAGAGAAAGTGATATATTTTATCACCACTATCAAGCTCTCTACAATGGACATCAAGGGTTATTTAATTTTCTTTTGGATGCCTATGTACAATGAGTTTTTATTGGAAAATTATAGGAAAAAATTTAGTATAAGATTCTATTAATGTGATACCCCTTTTTACACATCTTTGCACAACTCTTTGTCATTACCAAATATTGGTTAGCCAATTTGACGGTTCATCCTCATCATCTCATGTTGGTCAATTTGAAACCACTCCTACTTCCAATTATCAATAATTTAGGAAGAAAAAACTATATGAAGATAAATTATCCTTCTAATAACATCCAAACATATGTTTTTTCCCACAACGCCTACTACTACAACCCCCTACCAATTCAAACCAAGGGATCGATAATTCTCACAACTTTCTGAGTCTCTTCATGTCATCATACTACAATTACTTAACGATAATTTGATTCAACTCCTTCTTATTCATCTTGTGGACCCTACAAAAAATTTACCTACTTCTTATAACACAAAAGCCTCCTATCAATATCATCACACACTTGTACATGATACCAAGTGATGTATGTGGACCTTAAGCACTAGGTATAAGACCTCATTGATTCTAATATCATCCAAGTTGATGGTGTCAATGAGAAAGGAAATAAATTTGTTTCACCTCCTAATCAAAACCTACAAATTTATACCAATCCATTTCCTACCCATTCAACTAACCTTATCCATCCATCCATCAATACATTACCCACAGTTATAAATTCGGATCGTAAAGATAAATCAATGGATAATATAGTTACTATGATCTATCTTCATCCTCACCAAGAGAAACCTAAAAACCTTCTTGATATTATCTTTACTCACATCGATGCCTATATGCATGTACCTGATGGTCCTCTCTATATTAACACTATAATTAATGACAAACCATATGGGGAGTACTCATTGATCTAACATTCTTAGTGAGTGTGATAATGGGAGAGTTACTTTATGTGCATGAATTATACCAATACAAGTAAAATAAATTGGAAGTTTCAGTTAGAGCACATGATGGTTCCACCTATCTTACAATTGATACCTTGACCCTTCCTATCCAAGTCAGACCTAAAAATTGGGCATTCCCTTTTTCATAATCCCTACCTCATATCAATTTTGTGTGAAGTTAGGTCATCCATTTCTTGCTTCCATGAATGCGGTTCCCTCAATCATCCATAAATTCCTCAAGTTTCCATTTGAAGGACAAGTACATACTATATATCATAGTGGATTTAATCCCTTGTATGTTCATAGGAACTTTCCCTCGACTAATTTTGGCCATAGCCAACCCGACCCACTTGAAATTGTGAAGATTTCCTCTTTCTATTAAATCTTTTATTTGGTCAAATGCTTATGAATTCTTTCCTGACCATTCAAATCTTTTGCTAATAGCTTCTATAGCTATGACTTCAACTCCAGTAACTTTGTTGTGGTCATTGGGTATGAAACTTAAGATCCAAGAACCATGTCTATGGAGAAGTCAAAATATTTCTTAGACTATAAATACATCATCAAACTTTGTTGAATAGTGTACTTATCTATATCCATATACTTCTCTTCTTCCCCTCTTTTGTGCTTTTGAGACTTATAAAACATTAATCATCTTAAAAGTTGAATTCTTGGTATTCATCTATTTTCTCCAAATTGATCGTAATGATTTGACATTCTTCTTGTTGGCTTTCAATAATTGAATGATTGCTACTTTCCTCATCTTAGCCTTACTTGGTATATCTTGCAAACACTTTTTGTTCCCCAGGTTATCTAATTATTCTTTTGATTTGGCAACATAGTCTCCTTCCATATCCAATTTATCTCTAGAGAATCTTCAAATGATCATTTAGGGACTTACATAGATTTAATTTCATTTGTCCAACTTAGTTTTAGTTTGTTTTGAACTTCAACCAAAACTACTCTACTTGAGCTTTTGTTTGCTTAGCCCATCTTACTGTCCAATTTTTGGCCTTGCAACCAACACTTTTAAGAAATTTTGTCTATAATTATTGGTGATTCCATCTTTCTCATTACCTTAGACACTTTACGTGTTAGTTAGTTTCTTTTCTCATTTTCAAGTCTTGAATCCAAATTAACCATGCCCATTCTGGGTGGTGTATTCATGTCAGATTTATCTTCACCTTTGTGTGTTGCTAATTTTTCTAACCTATTAAGGTCTCTGACCTTTACTCTAAGGTACCAAATTTCATTCTTGAATTCAATTATCATTGCTAGGTTTTAATCTAGTTTTGAATTAGGATTGTCAGAAGGTTTTCCCACCTCTTCAATACCTCCTTAGTTGGTTTTGATTCATAATAAGTTGACTTTTATAATTTTCCTAAAGTTATTTATTTATGCTTATACTAACACTTGCACTGTTGAGAAATGGTGCCTCAAACGTACTGGTGTTCGAGCCTCTACATTCTCAAACAGATAGTTGAATATGACTAGGAAAAAGTCACTAGTCTGATTGAAATCCCTTTGGCAGGAAATGGTTTCTTAGTTAAGTCACTAGTTTTCAAGTTTTCCTAACTTAAGTCATGGGGTTCTAAAGTTTCATAACCTCCCAACTTAGCAACTATGAAGCAATGGCAGTTCTCTTTGTTGTTGGCATGTCGCAAGTTTTGGGAACTTCACAACCTCTAACATGAGGTTTTGAAGTTCGAGGTTTGAGTGACTTGATGATTGGTGCTAATAGTTTCCTCTAGTGTTGTGTTCTATCAACATGAGTTATTCATATCGATGGGAGTCTCCAAGAAGTCTTTGTGATAGTCTGATCTCTTGCCTTGGTCACTCGTCAATAGGACTTCATGTCATCGGTGAGACTCTATCTTGAGTGCCCTCGATGGTCTGATGGAGTAGTGAATCATATGGCGGTAAGGACTTGTCAGTGGGAGATGACATCATTAGTGGGAGTCTATGAGTTGTCACATCGATAGTCTGATATGTAGCATTGGATCCTCATCAATGGGAAGTTGTGTCTTTGGTAGGATACTGAAGCTTGTCCCACCTATGGAGCGATGGAATGATTCATCAATAGAAGATGCTAGTATTGGTGGAACCTTTGTGAGTGTCCCTTCGATAGGATGATGGTGTAGGAAATGTATGCTATGTCAATGGGACTTCCCTGTATCAATGGGAGAAAAATTGGTGTCCCCTTGATATGACAATGGCTAACTCGATGACTTGTGTAGAATGTCTCAGTGGGATCCAATGGATGTTGAGGTGGAAATGATGATTGGCTAGAACCTATTGATGGTTGGATCGCCAAATGGGAATTGGTTAATTTCCTATTTAGCCTGAAATAAGAATGAATGATACGAATCATTGAATGTTTTGTAATGTAAGTGAGAGGGAAACAAAATAGGGGTTGTGCCACTAGATTCTCTTGAGAATGGAACAAGATGTGAATCCATATAAAGGCTTAGAGCTTGTAGTTGTATTTGTAATTATAATTTTGTTATTGAATAATACAATGATGATCTAGGCTTTTGGAGTGTGGGGTTTTTCACCCGAAAGGGTTTTCCCCACATAAAATCTATGTGTTCCTATTGTATGTTTCATCTTTCATGTTTGTTGATTATGGTTGTTGAATCCATTTAATGGTGTTGTTTGGAACTGGTTTAATTAGATTTAACTTTCCTCTAAGGGTCAATGTGGAAAATGAACTATGTTTGATTATGCTTTGTGGCATAGTAGTTCATGTCTTTGAGGCAATCTGATAGAATAAAAGCTACCAAAAGCACTACTGATCTTGGATGTTTCTTTCTGAGATGACCAAAATTTCCCAACATGTGGTATTAGAGCCTCCTTCTGGTATTTTTGTTTTGCTTACATGTATAGGTTTGTGAGTTTCATGTACTGGCATGTGGCTTGCATGTGCTTGCATGTATGAATTTTTGGTGTTTTTGGTTCTAGGTATTCCTTCTGTGAAGATTTATTAATGTGGCACACTTGAGGAAATCTGAAGGAATTGACTTATGTATTGATCCTTTGGTGAGTGGAAGGTCTTGCTCTTTTGTTTGATTTCCAAGAGAAAACACGCAGCATGGAAGATGGACAAACTTGAGTTGGTCATATTGAAATGATGTGACCTGAAGCTCGTGAGTTGGCAATGGTATAATCTTGATGCATAGGGTGGAATATTATTTAATCTATGGTCATGTTGCAAAAAATCTTTCATATTGGATGTCTATGTGAGGGGATCCCTATTGATATGGATAAGTTTGGATTGTTTATCAACTATCAAGAACTATGCTTATGTTGGGTGTTTTGTCTTGGTATTGAAAGGCATATTTTTAATGGTACCCTAATTGCATGAAGGCTATGGATTTGATCATTAGTTCTCTAAATTTTCTTTTTAATGGCCTATCCTTCTTGGATGCATGTGCATGTTGGTGGTTTTGGAGCTGGCTTGATATGGGCCTGGAGTTCCTGAACTGCTATTTCTTTTCAAGGATGTGTTGTACTTGCATCGCTTAGATTCATGTTCTTTGGATTTTAAGGGTTTTATAGATTCTCATTTAAAGAATCTATGGGAATGCATATTCATGGTAATTTAGTTCTCGATTTAACCATTATGATGTTCTAGATGTGAAGTGGATATGGGTGTGCATGGGTGTTCTCGAACATAGTGCTTTTGCAGGTTTTACATGGTCAAGAAAACTTGTAGTTTTATGGAGATGTTAAAATAGTTTCTAAACCCTGGCTTGTTGGGGGTGGTGTTGGATGAGATAGTTATAGTTCTGCATGCATGCTTCGTGCATGATGTGAGAAGGTTTGATTCTTTCTCTGCATGGGTATTTTGGTAAGTGACTTATCACTCAATATTTTTGTGGTGTTGCTTAATGAATTCCCTTGACTATTATACTCGTTGTGGACATGATTGGAAAATCAGATTTGAACTTGATCCGGTGTTTAAGTCATGTTGTATGTGTGGTTATTCTCTTTGAGATCTCAGCGTTGTTGTTTCTAGTGCAATGATGGGTTTGCACATTTTTTGTGTTTGATCTTCGAGTTATGTGGTTGGTGGATTAGCACCCATTGGCTATAGTGAGATAGCTTGAAAGTGGACTGTTTATATCCATGAGGTTGATTTAGTGATATTGCAAACTTGTTAGCTAGCCTTGTCCGTGGTCACTTGTGCATTGGTGTGGTTGCTTTGAGATGAGAGGATGGATAGAGTTGAGTACTTGAATAGTTGGCTATGGGGACTTGTAGCATGTGTATCATGATGTCATGGATAGCTTGGGTACACTGGTTTGTGATTCCTTTTGATAGTGATGGTTTTGTCTACTTGGTTTGGAGATCTTGGTGTTGCTTGGTATTGTTGTCAGATGGACATGCTATTAAGTGGACCTAGAGGTTTTTCAAATTAGCAGATGTTAGGTCATAGTGCTTGGAGAGCTCGAGTTTCATGGTTCAATGGGAGATTTCATAGTAACTATGGATTCATCACTTGGTGGTGAATGATCTTCTTTAGTGTTACAAATGTTACTAAGAGGGACTCTTAGATCTTGTTGCTGCAGAAGGGTTCTTTCACATTTGCATGGACACTATCTGAGGATGTGTAACATCTTGGAACCATGGAGGATGTTTGGAGTCTTTGGCTGAGGTGTTGGTGGTGCTTGACAGGTGATGTTGGTTTAGATTTGTTTCATGTCATGTTATACTATTGCTTGTGCATTAGATTTTTGGCATGAGGCATTACTCTTGAGACCATGGTAAGGTCACTTGGAGTGTGGTATCTCCTAAGGGGGATGGTAAGATCATGATGTCATGATAAGTTCCTAGTTCAAATGTTTGGAGCTTTGATAGTGATCTGGAGATTATCTGTGTTTTGGGTGTATTGGTCATATGCTTGAGAAATTTATGATACTATAGTGATGTAGATTGGAGTTTAGTATGAAATGATTATTTGCAGGTGCTCATGGATACATGGAGAATAAGACAAGGCTGTAATTCCCTTGAAATGTGGGAAGTGCTATTGATGATTATTCCCTATGAATATTTTTGTAGAAAGTCTAAGGATCCTACACCTTGGTTGGAAGTGAGTTCAATAGAGACCAATGAGGAGATTGCTCTTAGATGAGTCATGATGGCTTGTATATCTTGGAGGAGCATTCTCATTCCCCACTCTTGGTCTACTTGGCAGCGAAGTCTATTTGAGAGGTATTTTCCAATTATATCTTTTAGATGTGTTCTATACTTTCTTTCATGATATGGATCTTGTATTGTTGTTTAATGGTTCTAGAGGATTCATAGTGAAAGATGGACAACATGGTTATCTCCTTGTGAATTTGAGTTTATGATATCTTATATTGATAAGAATAGTTAGGAGATACTTTATGGGTTTGTTTTCCTGAGATTGGAAATGGAGTGGTTTGATCTTCTTTGAGAGGCTTAAATCCATATTGTTATTTGATGTATGCATGTTGTGTTTGATCTTGGAGATTGAATGGTTGGGTGTTATTATGTTGTTCTCTTTTGGTTTTTGAAGGAGATCATACTGGACATAGTTGGAATTTAGAGGTGTATGTAGGAGGATTTTCTATAGGTACATGATGTGCAAAGGTGCTCTCTTTGGTTTTGGTTGTATTCTTGGATGTTTGGTTTCAAATTATATTGGTTTGAGGCTTGGTCAGAGTTGTAGTGATCACTAGCTTGTGGTCATGTGTTTTCACTCATGTTCTTGGGTGATGACATGGAGGTTCTTAATATTTTTCTTTTGTTGGGTGCGGAGAACTTGAGAAAGCTATAAAGAGTTGTGGTGAGAGTTGTATTTACAGGTTTTGCATATCATTGTGGATGATTCCTTGAAACTACATGATTACATTCTTTGTGCTATGCTATTGGTAGACTTGTTATGTCTTGTTCTTTCAGATTTGGCATTGCCCATGTAGTGTGAGTTCCTAGATGTGTTTGGTCTTCTTCGATTGGTTTGTACATGGAGCTTGTATTTGCGGTTGATGGGTTTATTGTGTTGTTGGAATGAGTTTAATAATGAGGATACCTTGGAGATATGTGTGATTGGATGGAGTAGCACTTATTGAGTGTCCTATTTTCAGTCTTGTGGGTTAATTAGTTGGATGGTAACAATTAGTTTTCTGGTTATTGTTCTACTTGGTGTTCTATCTTGTTTTCTAGAGGATAACTTCATAGTTGTGTTCATGTTGAGTGCTTTGAAGTTTTCATTACTTCTATATGGCTTGTTAAGTGCAGTGGAGTGATGGCAGTGTGTTGAAACCCTTGTTGTCAGTTGGTTCTGATGATGGTGTCTTAGATTAGATTGGTGCATCTATACGCCATGGCTTGTTTCTTTTACTTGGAGGATGCTTGTAACTCTTGCCTAAGATGGTGGACATTATAGATGTTGTTGCAAGTGTCCTTGGTGATACAAAGGATTCATGCACTGATTGGTAGGTAGTGCATTCTTCAACAAGTGGGAAGATATTGAGAAATGGTGCCTCAAACGTATTGGTGTTCGGGCCTCTACATTGTCGAACAAATAGTTGAATATCACCAGGACAAAGTCACTAGTTTGATTGAAATCCCTTTGGTGGGAAATGGTTTCTTGGTTAGCTCATTGGTTTTAAAGTTTTCCTAACTTAAGTCATGGGGTTTTAAAGTTTCATAACTTCCTGACTTAGCGACAGTGAAGCGATGGAGGTTCTCTTTATTGTCAGCATGTCATAGGTTTTGGGAACTTCACAATCTCTAACATGAGGTTTTGAAGTTTGAGGTTTGAGCGATTTAACAATTGTCACTAACAGTTTACTTTGGATTTGTGTTCTATCGGCGAGAGTTAGTCATGTCAGCGGGAGTCTCCAAGAAGTCTTCACGATAGCCTGATGTTTTTCCTTGGTCACTTACCGATAGGACTCCGTGTCATCAGTGGGACTCTGTCTTGAGTCCCCTTGATGGTCTGATGGAGCAGTGACTTGTATGGTGGTAAAGATAGACTTGTTGGTGGGAGATAACATCATCGAAAGGATTCTATGAGTTGTCACATCAATAGTTCGATATGTAGCATTGGATCCTCATTGGTGGGAAGCTGTGTCTTTGGCAGGACATTAAAGCTTGTCCCACAGATGGAGTGATGGAGTGATTTGTTGGTAGGAGATGCTAGTATCAGTGGAATCTTTGTGAGTGTCCCTCTAATAGGCCGATGGTGTATATGATGTATGATACATTAGCGAGACTTCCTTGTATCGGTGGGAGATGAATTGGTGTCATCCCAATATGACAATGGTTGACTCAGTGACTTTTGTAGAATGTCTCAGTGGGACCCGATGGATGCTGAGGTGGAAAACAATGATTAGATGGAACCTATTGATGATTGAATCGACAAATAGGAATTGGTTAGTTTCTTGGTTGGCCTAGAATGAGAATGAATGATATAAATCATTGAACATTTTGCAATGTAAGTGAGAGGGAAACAAAGTAGGGGTTATCTTTTCAGATTCTCTCCAGAATGGAAGAAGATGTAAATCTCCTGTAAAAGGCTTAGAGCCTATAATTTTATTTGTAACTATACTTTTGTTGCTAAATAATACAATGATGATATGGGATTTTGGAGTGTGGGTTTTTTCACCTGAAAGGGTTTTTGCCACATAAAATATGTGTGTTCCTATTGTCTATTTTTCCTTTCATGTTTGTTGATTCTGGTTGTTTAATCTATTTAATGGTGTTGTTTAGAACTGGTTTAATTAGCATTAACTTTTCTCTAAGGGTCAATGTGGGAAATGAACTATGTCTGATTTCAATTTGTGGTATAGTAGTTCGTGTCTTTGAGGCAATCTAGTATAATAAAAGCTATTGAAGGAGCTATTGATCATGCATGTTTCTTTTTGAGATGACCAAAATTTCCCAACATGCACCAAGAGGGGTGCAATGGTCATGACAATAGAAAAATATTTGTAAGTTAATATGTTAGAAAGTTCAATTCAATTTATGTATAGAACAATACACTATTTTAATTTTTTAATTTTTGCATATAAAAATATTTAAGAATGATGTATTAGATTATTAAGTTTTTGTGTATAAAATATTATTTTTGTAGGTTTAATTTTATTTTACAAATTACATTAACAATGATGAGAAACATATGTCTAAAAGTGCTATTTGAAATATGCTTGTATACATATTTTTAACAATCAATTGAAAAAATGGACTTTATTTAAAGATGTGTTATAGGTTTGAGATCTATTTGTTATTTTCTTCCAACACACTTAGAGATGGGAAATTTGAGTTGCACTTAATGTGATTGATCAATATTAAAGTTCATATTTTTAGATTTTGAAGTTCTAATATTGTATACAAGCAATTGTTATGGAATACCAAATAATTATGTTAGTATTAAATGAATTTTCTAACCACCTCAAAGTTGATCCAACTTGAGGCATCTAATTATCTCCAAACCTTCAATATTTACCAAGCCATCATGAATACCCTTATGTTCCCCTTTACTATACACTCATACAATTTTACTAATGTTGGTAGGAATTGTATTTCTTAAAATGTTTCTATCTCAAGAAATAAAGCTTAGCATGAATATTATCTAGAAACAAATGAATGTATATCTTACTAAAATATATTATGTAATCATGATAGGTAACCTCATGTATCACATCAAAAATGAAAAAACTAATGAGATTGAAAACTAAAGGATCTACATGATATGTCAAAAAACCAAGCAATGTTCAATAAAACCATGTTCCAATGAATGTGCAGAAAAAATATTTCTTAGAGAAAAAAAAATAGAAGCATTAGGTGCTCACAAATAGAAAAAATGTCTTTTATAACAAACTTTTGAATTGTAACAATTATATCAAATTTGAAGCAAAGAATTTTTGAAAATGTTCAATGTGCAAACTTCTTAATCACAACAGTAAAATATTATCATTCAAACCATCATTCAAAGTCATATTTTCAAATAATATTTCCTAAATACTTTACATTTACCAACAGGTAATATGTCTTTGTCTCTTCGGGTTCATGCTTTTTCATGATAAGTTGGGATTTTAGGTAAGATTTGAAATAAAAATTGCTACATATTAGATATTGGTTGTGGTCCTATATTTGGTTTTTAATTGGTGAAACTTGATATTTTTATATTTACTTTCCCCTTGTCATAAATATATTGAAGAAGTAGTCATAGGGAGAGTGGTCTTGGTTTGTCTCATTTTGAAAAAAAAAATGCTTTGGTTGGATTTCACAATATTTTTCCTACAAATTCTATCTATTTTTCTCATCGGCTTCATTACAGCTAAACACAATTCACACATAATCTTGAGGTAAGTCACTTGTGATTTCAATGAGGTTTTTGTGTGCTCAATAAATCAATTTCTATTGTGTTTTTTTTTCATTCTAAAATAATTCTTTTGTAATATATTCAATGAAGGCATTTGGTTTTGTTGTTTTATCCATGGTTATTTCATATATGATTAGAGGCAAACAACAATATTTGTTGTTTTATCACAAGTATCACAGATATGAAGAAGAGTTTAGTGAATTATGTGAGCTCTAAGTTGAGGATTTCCTCAGTTAGTATTCTAGCAACAGAGGTAGTACCTTTTAGCATGGAATGCATGCATTATAAATAAGATAATGATCCTTCTAGTTTCGACTTCGGCTTCAAGAAGAAAGAAAAATAATATTTAAAAATTAACTTAATCACAAATTTATATTTTTCATTTCATCTTAGAATTGAAGACAAACAACATACAAAAGTCAACCACAATTGAAGTGCAACATTTTTGTGCATTTCAGTTTTTGGTTGATGAAGCTAAGCTCTTATTCTTGAATACTACCATTCTATTAACAAAATTTTAATAGGATCCCCATTTAGGAATAAAGGAAATACGTAATGGTGATTTAAATTTGAATAGAAAAAAATAAATATGAGTAGGGAATCAAAATATGCTTTATCAAATCAAAGAATAGAGAGAGAAACTAGACTTGAGATATGAGTAGAGGCCATGGATTAAAAACTCCATATGTCTATTACATCATGAAGTACATTATTGACTCTGGGTGACTTTATACATCAAGATAAACAAAATGTAACTACAAATTGCACAAGAAGAGAATCTAAACATGTTCTCATCTTCAATAGAAGTCAAAGTAAGTTCCAATTGCACATTCAGAGATCTATCTGATGCATTTTGTAGGCCTAGGGCTTTGAATGCCATGTGAGTTTCCTTCTAGCTAGAAACCATCATTGTTCCAAAGGTGGGTGCTTCCATTTGACCACATATTATTATGGAATGCTCCAATCTAAATTAATAAAATTGTACAAATGTAAATATAGGTCAAGAAAAGAAATATAGTAGGATAAGGAAAGTGAAATAATATAGAGCAGTCTAGAGGAAGTAATTTAGAGTAGTGCATGGGAGATATACATAGAGCATCACAAGGTTAAAAAATAGAGCAGTAGAAGTGTAGAGGAAATGAATGTAGAGAAATGTGAAGGAAAAATACAGAGTGGCATAAGGTAAACAACATGCAAAGCATAATAAAAATATATATAGTGCATTGCAAGGAAAAATTATAGAGCAATGTAGAGGGAAAATATACAAAGCAGGTAAGGCATGAAAAATAAAGAGCAACACAGAGGAAAAACATATAGAGCAGTGTAGGGGAAAAATTACAAAGCAGTGAAAATAGAAAATATACAAAACAAGGAAGGGGGTGAAAAACATGGAGTAGTAAAAGAACTTTAAAAGAATGGGATCAACATAAGAGTGATAAAAAATAGGAGATCCAAATTCAAACCTATAAAGAAGATACTTAAATTGAAAAAGAAATGAAAATTGAAACCATAAACAAGTCCAATGGGATGTGCTTTGTGTTGAATAATTGAAAGCCGTAGGTTCAAATCACAATCAATATATGGTATACATTAGAAGTATTGAAACTGATAGTGAATAAAACATAAGTGATGAATCTCTAAAATCGGGATTGAAATCATAGAATAAACTAGATATAATACATCATTCCCAAGGTTCCAATAAAACACCCCAATGAATTATGAGCAAGCAATAAAATCACCAGATGAGGCATCCAAATCTGAGTTAAGAGTCAAATAGATATCACATCCAATTCCACACAAAGTTGAAACAAACCCATGAGTAAAATACGACATATGCAAGTTCTAATGCATCATGCATGCACTAGGTGAACCTTAAATTGAAAAAATTAAAGGAAAAAAATAAAAAATAAGACAATTATATATGGTATAATAGCTAAGCCCCGAGGTAAAGTCCCTAATGGGTACTTTTTTTTCTTGAAAAAGGAAATCTTATCATTTCAGGAGCACCATCGATTTCAAAAAAATTATTGTCGATGACAATCATAACTGGCACAACCTCCCTAGTGAGGTAGATGATGGCATCCTCAACAAAATTCATATTGAGGCACTTCATCTTGGGCACATTGTCAATCATCTTGACATTGTTGAGTCTCTTGGCACCAATGGCCCTAAATGGGCCATCATGGATGCAAGAGCTAATCACCACCTTGGACTTCATGATTTTGGGGTCCATGCACAATTGTGTGTCATGGTTCGTGGAGACTAGTGCCCAATTCATGACAACCCAAGAGATTGTTTTCCTTTATAATGAGGTCTTCCACAATGACATTAAAGAGCTTGACATTGGGCCTTGAATTCTTCAAACTTCCATTATTAGATCATCCTAGTATGCTGAAAATTTTATATTTTCTTTCCAGTTTTAATTCTATTTGTAGAATCAATGGGTAGTGATGTAGAGTGCAATGTATAAATGCATATATGCCAACCACACAATTTACATTAAAAGTGAATTTATGGAATTCAAAGCATATCAAATATTTAGCATGTGATATCTGAGTTGAAGTGATCACATTAATCTCATTTGGTTGCTTGGAAATGCAATATATACACGAAGGATTCAAACTTGTTTAGGATGGAAGGGAGTTGTATACTAGTAGACAGGAGTTGTATATCGACGCTAACTAGAAAGGTTTCAAGCTGAAACCTCACACTATATAGCCTATTAGGTAAAAATTAGTTTCTCCAAATTTGCATTTGGAACATTAGACATAACATGGTTACTTAGCCCAGGTGCATTGAAACGACAACCCAAGGGAATCTCTTTATGAGTTGTTGATTTAGGATTTTTAACCTTTGGGGATGACTCTTTCCTAGTCCCAAAGTTAGGCTAGTTTTGGGAAGTTATTTTGCTTATTGTTTTCATTGTTCTTCTTTTCTCTATCATTTTGGCATAAGATGTTTTCAAACATTGACAACAAATAATGTTTGAGGAAAAACTTACGTAATGAGCTCATAGGTCCAAGGACTAAACCTAGTAGCTCTGATACCACATGTAACATATCCATTCTTTACCCCACTATTTTTACCTAATTTTTAAATTAGAAAGTGAATAAAATGTGTTTCCAAAGATAGAAAATTAAAATTTTCCTTTTCATTAACATAATCACACATTGCATAAATAATTTCCACATATCATTGCATAAATGAAATAGCATTACATAATTCTAAGTAGATATAACTCATCTTTTCAAATATGGATTATAATTGATCCATGATCATGTTCATATACATAACTGACAGGAGTTGAAGGTCAAATTTCCCTCAATTGGATCACACTTCTTTTATTTCACAAGAATCAGTTGTTGAATGCAAGAGGGAGAGAATCACCCAAGCACTTTTCCTCCAACCACAAACATAGTGGCCCCCCACACATCTTCCTAATTGGAAAATGGCCCTACCCTTCAACAAATATTTTGGTATGGAAACTTCTGGAATTGCCTACATGAGTATGGTGTTGTATCCTACATAACTAGTATGTTCATACAACTATGGATACCTACCAACTATGTATGACACTCTTGACTAGCTATGCAATCCTAGCACACAGTGAACTAACAAAGTGTATGCAATGACTTCTACACTTACTTTGGCCAAATTTTTCATATATATAATAAATCCACTTTCTATGAAGTGGTGTCATATGTTCAACCACCCACTTACTCAACATGTAAATTCTATTGACCTATGAATAAATCTTCCCTTGGTTTGACCCCAAGGTTCAAATATCATTAAAATATTTCATTCCAAAGTGATGACACACAAATAATGATTTAACTGATCAATTAGGTTTGACCCAACATCTTGAATACCATATTACATACATGTAAAATTTTGGGACTGACAATTGCCTCTTATTGAAGTCCTTAGTTTTAATCATGGGAGTAAATACTTGCTTTATACACAATCAGTTAATATCAATGACACAATGTCACCGACTAGACACACCTAGTCTCAATCTAAAGTACTCACAACATATCAATATGTATAATAATCTAGAATTAAATTTGATTTGAAGATTCCTTTTTCGTATTGTGTTATGCCTAGTATGGCCCCTCCTTCTAGGATGTCATAACCAATATGGTAATTCATGACATTGAATATCATTTATTTTGAATCAATATGAAATCTTATATTCATAGTAATGTCCAAATAAGTTAGCATAATAAGCTATTTAACTTCTAATATAACTCAAATAAGAACCATTTGACTAATCTTTAGATTCATTGATGGTTCCTTCCATGTTATCCTTTGTATAATTTATATAAGGTACCTACATTTGTATGTATGTAGACAATCATATATCCATTCTTTTAATATGACCCATATATTCACATTTTAAAATGTACATGATAAGTTCGTATCTAATTTAAAGAACATTTTCTACTTGAGAGGAGTTTGTGCTTCTACACCTTAAAATTTCCTCGCATTATGGCTTTTATTTTCCATGATGTAAAATCCTCTTCTTTAAGATTATAATACTATGAATAGGTATTAATAGACTCGTGGTCAAAATATAAGATAGTATCATTCTAAAGATAAGGAGGACGTATTTACTCTTATATGTATTATAACCCTCTTGCTGAAAATAATATATAATCATTCAAATACAATACTGTATTAATATAAATAATACCAAATAATGTACTTAGCTTCTCTTGCTATGTTATACTAATGAGACGGTTGTTTGCGAGAGAATTAACCTTCCAATTGTTTTGTTTTCTCTCAAATTTATTCATAAGTAATGCTTATAATCATGTAATGCTTCATAATCTAATAATATAATTCATGATAACTACTTATCATGCTCTTTTGATTGTCTAATCCAATTTGTCTCTTGTATTTATGATATATCTCTATGTATATACATTCTAGCTATTTGTACATGCACTAACATACTTTTAAATAACCATAATATGCATACAATGATGTGGGTGATCCCACAATAGTGGTTTACAATTTTTAGCCAAATTGGACACTGAAATAATTTTTTTTAGCTAAATCTTCACTTTCGGGCACCTATAGCGGCTAAACCGTGAGAAATTTGAAGATGATGCAAACTAGAGATTCATCACATTTTGTCTATAGATTCTTAAAATATTTTTTAAAAAAATTTTGGAATCAAATTGCACTCTTTTTTCCATCTCCTTCAAAAACTAGTTTTTTCATAAAACGACAATTTTAAAAAGTGACACACACCATATAACACATAAATTTTTCCATGAAGGCTAAAATTCTAATTCTTTTGAATTTAGATTTGTAACTCTGATATCTAGTGCTTCCACTTGGTTAGATATTTTTTTAGTAAATATTTTTTCTTTAATCAAGTTTCAAAGTCAAATCAATTACAATTCAAACATAGCTCGACCGTATAACGCATAACGTTTTTTGTATATATCAAAATTTTTTATTTTTTTTTGTTGGATCAAAGACTTCAATATCCGATGCATTCATATTTTAAAAAAAAAAATTTGATAATCTGCTATTTTTCCACATATGTAGAACAAAGACCTTCATTTTCGGTGAAAAACCTATGTTTAATAAAACTAAAAAAAAAAAATACACAATAAAACCAAAAAATATTAAAATTATATTCGTTGGATAGCTCGTTCCAAGGACTACTTGATTCTAGTTGCCTAGGAAGTCTCCATCATTTTCATGTTCAAACCGAGCTCAAGTGATTTTTTTTTTTTGTGTTTCAAGGGGAGAATGAGGGATAAGGGGGGTTCGAGTGAACCACCCTTCCTGATGCATTTTTTTTTTGTTTTCTCAACTTGCAAGATTCAAATGGGTTCGCTCGAACTAGCAAGTTTGTACGAACCCCCAAAATCACATTTTTTGTGAGTTTTCCTTCCTCACTGGAATTGTAAACCACTATTTGTACATGCACTAACATACTTTTAAATAACCATAATATGCATACAATGACAGCATAATCATATTCAGAAAATAATAAAACTTAATCTCAAAATTAAAATAAGAAAGAAAACAAAGTATTTTAACCATGCCTGGATTAAAATAGCTCCAATTAATTTTCCTGTAACTCCTTGATTCAATGTACTCAATAGCTTAGCATGTTGCCTCCTCTATTCCCATCTTTCCTTGCTACTATTGCTTCAACTAATAACTACAACTTCCAAGCCAAAAATTAACTAAAAATAACAACCTTTTCTCCATCTCTTCAACTTAAACACAGATTTCCTAAATACTCTTGACTCACAAATTAATCTCTTTGCAAATCTCTTGAATGCACAAATTCAGATTATCACAATGAATGGGCAACAAAAAACTATGCAGCTGCTCTCTATTTATACAAAAATGGATAGAGGTTTTTTCTGCTAAAAGAAAGCTACATTTGATGTCACTTTTCAATTCCCTGCTAGCCATGGATTGTTGGGATGTGAAGTCTAGTAAATGAAATAAATGCAACAGAAATTTATTCCAACGTAATCCAAATTCTGGTGATGCATCAGTTAAAAAAACTCCTAATTCAGTCCACTTGTTATTAAATAGTTTCAATGTTCTTAAAATAGGATGATTCTCCTTCCCGTGCTCCAACAAGAAATACTCAATTAGTCTATTGAAGAATCCAATATATATTGGATTGTTTGTAATGAAAAGAATAGTATGTGCTGTGAATAATAAAGAAAAGTCTTCTCCTGCTTTCCTATGGACGTAGGCATATTGCCGAACCACGATAAATTTCTATATTGTCTTTTGTTTATGCTTTTCTGTCTTTAATTTCCAAAAGTTATTTTGTTATGAAAAAATTTGTTTATGTTAGCAGCGTGTTTAACAACTGGTATCAGAGCACAGGAAAGAAAATTGAATACTATGTGGCAATTGTAGGCACCATCATTCAGTAGAGGCATTTGAGGAGCTTGCAGACAAAGGAGGGCTTAGCAGATCTGAAATAAAGCTGAGTTGTTTGAAATTCAAGATCTGAATTGCTTGAAATATTGATGAAGTAGCTATGTGTGTTGCAATTGTGCAGACAAAAAAAAAATTAAAAAATCTGAGCAGTGAGAGTATTCATGTTGATCATCTAGTCATCCAAATTGTTGAGCCATTTTTTTTTTCTTTTTCTGTTTAAGCATTGTTTGGTGATGCCTGAAGGTACATATCTATGCTGCTGCATGGTCAGATTTGTGTGGTAATCTGAAATATAATTGAAGTATCTTATTGCAAACATTGGAATTTTTTTTTAAATTTGATTTGTTGGTTGAAATTTGATTAAGAAAATTAACACAAAGGTTGTAAGAAATGGAGGAGATAGACAAATGGAGAATTGAAAAATTCTCAGGCCAAAATTTTGGAATGTGGAAATTGCAACTCAAAGCTCTCCTCATTCAGAAGGATTTTTCGATTACATTGGAAGGAAAATCTAAAAAACCAACTAGCATGAAAGATGAAGATTGGGATAAACTGGATCAGAATGCTGTGGCCACAATCATTCTTTCATTATCCAGTAATGTTTTGTTCAATGTATCAACACAAACGATAGCACAAGGACTTTGGGATCGTCTATCAGAGTTGTATGAGAGACCTTCTGCATCAAACAAGGTATTTTTAATGAAGAAATTGTATAATTTAAAAATGTTAGAAGGTGGTTCTGTCACAAATCATTTAAATGAGTTTAATACTTTGGTTAGTCAATTGTCTTCAATAAATATTATAGTAGAGGATGAGATAAAATCCATCTTGTTATTGTGTTCATTGCCTGATAGCTAGGAAGGAGTTGTTATGGCTGTTAGTAATTCCGCAGCTAGCCCAAAAGGCATGCTAAAATTTGATGATGTTGTAGGAGTTCTTCTCAGTGAGGATATGAGAAGAAAAAATCAAATTAATTCATCAGGTGGTGCTTTAATAACTGGCAACAGAGGAAGAACACAACAATGAGGCAAGGATAACCAAAGGAAAAGATCAAAATCTACTAAGAGATCCCAATCTAGAGGCAGAAAAGGTGTTTGTTGGCATTGTGGCAAAGAGGGCCACATGAAGAAAAATTGTTGGACCCTCCAAAACAAAAAGAAGGCTGAAAATCAATCTAAAGATAATGAGGTAAATACAACTTCTGAAGAAGATGTTGATGCTCTTATTTTATCTTCAAGTAATGTTGTTGCAGATGTTTGGATACTTGACTCAGGAGCATCATTTCATGCAACATTTTCAAGAGATTGTTTTAGAAATTACCAAGCTGGTAATTTTGGTAAGGTTTATCTCGGTGATGATGAACCTTGTAGTATCATTGGAAAAGGAGATGTTCTATTGAAGATGAAGAATGGTAACAGTTGGTTGCTGAAAGATGTTAGACATGTTCCTCAACTCAGAAGGAACCTAATTTTAGCCGGACAATTAGATTCTCTTGGATATAATGTTATGTTTGGAGCAGGAGCATGGAAGGTAACAAAAGGATCGTTGGTCATAGAAAGAGGAAGCAAATCTGGTACATTGTATGTACTAGAGGGTCAGATTGAAGTGGGAGCTACATTGGCAGTAGCAAATAGCGCAACAGAGCTTTGGCATAAAAGGCTCAGACACATGAACCAAAAGGGACTTGAGATTTTGAAGAACCAACTTCCTGGTTTGAAAGAAGTGGATATGGAGCTATGTGAACATTGCATCTACAGCAAGCAGAAGAGGACAATATTCTCTAAAAAGGAACACAAGATGAAGACATGACCATTGGAGCTAGTGCATTCAGATGTCTTCGGCCCCACAGAGGTAGCATCTATTGGAGGTTCTATTTATTTTGTTACTTTTTTGGATGATTGCACTAGGAAGGTTTAGGTTTATATGATGAAAAAGAAGTCTGAAGTTTTTGGTATATTTAAAACCTTCAAAGCACTTGTTGAAAACCAAATTGGTTATAAGATTAAAAGTTTTAAAACTAACAATGGAGGTGAGTATTGTTCGAAAGAATTTGATCAATACTGTGTAGAGAAAGGTATTCAGAGAATCAAGATTGTTCCTCTTACACCACAAGAGAATGGTGCTGCAGAAAGGTTAAATAGAACCATTATGGAACGAGCACGAAGCATGCTCTCAAATGCAGGACTAGGAAAAGAGTTCTGGGTAGAAGCAGTAAATACATCAGTGTACCTGATTAACAGAGCACCATCCACTCGGCTTGAATTTGGAATTCCAGAAGAAAAATGGTTAGGTAAGAAAATTTCTTATGATCATTTGCGTGTGTTTGGATGTGAAGCTTTTGTTCATATTCCAAAAGAGAAACGAACTAAGCTTGACATGAAATCTAAAAGGTGTATCTTTATTGGATATGGAGAAAAAACATATGGTTATAGGTTGTGGGATCCAGTTACTAAGTGTGTTACACGAAGTAGAGATGTGATATTTAATGAAAAAGTAATGCCAGGTTTACAAGAAGTTAAATCACCTAAAGAGTATATTCCATTAGAAGATATCACAAATGGTAATGATATGTTTAAACAAAAGGTAATTGTAAACCAACCACAACCACCAGTACAAGTTCAAACACATGACCAACCACAAGATTTCCAAGATAATGAAGAACGTGTTAATCTAGATGGTAATGCACAAGAGTTGATTCCTCCAGTTAGGAGGTCCACTAGAGAGCATAGGCCTTCAACTAGGTATAAAGATTTTATTCAATATTTATTGCTTTCTAATGAATCTGAACCTACTTCGTTTAAAGAAGCATGTGTTGATAAAGATAGCAATAAATGGAAGAAAGCCATGAGAGATGAGATGGAATCTCTTAAAGGAAATCACACATGGGATCTAGTTACACTTCCACCCAATCGGAAAGCATTACAAAACAAGTGGGTGTATAGGGTGAAGGAAGAAGCAGATGGAAAGAAGAGATTTAAAGCCAGATTGGTGGTCAAGGGATATGCTCAACAAAAGGGCATTGATTTTATAGAGATATTTTCACCAGTTGTGAAAATGACCTCTATTAGGGTGGTGTTGGGTTTAGTAGCTGTTCAGGATCTAGAGTTGGAACAGCTTGATGTCAAGACAGCTTTTCTTCATGGTGACTTAAAAGAAGAGTTGTACATGAAGCAATCAGAAGAAATTGTAGTTCATATGGGTTGAAACAAGCTCCTAGACAATGGTATCTAAAATTTGATTCTTTCATGTCTCAGCAAAAATTTTCTAGATGTGAATCTGACCATTGTGTCTATTTTAAGTTCTTTGATAATGGAGAATTTGTATTGCTATTGGTTTATGTTGATGATATGCTAGTTGCAGGATCTAGCATGGTTGTTGTTAACAGGTTGAAACAACAATTAGCTAAGAAATTTTCAATGAAGAATTTGGGAGCTGCAAAGAAAATCCTTGGAATGAGAATTACCAGAGACAGGAAGAAAAGGGAACTTATCTTGTCACAGGAGAAATACATTGAAAAAGTACTAGAAAGGTTTAGCATGAAGGATGCCAAGGCAGTAAGCACACCCCTAGCAGAGCATTTCAAATTATCCTCTGAGATGTGTCCCAAGACACTTGAAGAAAAAGAATACATGGCAACAGTGCCATATTCATCTGCAGTTGGGAGTTTAATGTATGCTATGGTCTCTACAAGACCAGATATTGCCCAAGTAGTGGGAGTGGTCAGTAGATACATGAGTAATCCAGGAAAAGTTCATTGGCGAGCAGTGAAATGGATTCTGAGATATCTTAAAGGCACTTCACAAAATGTTTTGAGGTTTGGAGGTGAAGATGCACAATTGCATGGATATGTTGATTCAGACATGGCTGGAGATTTAGATAGAAGACGATCTACAACAGGATATGTGTTCACATTGGTAGGAGCAGCAGTTAGCTGGATTTCCAGATTGCAGAAAGTAGTGGCTCTTTCAACTACTGAAGCAGAGTATATTGCAATGACAGAAGGAGCAAAGGAGATGTTGTGGTTGCAGAGGTTACTATTTGAATTGGGTAATAGACAGAAGGAATTCGTATTGTATAGTGATAGTAAAAGTGCCATCCACTTGGCCAAAAATGCAGCATTTCATTCACGAACGAAGCACATAGAGCTTCGATATCACTATATTCGAAGTGTTCTTGAGGAGGGTAAGCTCAAGTTGGAAAAGATACATACGAATATGAATCCTGCAGATGCATTTACAAAGGTTGTTTCAAAAGAGAAGTTGGAGTTCTGTAAAACTTCTCTTGGATTGGTAAGCCTATGACAGTAGGCCTTGGAAAGCAGGAGATTTCTTGGAGCATGGTTGTTCACAATATTGTTTGGACTTCAAGTGGGAGATTGTTGGGATGTGAAATCCGTTAAATGAAATAAATGCAACAAAAATTTGTTCCAACGTAATCCAAATTCTGGTGATGCATCAGTTAAACAAACTCCTAATTCAGTCCACTTGTTATTAAACAGTTTCAATGTTCTTAAAATAGGATGATTCTCCTTCCTGTGCTCCAACAAGAAATACTCAATTAATCTATTGAAGAATCCATTATATATTGGATTGTTTGTAATGAAAAGAATTGTATGTGCTGTGAATAATAAAGAAAAGTCTTTTCCTGCTTTCTTGTGGATGTAAGCATATTGTCGAACCACGATAAATTCTGTGTTATCTTTTTTGTTTATGTTTTTATGTCTTTAATTTCCAGAAATTATTTTGTTATGCCAAATTTGTTTATGTTAACAGCGTGTTTAACATGGATGTTGTTGTGCAAAATACAGTTACAAATATATCTTTAAAACCAACTCTAATGATTTCCCAAGATGCTACAACCTGGCTGGTGGTTTCTAACTTGTTGTTTATTGCACAATGTTTCAGATAAAAGGGCTTTAAAGATGGCACATCATGTTTCCAGTTCAATAGCAGTTCCTATACTTATTCATGCGCCCTCCATATGTGGCTGCAATCTTACCTTGTACCCAGTCAAACTTGCATCTGTGGCATGGCAGATTAATCATGCTCAATATGGCGCATAGTTCTCATGCCTCACAACAACAATTCAAATAGTTATTCATTTACCCATACGTGGGTTGCATTCTACCTTTTAACTTAATTAAAAACTTCCAACTTTGGTGTGGCAGATCAACATTTACACAATGCAAGATATGGCATCTAGTTCTCACGGTTAATAACAGAATTCAAAATAGTTATGATTATTGCCTTTTTACCTGGTCCAATGCCACTATACGTGGTTGTGAATACAATTGTATGTTGAGTAATAAAATCAGCTCGCATAATGCTAAAGATGCCTCATGTGGCACCTAAGATAGGTGACCCCTTTCTCCTTTTAAAACTGCCCCTCTCTTTGCTCTCATGTGGCCATTCTTCGCCATTTGATATGGCTGCGAAAATTAGTTTTTTATATAACAATATATATACTCACCATTCGATATACATTACCCCTTCAATATATTTGTTATATTTTTAAACTTCCCTTTCTCCCTTCTTCCTTTTCATGTGGTAGTATAGTCACTTCATTAATTTTAATAATAAATATATATACACTTGTGAGATGTAGATATATATATATATATATATATATATATATATACATACAATAATCTTTTTAATATAATAGTGTATATATATTAATAGTGTGATGGGGTGAGTGGTTTGCTATCACATGGATTGTCTTTTTGCTGTTGTTTTATAATTTTTGTTCTGGATATTATGTTGTTACTAGTTTTTTATTTTTTGATCTAAAATTTGGCCCTTGAGGCCCCTCGTGTTAAGGGCACCACACTCTATAAATGTGGTTTATATTATAAAAAATATACGTATTTATGATAATCAATAAATATTTATTATACATATATATATATATATATATATATATATATATATATATATATATATATATATATGGAAATCAATTGAATTTAATAATATATACATATATATTAATATATATATATTAATATATATATGACAATTTACATGTATTATATATGCTTCATTTAATTACCAACATTTGTATTACATATATTTATTTGATTACTCATTACATGCATTATACGACATTTACAAGAGTTTTATCATTTTATTTTGATTGGATTTATCGATCAAGGTGGATTAAGACGACTAAAATATTGCTTTTACCTATCAACCAGAAATCCTATCAACTTAGGTTTAAAACTTATCGAGACATATCTATGATTGACTCGACAAGGTTCCTCTAACCTATGCTCATGAGTGTGTGCGTCAACTTAGATAGACATACCAATGGTTCCCATACCAACCTCCTCTCCTGGGTAGTACTCTTTGTCCCCCTTTGGAGGGTTTGAATCTTTCCTACATCCAACTTAGTGCAACATGTACATAGTCAGCTAATACATATAAATCATATTCATCACATATCATATGCATCATTAAAACATTTAAAAGTAGTTTCATCATTATGCATAATCATACATTTCATTTATCTATTGAACATCATCAAAACATAATCTTGCATTTAAAAATTATTTTTACTCATAAAGATAAAAAATAATTTGATAACTTGAAAATTGGGTGTAATGTTCCCTCTCTACTTCTCTCTATCTCTCCTCTCAATATCTCTCGACCTCTCCCCTCTCTACTTCTCTCTATCTCTCCTCTCAATATCTCTCGACCTCTCCCCTCTCTACTTCTCTCTATATGTACTCTGCATCCCTCCATCCATCTCTCTCTCTTGAGGTAGGAAGAGGTAAGTAGAGAGAGAGAGAGAGAGGAAAGGGGAGAGATAGAAGGAGAGGTAGGTAGAGAGGGAGAGGGGAGATAGAAAGTATATAGGGAAGGAGAGAGGGAGGGAGGTAGAGAGGTAGAGAGAGAAGTATAGAAAGGGATAGAGATAGGGAGAGAGAGAGTTCTATAGTGCAATGACTATAGATAGAGTGAGATAGAGAGAGAAAGATGATAGGAGCTTGTTGATTACTGAAATTTGACTAAGTATGAAATTTTTTAAGATCTTCCAAAACTTAGAATTTGCATTATAACTCTTAGAGATTTGAATCATTATCAAACATCCTAAAATTATATACATGAAATATAAATAAAAGTATAAGAAAGTAAATGCCCATTTATAAATCTCACTTAAATTATCACCTCCATCAAGTGAGCTATTTTTGGATTAAACTTTGTCAAATTTTTTAATCAACATTTTGGATCATACTCCATGATCCATCATCAGGATGAAAAACCAACACAAAGAGAGAGCAAGAGAGAATATGGTAGCAGAATTGGAAGTATAAAAATATGAAAGGCTTGAGGAAGCAAAAGATCAACAAATCAAATAGGCCAATAAGAATAAAATAAAATATATATATCAAATTCCAACTAAGAAAAAATATCAAACTATTTCTAAAAACAAAAATAAAAAATCAAACCAATGAATTAAATGAAACATAAAATACCTTATGATAATGGTATAAATTAAAATGGATAAGAAACAAAAAAAAATAGCATCAACAAATGAATCTTTAAATTGAAGAAAAACTACAAACAAATAAATCAAATAAATAGATTAAAGAAATATATGAATAAATCAAGCCAAAGCTATCAATCAAGCTAAAGAGGATTGGTGAGGGGCATACCCGAAACATCAACAAATGAATCTTTAAATTGAAGAAAAATTATAACAAATAAATCAAATAAATAGATTAAAGAAATATATGAATAAATCTTTATATATAAGCTAGATTCAATTAAAGATATAAAAAATAAATAAATATGAACATATTATTTATGAACTTATTATATATTTTTAATTGAAGAACTAAATAAAACCATCAATAAAAACAAATAAAATACAACATAAGAGCTAAATCAAAGACTAAGAAACAAATGAGATAACCAAAAAAAAAAAGAACTTAAAAGATAAATACTTAAGAAAAAATGATACTCAAAAAGAATGAAAGAAGATAAATAATACATATCAATATATTCTTCATCTTTCCTATAAAAAGAAGATGAATTTTTTTAAAAGAACATAATAAAACTATATAAAAAGAAGAAACAATTAAACCAAGGAAAATAAATATATAAAAAAGATATATTACTAACTAAATCAAGTTTAAAGAGTACAACAAAAAATATAAAGAGAAAAAAGGAAAAATAAGAAAGCAAAAAAACTAAGCTTGTAAGAAATAAATAAAAAACAATAAAGTCATTTAAAGTATATACATATATACAAATATGCATGTATGTATGTATGTATGTATATAATATAATAATTGAAGAATCAAATAATATAATCAACAAAATAAAAAATGAAACAAAAGATTAATACATGTACATATGTATATGTGTATATGTGTATATGTATGTATGTATGTATAGGAGAACCAATTAATATTATCAACAAAAAACAAAAAATGAAATAGAACACTAACAAAGAAGAAACAAATGCAAAATAACCATAGAAGATAATGAAACTATAAAAAAAAAGATTACATAAACACAAATATATATTCCTTATCTTTCCTATATAAAGATGATGAACAATTTTTTTTAAAGAAAGATTAGGAATCAACATATAAAGAACAAATCAAACACAAGAACAAATACAAAACAAAATAATAAAAATAAAATAAATTAAAGTAAGCTAAAAGAAAACAACAAAAATATAACAAGAGAGAAAAAAGCAAAAAACAAAACAAAAAAGAAACAAGCAATGGAAGTAAGGAAATAAAAAACAATAAAGCTTCAAAAATAAATATGTTTAATCAATGTAATAAGAATATAAAGGAAAGAAAAAGATTATAAAGAAAAGAAAAGAAGTGGAATATGAAAAATCCCAAAGAAGTGGAATATGAAAAATCCCTGATAAAAAAGAACCCTTGAGAGAAAATAGACACAAAATAGGAAAGAAAAAAAAAAAAAAACTATAAGGAACAAGCTTATGCAAGGAGAAACAACAATAAAAGACACCATAAGAAAACTAAAACAAACAATAAAAAGGCCCAAAAAATAGATGGAAAGGAGAGAAGACCAAATATAAAATAAACACTAAAGAAAATCCAAGAGAACAACAAGAGAAGCCCTTGAAAAAGCACAAGGCATTAAAAACAAGAAAGGCGAGAAAGGACAAAAAAGGATGACGACATGAAGAAAGAGAGGCAAAGATCAAGCAAGAGAAAAGAGACAAGCAAGGAGACAAGGACAACAAGAGAGAGAAAGGAAAGGGTTGGGAAAGAAGGGGGAGGAGGCAAGAAGCTACTGAGGAGAGGAAGACCTAGAGCTACTAGAAGGGAGAGCTTTAAAGTTATTCAAAAGAGGTTTCCAATTAAAGCTTAAATTCCAACCCCCATCTCAATTGAGGTTAGATGGGTGATTATTGATTTCAATAGCTTCTTTCACCTTCCTCTTGAAATAGTTGTCTTCCTTGAAAATAATTTTGGTACATCTAAGGAAATGTGATGTTTGGTCTTGGATGAATGCTCGGCTAAGGTAGATTTTGAGACCCACTCATGCCTAATGACAACACCATGTTCTTTGATTCTCATGCTAACCGAGCGATCAACTTCCCCAATGTAAGGTGTTCCACAAGAACATGACACTTTGTAGACACCTGAGTATAGGAAAGTGTCCAAAGGGTCCTTAGGGGAAGGTAAGTTATTTTTTAGGGTGGAGAGGGGCTTGAAAGTGCAAAATAGACCATTTTTAAGGAGGATTTTGGTAATTTTGTTGGAGATACCCTCAACATAGGGGAGGGTGGCCAAAGGGAGAGGAGAAGGGGGTATGTGCAGGATCATGATGGGCCAAAAAGTGGCAATGGGAAAAAAATTACGTTTTGCATCGACTCAAAAACGCGAAAATCTTGAGTTGAATTTTTTTAGGCTTGGGTGTTAGTACATTGCTCCAAAGCAATGCCCAAACCAAGATTTACAAATCGGAATCGGATATCCAATCCAAATCGGATATCCGATTTGAGTTGCATATAAATAAAAAAAACAGGGCCTTTTAAAATCATTTTAAACATTTTTGTATGTTGAAGAGGCGGGTGCACAGTGAGAACTCCGATATTAGATAACCAATTTGAAAGGTAAGTTTTTGGTATTTTTTTGTTTTAATCGATTTTTCAACTAGATTTGTATAATTTAAAGTATTTTTTATGGATTTTTTTTTAAAAGTAGGGTTTTTTATTTTTTTTATTAAAAACTAGAGTTTACAATGAATTTATATTAAAAATTAATGTTTTTATGGATTTTGATTAAAAACTAGTGTTGTTGATGTATTTTTATCAAAAACTAGAGTTTGTTATGGATTTTTGTGAAAAAATACAGTTTTTTGGGGATTTTTATTAAAAACTAAGGTTTTTTACAATAATTTCAATTAGATTAATTAGTTTTTAACTTTAATCAGGTATTATGGCTAAGAATGAAAATGCACAAATGCCAAATGCTCCACCACCTCTGTAGCCACCAATTGAAGACTTAATTGGTGAAAAATTGGAGCAATTGAGGGTCATTTGTGAAGTTTATATGACAATCCCTCGATTATCGGAGATGACAAACACATTGAAGGAAATAATTAAAAATATAGAAACCCTCTCTATCCAACATAATGCCTTCCATTCGTGGTGAGAATACATGAGGGAATATTATGCATGTGGATTATCTTACGATGATGTGAAAGATCTCCAAATAACCAAAATGCAAATAGCCTCTTTATTCGTTAAACCCCGCACCTGTTTGCCAGTTAATGTTAATAAATGAAAACTTTCTATAAAATGGTGCATGAATAGAGACATTGTAGATAAATTTTGGGATTGTAGTTGTATGGTTTTGATAAACCACCAAACAAAAATTCTGACATACCATTTTACTTTATTAAAAAATTATATGTTGAGTTTGTGTTAGGGAATCATGTCAATTACTTTGACATTAAACCCTTCCACAACGTCGGTGGAGGTATGCCCTAAGATAGACAAGGGGCAGTTAGATTATTCTTGCACCGATATGTTCCCCCTCCTCCCCTTCCTCTGCCACCTCCAGTATATCATCCAGAATACAGCCGCACAAACTATTCAACCTATTCACTCCTTGAGTGGTCATTTGCTTTTTCATGCTTCTACAATAGCTCAACCACATTCTGGTGATGTTGGCAATGGCTCTAGTGTTGTTGCATCATCCTCCTCAGGTCCACATATTTGTGTGCCACATACTTGCACTATGTGCCACCAGATATGCTTGGGTCCTCTTGTACAACCTGTTGAGCATCCCTTGGACACTTCTGATTATGACCTCCATGATGTGGACACTATAGATCAGATGCCAGGGAGTGGAGCACACCCTACAAAGTCCTCTCTTGTTAGAGAGGGGGATGTTGGAATAGTGACATGGGTAAGATTAAAGTTGTAAATTCATAACTTGCATTTTTTTTAAATGAATATTAATAAGATATAGTATCAAGTACTAATATTTATTTACATGGTCTATTTAACAGTTGATGTCTGAGGAGGAGCTCACACAAGTGACTAATAGCACCCTTAGGGCCATTTCATTTGGCCTCGACATGCACACAGTATATATTTTCACACTCACTCATTTACAATTTTTTATTATATACTTGTTGTGTCATTAATGAAATTATATAATAACTTATATGTTTATCTTATTTTCCTCTTGTAGGAAATACCTAGTGCGAGCGAGGTACAGCCTTGTCTAGACTATGGAGACACAAAGTTAGATAAGGGTAAGGTAATTGAACTCAAATTGGATTGAATTAATATTTTTAAGATCTTATATTGATTATACATACATCGACATAGATTGGTAGTTTCATATGTACTTGTCATTTTTATGTACATGCAGTTATGAGCTATACATCGCTATTGACAAGTGTCACAACGCCTGAAGGAGTAGGTATTGGAACACCTCAAGGCTCAATAGGTGTTGAAACACCTCAAGGAGGAGGTGTTGAAACACCTCGAGGAGGAGGTGTTGAAACACCTGAAGGAGATAAAGAAAAAGATTAGCCTAAAGAGGTATGTGTTTATTTTATTTTTTGTTTGGTAAATATGTTCCTATTACCAATAATCGTATGCTAACTTGGATCAATTTTATGTTTTTGTTCACATATATAGATTGGCCTTTCAAAATTTGGTTTGATATATTCTAGGACTCCTAACCCTTTCAAGAGACGTATATTTCAGGTAATCAAGATTTCAATTTTAGAGTTCCATTAAAATTCAATGTATATTGATTTTGATGTTAATTATTTGATTTTAAATTATATAGTATAACTAATCTCAATTGTGGTTTGAATTTTTCTTATGCAACTACCTTCAGAGCCAATGAGTGCTTCAAAGAGGCTCTATTTTGATGATCCACTAGTAGTTTAGGATGAGATAGACATTTTGGCATGTAAATTTTGAATAGATATTGAGATGGCATATGCCACATTTTGTAAAAAATTGTTTGAGTTGGCATCGATGCCATTTTTTTATATGAACATACACTTGATTATTGGATAATTTGATATACAGAAGTTGACAATCGAAATTTAATTTTTTCCTCATGTGCATGATTAAACTCTTGGAAAATTTAATCTTGAGCAATGGTTAAATATCAATGTACAATAGCATAAAAAAGAATGGTTATATTATGTAGTTTATATTTATATCGCTGATTGCATTGCATTGAACATCTTTCAAACTCAAAGCATTACTTCACATTGCATAACTAACAACTAGATGTTGATAGATGAAAAAATTTCAATTACAATATAGTTTTTACAAAGTCAACCTAAGCAGTTATGCAATTACTTCACATTGCACAACTAATAACTAAGAGCAACTATTAATTGCATTTGCTTGTCATGGAATTCTATGAGACCACATTTCTTTGAGGATTTTTTTTAAATAGTCCACTGCCTTGTCTATGCTACCACATTTTTCATACATGTCTACCAAAGCTTTTTATCAAACATTTCATTGGCTTGTTGGTAGGGCTTATTGGAACTTGTATGCTCTGACCTCACTCAATCCTGAAACCACTTCATTCCATCTTTATTTTTTTTGCTTAAACTTAAAACATCATTGTATTATGATGCCCCATAATTTTTCTTACACTTTCTTTGTAAAATCTCCAATTTCCCTTGTTTTTGCCCCTTCCAACTAGAGTTTCACACTTTTACTCTTCTTGGGTTACTCTTAATCACTTAGACCTATTAAGAACCATTAAATACACCTGTTCCAATAGTTTCCAACAAGTTCCAACCTATTTTCATTCAACTTCTCAAAAACTCACTCTCTAGCCTTACTCAAAAGGCACAAAAATCTATGTTTCTTAACATGGCAGAGTTCTTAGACCACTCTAATCCCTTTATCACCCCTAAAAAAATGTTCCTACACCTACCCCTATCTATTTCATTCCCATTCCTCTGAGGTACAACCTATATAGAAGGAGTAATGGCCTTGTCAATTCATGAAATCTTACATGTTTTAGGTGCTCCTACACCATACTCCTCGGGTACAAAATATTTATGCCCCATAAATCACTCCATAGGTCTACTCCTATCTTATTCACAATCCCTTCAAACCTGCTCCAAGTCACTTGCATGGAAATCTTCCTCTGAGGTATTTTGTACCCTTCATGCTTTGCATTGTCTTGGTCTTTCCATGCTTGATCCTTCTCAAATGGATCTTCTTGTTGCTATTTGTCTTCATTGACACCTGAAAATGGTGTTTCCCAAGATTTGACACCTGCACACAAAAATTCAATAGATAAAGCTAAACATCCATACATTAGTATCTTTGTTTCATGCTCTTCCATAAGCTTTTACCAACTACACATGTATCTCTTCCCTTCAACTCTTCTCTTCACAATCTTTCTCGGGTTATTTATGGTTAGAACCATCCCCATAGTAGAATACATCTTCCACACAAGAAAATATGACAACCAAGGAAAATCCCCTATCCTAACACCATACTCCTCAAACTCTTCTTCTCTAGCCTTCACTAGGCCACTCACCATCAACTCTTCCTCTCTAGTTTCCCACCTAATCTACTATTTGCAAGATTACACATTTGAAGGTTGAGAGGTTAGGTGTGATCTATTTATGCTAAATAAGGTCAATCAAGACCATTTAAGGTGTATTAAGTTGAATTTTTGAGTCTAGGGGTCCAATATGCCAAAAATGCATTCTTGCTTCAAAATTGTCGAAATTGCCATGTAGTCTTTTGAAGGAAAATTATTAAAATTATAAAGGGAAGTGCAAAATAGAATTGTATAAGTTGTGGTAGGGTTGAAACAAAGGTGTTTGACTTTTTTTACTAGTCATAGGTGTCTTGGAAAGAAAAGTTGCATAAAAGTGCATTATTAACAAAAAGTTGTCAATTTTTGCAAATTTTAAGAAAAATGAAGGGTCTTGGTAGTTGAAAAGGTGGTTGTGGATGTTGGGGAGTCTATTTGAATTCAAAAAATGTATGTAAATCTCTTCAAGGTTAAAAAATAGGTTGGTTGAAGGCAATTTTGTGAATTCCAATACAAAAGCAACGTTGATTTCTAGAAAATTGCTATTTTTTGCAACAAGCTATGGTCTCATGGATTTTTTTCACACGAAAATCAGCATTGGAGTTTGGTTGGAGGCTGAAAACTACTTGTAAGGGCATAAATAAATTTTGTTCTATAACTCATATGACCAAACCGACTGTTCCATCATGTCCGAATGGGTACGCTTACGTTAGGTAGGGTTCCCTTTTGCACCCAAACAGGCCGAAGTAGTCCAAGCTACATTCAATCGACGAAATCCCTTAAGAGTCCAAAGTGCAGAAGGGCAGCAATCTTTGACAGAATATTACTCAGAAATCGTGATGCTTACATACTCTCCATCTGAGGCTATGGGATCATTTTGGAACCATCTACAATAACCTCTCTTGGTTTTTGTTGTCTCAGAGGCATTTTCCCATGGTGATGAGTTCTTAGTTGAGGGAAAAGTTATCAGATGCAAGCAGTGTAAAGTTGCAAAGTGTCTCAACTTTCATTCTTCAACTCGTACGACCAAATAGACTGTTCCAACATGTCCAGATGGGTACATTTACACTAGGGATTGTCCTCTTTTGCACCCAAATACGCCAAATCAATCTGAGCTACATTGGACCAGCGATTTCCCTTAAGAGTCCAAAGTGCTAAAAGGAAACAATATTTGAAGGGCTATTTCTCAAAAACTGTGACACTTACAAAATCTTTTTCTGAGGCTATGGTATTGTGTTGGAACCATTCACAATAACCTCTCTCATTTTTTGCTATCTTGAAGGAATTTTCCCGTGGTGATGAATTTTCGATTGAGGGAAAAGTTGCCAGATGCAAGCAGTGTAAAGTTGCAAAGTGGTGCAACTTCATTGTGCAACTTGTACAACCAAATAGATGATTCCAACATATTTGGATGGGTATGTTTATGCTAGGGATGGTCCTCTTTTGCACCCAAATACATCGAATCACTCTAAGCTACATTGGACCAACGATTTCCCTTAAGAGTCCAAAGTGCTAAAAGGAAACAATCTTTGAAGGGTTATTTCTTGGAAACCGTGATGCTTACAAACTTTCCATCTGAGGCTATTTCCTAAAATCTTCAATTGCTTCTTAACTAGAGCTCTCTTTATACATGCACTTGCTCCATCATGCTCCCCTTTCCCATGCCCAACTTAAAAAAAACTCCAAATATGAGGTACACCCCTCTCTACATGCATTCTACTCAACCAGTAAAACATATGAGCATTCTTGAATTGACCTCTGTAGTTATCTAACCAAATGAGATGTTGGCCCAATGGTACATCATGCTCCTGCAAGAACTCAAAAAAAATCTCGAAACAATGTTGGACATACTTGGACAAGTGAGATCTATCATCACTCATATAAAAATGATACTCTCTGATTATCTTTCGATCCTCCTCTGTACTATCAAGTGCATGTATAAACATTATGTGGACAAAAATAACAATCTGAATGGAATTGTAATACTGAGATTGTACCTCATTTTGTGGTTGCAATGTGTAGTTTTCTATAAAATCAACCACTGATATAATAGTGCCAATCGGAAAAGAGTCGTTACACATCCTAAATTGTTGATCCAACCACTAAAACCTATGAATATGCCTTGCATACTTGTATAAAATATTGTCTTAAAATTTAAAATAAAATCAGCAACACTGCATTCTTTTGTAACCAACTCGCATCTAGAACCTTCACCTCCACTCTGCAAACTATTTTTGACTATCTCATATCTCTTTTTCTCAACAAGATTCTTTCCAAATTCATGTTTGGAACCCTCATGAAAACATTGAAAAAACTTTGACAAGCCACCATATTGTGAGCACTTCACATTTAAACAATCATTTCTATAGAAAAAGCAACCATCATCTCTAGAACATAAAAACAGATCTAGCAAGTCCCTTGATGATTTTGGAAGATGCATTGCACCAAAATCCTGCAAAATTTCATTATTATGCAAAGTAGAATGGATGTAGCATAATAGTTCATGGTACATTGAAAACTCCACATGGTATTTACAACAACAAGTATTATGAATCTTAAGAGGCACACAATAAAATGGCTTCAAACTTTCAAAAGTCCTTTGCGAGATTTCCATATTTGGATGTGTTTCAATAAAAAAATTGAACAACATTGTTTGGCTTGATTCCAAGAAATGTCTAGGATGTGGTGTACGGTCTAGATTGCCAATTCTTAACTTTAAAACATCCTTTTCATTGGGTGATACTCTAAGTTATCATGCCAAAAAAATTGAATTATCTTCTTTACATCATTGGTTATCTTCTTATCAACATTTGGAAGCCTCACGACAAAATCCCATGTATCATTTTGAAGAGGATCATCTATTATTTGTCTTCTTGCAAGAGCTCTATCCAAAGTTTTATGATTTATGTCAAAATCAATACAATTTTGTCTCATAAAGTGAGCCTTTTTCAATTGATGGCTTACTAGGGCAGTTGTAATGACTCTTCGAGTAGCTCTCTTATCTTTCTCCTTGTTATTTTTGACAATAATAGAATTTTTTCAGTCTTCTTATGCACATGAATCTTCAATTTGGCTAGCAAAGGTCTCATCTTTTTCATCTTTAGCAATTGTACAAAAATTTGGCATTGCTCGATCAATGTCTTATCGCTAAAATATTGGTTGAAACGTCTTGTAGCCCACAACCTAATAGTTTGTGCTAACCTCTTTCCTTCAAAATTGTTTATAATTTTCTCATCAATTTCAACTAACCATTTAGGGGTTCTTTAAGGTCTTTACTTTGGAATATGTATTTCTTCCACACAAGGTTCTTCATTTCTCATGTAATCTAGTGAAACATAATTTACACTTGGTTTAATATTATTTTCAACATCTTCAATTCCAACATTTTCACCTTGAACATTTTCAATATCAATTTGAATAATTTCATTCCCAATTTCAATATCATGTTCAACATCTTCAATTCAAACATTTTCACCTTGGACATTTTCATTATCAATTTCAATATTTTTATTCGCAATTTGAATATCATGTTCAACATCTTCAATTTCAACATTTTCACCTTGAATATTTTCAATATAAATCTAAACATTTTCATTCCCAATTTCAATAGCATTTTCAACATTTTCACCTTGAACATATTCAATTTCCTCTTCACTTGAAAGACCATAGGGCTTAGGTTCACCAATATTTAACATACCTTGTCTTCTCTTCCTATGACCTTCTCTATCTCTTTGTCTATAAGCTTCAATTTGTTCTTTTGTAAACTTTCTCTTACGTTTTTGCTTCTGACAATTGTTGCTCCCCATTATACCTCATAAAAGATGCTAAAAAATAATTGCTTATGACTGATTTGAGTAGAAGATGCTCCAAAACGTTGATATTTGTCTCTTCTTTTCTGAAATCGCATGTTTTTTTCCTCAAAGAGAATGTAGGGTCCATTGGAATGCACAAAACAACCCACATGGGGTTTTTCTACGGCCCACAAATCCAATATCTAATAAAATCAGATATCTGATTTGAAAAACATTTTAAAATGTTTTGTTATGCTAGGATTTTAGTGCTACAAATTGGATATCTGATTTGTGCACATAGACCTAATGGTTAATGGTAGAGGGTAGAGGGTTTAAGGGTTAAGGATTTAGGGTTAAGGGTTAAGGGTTAAGGGTTAAGGGTTTAGGGTTAAGGGTTAAGGGTTTAGGGTTTAGGGTTAAGGGCTAAGGGTTAAGGGTTTAGGATTTAGGTTTAAGGGTTTAGGGTATAGGGTAGAGGTTTAAGGGTTGGATGGGCCTAGCTCTTTAGGCCAAGGCTTCAGGGCATAGGGCAGAGGGTTTAAGGCCAAGGGTTACAAGCCAAGGGCTTAGGCATAGGCAGAGGGCTTCAAGGGGTTACGGGTTTAGGGTTAAGGTTACGTGGCCAAGGGTTTAGGGCATAGGCTCTAGGGCAGAGGGTTATAAGGGCTTAGGGTTTAAGGGTTAAGGGCGGGGTTAAGGGCATAGGGGAGAGAGATATATGAAGTGAGTGAGAGAGAGACTTGAGAGAGGGAGAGGGGGTACGAGGGAGAGACTTGAGAGAGAGAGTAGAGGGTAGAGGGTTTAAGGGTTTAGGGTTAAGGGGCTTCTAGGGGTTAAGCGGGTTAAGGGTTTAGGGTTTAGGCTTTAAGGGCATAGGGCAGAGGGCAGAGGGTTTAAGGGTTAAGGGTTTAAGGTTAAGGGTTAAGGGTTTAGGCTATATGATTTAGGGTAGGGGGTTATAAGGTTTTAGGGTTTAGGGTTTAAGGGTATAGGGGAGAGAGATAGATGGAGTGAGTGAGTGAGTGAGTGAGTGAGAGACTTGAGAGAGGGAGAGGGGGTACGAGGGAGAGACTTGAGAGAAAGAGAGAGATAATAGAGGATAGAGGGTTTAAGGGTTTAGGGTTAAGGGTTAAGGGTTTAGGGTTAAGGGTTAAGGGCTAAGGGCTAAGGGTTAAGGGTATAGGGTAGAGGTTAAGGGTTAAGGGCTAAGGGTTAAGGGTTTAGGGTTTAGGGTAGAGGGTTTAAAGGTTTAGGGTTAAGGGTTAAGGGTTTAGGGTTAAGGGTTAAGCGTTAAGGGTTAAGGGTTTAGGTTTAGGGTTAAGGTTATGGCTAAGGGTTAAGGGTAGGGGTTTAAGGGTTAAGGGTATAGGATTTAGGGTAGTGGGTTATAAGGGTTTAGGGTTTAAGGATTAAGGGTTTAGGTTTTAAGGGTATAGGGGAGAGAGATAGATGGATTAAGTGAGTGAGAGACCCGAGAGACCTAAGAGAGGGAAAGGGGGTATGAGGGAGAGACTTGAGAGCGAGAGAGAGGGTAGAGGGTTATAAGGGTTTAGGGTTTAAGGGTATAGGGGAGAGAGATATATGGAGTGAGTGAGAGAGAGAGAAACCTAAGAGAGTGAGAGGGGGTACAAGTGAGAGAGTAGAGGGTAGAGTGTTTAAGGGTTTAGGCTTTATGGTTTAGGGTTAACGGTTAAGGGTTTAGGGTTAAGGGTTTAGGGTTAAGGGTTTAGGATTTAGGTTTAAGGGTTTAGGGTATAGGGTAGAGGCTTTAAGGGTTAAGGGTTTAGGGTTAAGGTTTAAGGGTTTAGGGTATAGGGTTTAGGGTATAGGGTTATAAGTGTTTAGGGTTTAAGCGTATAGGAGAGAGAGATAGATGTAGAGAGTCAGTGAGCGAGAGAACAAAGAGATGAAGAGGGGGTATGAGGGAGAGACTTGAGAGAGAGAGAGAGTAAAGTTGTAGAGGATTTAAGGGTTTAGGGTTTAGGGTTTAGGTTTAAGGGTTTAGGGTTAAGGGATAAGGGTTAAGGGTTAAGGGTTAAGGGTTTAAGGGTTAAGAGTTAAGGGTTAATGGTAGAAGGTAGATGGTTTAAGGGTTTATAGTTTAAGGGTTTAGGGTACGTGGAGAGAGAGAGATGGTAGAGGGTAGAGAGATCTAGAGGGAGTGATTTGAGAGAGACCTAAGAGAGAGAGAGGGGGTAGGAGGGAGGGATAGAGAGAGAGAGATAGTAGAGGGTTAAGGGTAGAGGGGAGAGAGACAGATGGAGTGAGTGTGACAGAGAGAGACCTGAGAGAGGGAGAGGGGATAAGAGGTTGAGACTTGAGAGTGAGAGAGTAGAGGGTAGAGGGTTTAAGGGTTAAGGGTTTAGGGTGTAAGGGCTAAGGGTAGATGGGAGAGAGATAGAGGGAGTTAGTGAAAGAGGGGGAGGGAGGGATTGGGAGAGATAGGAGTGATTGAGTGAGAGACTTGAGAGAGAGAGAGAGTAGAGGGTAGAGGGTAGAGGTTTAAGGGTTTAGGCTAAGGGTTAAGGGTTACAAAAGGGATAGAGATAGAGGGGGTGACTCTAAGAGGTAGAGGGTAGAGGGTTTAAGGGTTTAGGGTAGAGGGAGTGACTTTGAGAGAGAGACCTAAGAGACAGAGAGGGGGTAGAATGGAGAGGCATGAGAGAGAGAGGGAGTGGGATAGTGATAAAGGGTATATAGGGTTAATGGTAGAGGGTAGAAGTTTTAAGGGTTAAGGGTAGAGGGAGAGATATAGAAGGAGTGAGTGAGAGAGAGAAACCTGAGAGAGGGAGAGAGGGTAGAGGGGGAGAGAGAGAGAGGTAGGGTTAATGGTAAAGGGTAGAGGGGAAAGAGACAGAGGGAGTGACTCTGAGAGAGAGACCTAAGATAGGGAGAGGGCACAGGAGGGAGACTTGAGAGAGAGAGGGAGTGGGAGAGAGATAAAGGGTATATATGGTTAATGGTACATGGTAGAGGGTTTAAGGGTTTAGGGTTTAAAGTTTAAGGTTTTAGGGTTTAGGGTTAAGGTTAGAGGGAGAGATATAGAGGGAGTGAGTGTGTGTCTGAGAGAGAGAGACCTGGGAGAGGGAGAGGGTTAGGAGAGATAAACTTGAGAGAGAGAGAGTAGAGGGTAGAGGATTTAAGGGTTAAGGGTAGAGGGGAGAGAGATAGGAGTGATTGAGTAAGAGACTTGGGAGAGAGAGAGATGGAGAGAGAGAGGGAAATATATAATATTTAGATATTTTATATATTAGTAATATATATATATATTTAAATATTTATACATTAACTAAAACATTGAAATAATATTTAAATATTATACATAATAATATATATATTATATATTAAATACATAATTCGGTAAGAGATTATCATAAATTGTCTATTATATATTACATTATAAACTATATTGTATATTATACATTAAATTATAAACTTTATTGCATTTTTAAAATCATATATTATAAATTGTATAATATTTTTTGAACTCATATCTAAAACATATCAGATATCAAATTCAAATCAGATATCTGATATGTTTGACAAAAAATTTAATGCCTAGGGATTAGCCTCAGGCTTGCTTTGGAATTTGGTTCGGACCTGGCAATCCTAAGAAGTCAACACAAAAAAAAATGTTTAACAACTTACCTTGCTTTTCCAGACTTCGTCCATGTGACCGATGACCCTTTTTTTACCCAAAATTGATGAAACGAAAAGGGTTTGTAAAGGAGCTTCTCAAATTTCCACCAATATAAATTATACTTTACTTTGAATCTAATAAATAATTATTATTCATTTTCTATTAGAATTACGACTAAAGTCCTGATTGATAGCTTGATTGAAAAACATCTATAGCTTTCAAATGGTATCACATTTTTTGAATCCAAAACATGTGTCACATTATATGCTTCGCGTACTATAGGATTAAAAAAAATTGAATTTCATGAAGTTTTGACCAAGTTAAGGTGGTCAAACATATGAGTTTTTATATTTTTAAAAAAAATTTAATAAAAAATTCATAATTAATTATTTACTTGGAAAAAAATTACAAAAAACTATGCATCACATCCGGACATGAGTCATCTACTTATATCTAAAATATTATAAAAAAATATTATGATTTTATTATGGTTAGGGTGGTCAGACAAACACCTACTTCTTTTTTCCCTAAAATTTAAGTACTACTGCATTGAAATTTCAATTTTTCACCAAATAGATTTTTTTTCACAAAAATAAACCTAGTAGTTTAGAAACTACATTCAATTTTCCATAGATTCTATTCTTACATATTTGTGAAATAATATAGATAAATTATTCAAATTTTTATGTCAAGCTGCCTAACTTTGATTTTTCTAAATTTTCATTACCACTTAAGGGCCTTATTTTGCCATGATGATCCTGCACATACCCAATGGAAAAAAGCCTTAGGTTAGAGGGAAAACCTTGCTTTGACTTGATTGATAGCTCTATTGATTTTATTTCTTCTATATCCATTTAGAGAGAAAACATGGGTGAGGTGGGATAGCTCTTGGTCAATGAGCTTGTCATCACAAATTGTGAAAGCTCTAGTAGCTAAATTTTTGAGAACTCTAGCTTTTTGGCTTGGGTGATGGTGAGAATAAGAGTGAAGGTAAAGATCAGTGTGGGTAGACTTACAAAAGATAGTTGAAGATAGAGAGCCATCTACTTTTTTGATGAGGAGGACATCCAAGAAGGGAAGTTGGTTATCAAGTTTGATTTCTTTGGTAAAGGAAATGCAAGGGGATATGCTATTAAGGTGAGAGTGGAATTCCTCAAGTTTATCAAGGCCATGAGACCAACATATGTTAGCATCATCAGCATAGTGTTTCCACTACTTTGGCCTAAGGACCCTTTGGACGCTTTGCTATACATAGGTGTCTACAAAGTGTCATGTTCTTGTGGCACCCCTTACATTGGGGAAATTGGTTGCTTGGTTAGCATGAGAATCAAAGAACATGGTGTTGACATTAGGCATGAGTGGGTCTCAAAATTTTCCTTAGTCGAGAATTCATCCAAGACCAAACATCACATTTCCTTAGAAGATACCATAATCATTTTCAAGGAAGACAACTATTTCAAGAGGAAGTTGAAAGAAGCTATTGAAATCAATAATCACCCATCTAACCTAAATCGAGATGGGGGTTGGAATTAAATCTTTTCTTGGAAACCTCTCCTGAACAACTTTAAAGCTCTCCCTTTTGGTAGCTCTAGGTCTTCCTCTCCTCGATAGCTTCCTACCTCCTCCCTCTTCTTGCCCAACCCTTTCCTTTCTCTCTCTCTCGCTCTCCTTGTCTCCTTGATTGTCTTTTTTCTCTTGCTCGCTCTTTTCCTCTCTTCCTTCTTCCCATCATCATCCTTTTTTGTCCTTTCTTGCCTTTATTTTTTTTCTCTTGGATTTTCTTTAGTGTTTATTTTATATTTGGTCTCCTCTCCTTTCCATCTATTTTTTGGACCTTTTTATTGTTTTTTTTAGTTTTCTTATGGTGTGTTTATTGTTGTTTCTCCTTGTGTAAGCTTGTTCCTTATTTTCTGAGTGAGATGTAATAAGTCAATATCCCAATCGCCAAAACTTTAAATTCCTCCACACTCATAAAGACTTCAAAATAAATATCGTATCTTGGGATAAGCTCAATATTATTGGCTAGAAACATATCTAACCCATAGGCACCTTCCCTAGGACTCTAAATCCCATAAAAATACTTTAAAATGACACTTTTCAGCCTTTTAAAAAACCCTAAAAAATTAAATCCGAAATTGACCATATAAGAAGTCAACTCACATCCTAATGGCCCAAGAGAAGACAAAAATTCATAAAAAATTCACAATTCCACATCACAAAATTTTCACATTACATTTATGAGACTATAATCCCTGGAAATGAATTATAGTCTAGTTTAACATGGCTAATCACATATGGTTCCCTTGGATACCTCTTATTCCATCGGCCATGGAAATTATACCTGCACACTCCATTTACATGTTAACTCATTCAATTAAAATATATAGTCAAATCAATTGAGTTGAAAATACACATTCACACAAGTTTTCACAATTCAATTTTCATAGAAATCTTACTATATAACTTCCAAAATAAATTAATTACTTAAATATCCATTTAACATAAACCTTAAATTCATATTCATCACAATTGCATTATAGTTTTCTTAAGCATCACATTTCATCAATTTATCTTTAAATTTCAAAATTAGATTAAACATCGTCAACTAATACAAGCATACAAGTTTAATTATAAATCAATCATAAATGTAGAGTCAAATGTCTAAAGCATCATAGCATTAATAGTACCATCAAGTATCATCAATGACTAAAACCAAAATAGTCTAAAATAATAAGTCTATCATAAATGTGGGCCTCACAAATCACCACTAATTTTGATGTGAATGGATACTACTAGTAAAAGGTTAGCTTTACACAAATTCTCTTATGTAACTCACTTCTATTGATTATATTTTTAAATTTCTTTTTTCAAGTGCTAATAAAAATATGTTTTCCCTATATATAGAAGGGTTTCCAACATCTAAAACATATTATAATCCCAACAAATTATAATTTCAATCACAAAAGAATTCTTGTGTTGATAGAAATTCCAATGACCTAACAACAACCACAAAGGTCTAAATTTAAGATAGTTTATTCATGATAGGAAAACTGTTCAAGGAAAGTGATTGTTTGCAATGTATTTGGAGAGGTAAACCTTGAAAAAGTTGTTAGAGTCACCAATGGAGTCAAGCCTCTAGGATCACTTAAGAGAGAAACAATAGAAAAATATTGCTTGATTATGGGACAACGGATTTGATTAAACCCCAATATGATTACATGGATTTCTTGGCTTGAATGGATTGTACATATGATTCCCTTCTTTTATAGGCAAGGTTGAGAGATAGGACAAGACAAGATTGTGACAAGTGTATTAATCCTATTGAATGAGACAACTAACATAAAAATTATTAAATTACCTAGGACACAAGAAGTAAATGAGATATGATAAATAAGATCTCATTGAAAACTAAGACTTATAGAAATATTCCTAGAACTTAAGTAAACTTAACATGTGATTAGGAGCTAATAAGTTAACTATTTAGGTAAAACACCTTCTTCATACCATCACCCCCCCCTTAAGTACAACTTAGATAGAAGGAAACAAATGAAAATATGATGATGGATGTTGGATACTAGGCCATATTAGGTACCCGTGAACTATGCAATCTCTCAGAAGAAAAGAAAAAGAGAAAACCTATATTGAGACAAAACTCCTCTCTAAACGAGAGAAAAGATTTAAAAACATGAACAAGTGATGGAAGGAGAACTCAAGACCCTCCCAAGGATGATATCCATCACAATTATACAGTCAATAGCCCCCAAAATATGTTAGCACCAATGGTTTTACTAATAAATCCTATGATATGATTATTTTATTTCCCCAAACTGATTTCTTCCAATGTGTATTTGGCTTAGGGATTCAAGTCCATAAAGATGAGACAAAATATTGAGCCAATTGTAATGTGTCAAGATACCATTTTTTCAAGACTCATAATTGTCCTTAGTCAGAATGATTATGGAAGTATGCATTGTATAACCCATGATATTACAATTATACACTCCTTAAATGATTAAACAAAGAGAAAAACATATTATATGGCTAAAATGAATTAATTTGATCAAAGAAAAACTTTCCCAAGTGCCTGCATGTCTAAGTGATCCTCCAAAATATAAATATAAAAAATTAAAAAATAAAATTTACTTGGGGTTGAATAGGAAAAAGTGCATGTATGGATTAATAGAGCTCCTTGATACCTTTTTATAAATGCCACAAGAATCATAAAAATTTGAAGATCTAGGAAAACAATTATGATCTTGGTAGCAAAAAAATGATGATATGAGTTCAAGAAGAAATGAATTGCACTTGTAGAAAATATGGAATAATGTCCTACACCACTACAAGGTGCTCAAAACCAGCTTTCCATTGATATCTCATTTGCAAAATTTTGACACCCTGGGGGGGAAGTTATGGGAAAATGAAAAAATACCCTATCTAGCATTTATGAGGGAAAGTTTGGCCCTTGAGGGCTTGCAAGAAAATCTCCGTATGAACTTTGATTGACAGTCAGGCACTCAAGTTTTAAATAAAAAATTCTTGCCATTTTTGGGGTAGTGAGTGGGTGGAGCCTAGGTGGTGAAGCGACAACTACCAAGCATCGTGACTTCTTAGCCCCTACTTTATACAAAACCAATCATGAGGCTGAAATCAGAATTGGTAGCTTCAAATTTTTTAAAAAAAAAAAATCCTAAAATCATACCAAAGATGACATGACCCTTATGAAAATATGATGTTGATTGTACACAATTGCTTAGAGGGAATATGCCCCAATATTTCGATTTCATAGAATATTTTGATGATCAACATTTTAGAATCACTACTAATGACAATGATAGTATGACCACACATGGATCCATACTATATGGATTTCATGTAGGTGTAAAGACAAATATTCTATAGATTATACCAAAACCTTAAAAGAATTCGCATCAACCAAATATCAATTATTTTATATGACAATAGGGGTTTTGGGACATTTGGGATTTCTAGACTCAATGGCGAGGTATGTTTTGCCACAAAGTGCACCCAAAAAATCTCATACCTAATTATCTCCTAGATCTAATGAAAAGGGATACTCTCCCTTCAAAACTGAAATCAAATGCACACAAAGAGACTTGCAAGATGGTTGCAATATTCCTTTAAATTTTAGATTTATAGAACATTGCTATATAGCAATATTCTATTTTCTTAAATCATAAAATTATTACATCAAAATGATGTTTATATGCTTCCTTACAACCTAGGCTTCACACATACAAAAGTTTGCAACATAATGTCTTCAACATTCTGGATTCATTTTGATAACATCTAGGTATGAAGCTACAACTTCTCCAAAAGTCCCCTTCTCCAAATAAGAAAGCCAAAACAAAGAATGTGTGAGGAGAAAACCATCATTGGTTTCCCAAAACAACCTTTAATTACCACCTTGAAATCCAACACCTCACTTTGAGGAGAATAAAATATAAAATATAAAACATTTAAATGCAAATATGACCCTCATATGGGTGCCTATCTCTTGATGAATGATCTTGGCCAACTATGACACCTTCATTGATTCCCGATGGCTCTGGTGGCTCCAATTACAAACATGCAATACTCAGTCGTAATACAATGCCCTCATAAAATAGGGTTTCCTTCTACGGCAATTCAAGCTAATAAAATATCCATCATTGGATATGAGACATACTAACGAATTGTCTAGATTTACAATAATAAAATATAAATAATATTTTCCTTTTGGGGGTGTTGCCCCTAAGCCCCCACCAAGGCCTGCTACCCTTGGACCCCAGTTGAGGGGATGATCCCCCAGACCCCTCGTGGGGGGAGATCCCCCCCCACGCCCCCTTTTCATTATCGGTTGAACAATAACTTGTGTAATTGCAAGGTTGAGACACATTTTCTCAATAGCTTGTGGCACAAATATGCAAATGCATGCAAGGCATGTAATTGAAAATGCAAGCACATGCACCCCAAGTGGTCCCCACTAGGAAATGGGATGCTCAAAAGGAATATTTCCCCATTTATGCCTTAGAAACATTTATCAAAACATAATTCCACCAAATTTACATTTACATTTTTTCCACAAAGGAATTTACAAAGCTACAAATTAAAAATATTTTTATTCATAGTTTCCCTAAGCCCTTATTAAAAATAAACAAAAAAAAAAAAAAGGAATATTTTTGGTGATGCAAGATTGTTAGTACCCCTAGATGCTCCTACATCAGACACCTAGGGTAGGAATTTTTTTTTGCAAATATGGATTCACAAAATGAATTTGAGTGGTAGCATCATCCTTTTAGATTGCAAGCAATCCTCCAAAAACTCCATTACTAAAATTGGTACCTACAATTGATTCTTATTTCTCCTTTTCCAACACTTAGCTAAAAAAATAAACCTCCTCCTTTGATAACTCTACTCTTTACTCCTCTTCCTTGATCTGGAATAAACTCCACCATAACCTGACTACCTCCTCCAAGTGTATCTCACATTCTCCTCCAATATTGTTGGATTCAACCCACCATAGTCCATCCACCTCCACCAACTTGCACCTGCACTTAACTTTGCAACACCATACAAATCCTTCTTTGCATACCAATCATCTCTAACAAACTCTAACCAAACCATCTCATTTTCATTCACTAACTCATCCATCTCAACATGGAAATAATTATTCTTAAATTCATTGAAATTTAAATTTACCTTTTCATCACCTGTTGCATCTTCAACCTTGTTTTCTTTTTTCATGCCTTCTACAAGACATGCAATTGTATCACTTCCTTGTCTTATGACTAGTCCTTAAAATTCAATGTAACACAATCAAGATATTCATCCTTTCCATCTTCCTCCTTTGCATTCATTTCAATATCAATAACACAATTGGAATATTCATCCTTTCCATCCTACAACAAATTATCATTCATACAAATCTCTTTATCAAACTCTCTTTTACCTTCACCTCCTCTTTCTAAATTTTTTTGTTCTCAAATTGATTCATTGCTGCAAATTTTTTTTATCCATTTCTACATTCTTATCCTCATCAAAACATATATTAAAATCTGATTTTACTTTATTTCCTTCTACTGAAACTTTCACTATTATAATTCTTTCTTCGCTATCAACTTATCATATCATTCAAACACAAATCAAATTTTGTTCTAACCTCTTCAAAATTAGATATTTCTATTATCCTTACTTCTGCAACCAAACTTTCAACTTCCTCATATTCACCCATTCCATTCACATAATTCATAAGCACATAAGAATCACCAATTAACTCACAAAATGGAAGTTTTACCTCCTCTTTTACTGTTTCAACTTTGGTGTCCTCTTCTTCAATGTTCTCCATTGCACTCAAATCTTTTAATTTTGCTACAACCTCTATAATTCCATCCTTCATGTCTTCCAATAGGCATTCCTCAGATTGAAGCTCATGAATTTCTTCATATTCAACCTCTTCTTCTTTTGTACCACATGCATCACACTCTATTGCATTTCCTTTTTTTCTTGCATTTAAAATATCATTAGAAAGATAATTACAATTACCTCCAAATCTCCTCTCTTCTTTTTTTATCATTTTGACCTCTACCAAAGGGTTGCAATACTTTTTCTTTCTAATCTTCTCTTTGTTGTCCTCTTTTATTTGAACATTCTTCATGTATCTCTCATCCCATATTCACATGTCATCCTTAACCATCTTTAGGATATTCTCATGGGTGAGGGAAATAGATATTTAGCGAATTAAAAGAAATTTTTAATGTGCAAAAAGGGAAGGAATATTCCATGAGAATATTCCCTTTTTGGAGGAATGTACAAAGGATGAGTATTCTCTTGTAATATTCCCTTGCAAGTGGGGGGAATTAGCTTAATTAGTAATTGATAATTAATCAAAATTTTAATTTATGCTATTAGGGGAATTTCATGATATTCATTAAATAAAGTGATTTAATGAAAAGGGAGAAAGTGGAATGATATTTAATTTAATAACTTAGGGTTATTTAATTAAATAAGAAGACTTTGGGATTAAATTAAATAATTTTGTATTTAATTTAACATGACAAAGTGTTAGCATGAAAGGGGGTGAATTAACTTGATTAAATTAATTAGGTTAATAGATGCAAATTCCATAATTAATTAATTAGCTAGGTTAATTTAATAAATTAAATGAAAAAAGGATGGATTCTAGGATGAAATGATGTTAGTATACTTGGTTCGAGTGTATGATATCATTCAGGACATTTTTAAGTGTATAGTATATGTTGAGAATATTGAGAAAAATGTAATAAAGAAGGTTTCCAGGTTGTATATGCATGTTAAAGTACAATGAGTGTAAGGAAATCAACAGTGTGGAAATTCCTTCCTAATGCAAAATCCTTAGGAAACAAGTGCAAAAAAAACTCATTTAACAAGTTACATCCATTTGAAATACACATTCATATTGAAAATGAAGGTAAAACTATAGTAAAAATATAGCTTAAAATTTGTAAATCATGTGTAACTGTAGATTTAATTTTAGTATTCTTTGTCACAATATCTTGTGTATGATTAATCTTGAATTAGATCAATTTTAATGTTGTAGAAAGTAGATAGAAGATTGATAGAAGAAATATAAGACAAAATAGAAAGGACACAACATGTACATGGAGAAACAATTTCAGGAAAAAACTCCACCAGAATTGGTCTTGCTTGTATTATTTAACCTTTTATTAAGATTACAATAACATTGATTCAATTCTCCTTGATATGCTTCCTTTGTTCTTCACAAATCTTCTTCACAACTCGCAATATTTTCTCACAAAACTCTCTCATACAATTGCTGCAATAAATGATAATATTATTGCTTAAAAAATCATAAGAGTTATCAAATATAAAATCACAAAGTCTCTTGAGAAAATCCATGCCTAGGGTTGCCAAGTTGAGTTCTCATATACATGCACAAGTCAAACAAGAGTCTTCCTCAAAGTTGACACCAACACTAAAGTGTTAACCTCGTAGTTGTCAAAAATATCTCATGCAAGCCCATCCTCAAAGTATGCACCCAAAATTGGTCCCACTTAACTGGACATTGTAAATATATTTTCCATGCAATATCTGTAACTCAAATATGCCAACTTGGGCACCCAAGGTGGGCCCAAGTTAATCTTTGTTAATTGAAACACATCTATCACTGATTCATACAAAACAATATGGATGAATGATCATCCATATGTTAACTGAATGTATCCACTTATTAACTATCCATGCAACTCAAGTCACTGAAGCTAACTAACATGCAACTAAATATAACTGAAACATAACATAACTAAACTGAACTGAACCTCGTACACATCAATCCCTATTTTATAGGTACTCAACATGCATAAATCAAAATCCCTATTTCGTAGGAACCTAGAATACATTTCTAAAGTTTACTCAATTCACCAACCGGTAAACTAAACCAAGGTGGATCCTACCTCCCTTGTAGGCGCCCATGTGCTCCTATTTTTTAGGAGCTCTCCCAAGGTGTCCCCACATGCTCCTATTATTTAGAAATAACTACAAATGTCAAATTAAATTTTTATTTCATTCCAAATTAATCTCTTCCTAATCCTAGTTTTGTGGAACTTATTCCAAGGACTTATGAGATACATGAAATATGTTTAGAATGCAATTAAATGGAATCCTATTCCCAACATTCTCCCACTTGACATTATACAGTGAAATTATTCTAAACAAGGAATCATTATTATGAATCAAGTACATGACTCAAGACCAATGGCCTTCCTACACCAACTAATCAATCCATGCCAACTTCAAATGCAACCCGCATAATCATGAAGTTCCAAGAAAATGATTAATAATCAAAACCAAGAGAACTTATCTGTAGGAATTGGTTTCATAAGATAATCTACAACATTAATTAAAGTGTCAACTTTCTCAATTAATACTTTCTCACTCTCAACCATTTCTTGCACAAAGTAATACTGAACATCAACATGATTATTATGAGCATGATACATAGGATTTTTGGCTAAACATATAGCACTCTGACTATCACATTCAAGTCTAAATATGATTCCAATTAAAACCAATACCTTTCCCAAGTCTCTATAACCAAACTTCCTCTTTAGAGGAAATTGAAATTGTCGAGTGTGTGAAACTCATGTCCAACTAAGGTGTATGCTTCTTAGTCTTTACTGTTGAAAAATATTTTCTTACAAGTAACCATTCCAACAAATATCTCTTAAAATAAGAGAACTCAAGCCTCACCTATTTCTACAAGTATTCATGAGGACCTATAACCAACCAATCTATTCCAAAATCCAAATGCAACATAGCACTATCATGAAGTAATCAAGCAAATGATTAATGTACCTAATACAAAGAGAACTACTACGATCAATTTCAAAGCTCCAATCATGAATCAGTAACATAAACATGACAACATGATCAAACCATCTCCTCCAAGGAGATCACATGCATCATAACATACATAAACATCCTAGTATCAAGAGAAGAAGTACCATGCCAAAATATAAATTCGTATCAAAAGTAAACCATGACATAATAGAAACTACTCTAAACCACAAAAACATATCTCCATATCACCTAAAGATAACCTTACCAATGATGTATCCATGTCACTGCCCACAACTCCCACTAAACCATGGTATCGAGTCACACATGGCATCGTGACTACCATCATCTCCATGAAGATCACACTAAAACATCAAGCAGAGAGTTATCACAAACAATATTAGATGAAATAACCAATGCATCATTACTGCCATCTAAGGATTCCTATGTAGAAGAATTTGAACTCTCTTTCTTTTTCTTACACTCCTTCTTCAGATGTCCCGGTTTCCCAAAGTTCCAATACTTTACCTTACTCTTACTAGGGGTTTTAGATAGTCCTTTGGACTTACCCTTTCCTTCCTTGTCTCCCTTAGGTTCCTTTTTCTTAGGCCTACCTTTTACAAACAAGTCATCTTGGATTTTTGTTTTAGACTTCCTCCTCATCTCCTCTAATAGGAGAGTAGGAATTATATAACTATTCTCTTCCACAACTTATATGTGTTAGTTTTATTTTAAACATTCAAGAGAACAACATCAACAAGACATAATTGTATGGTCCCTCTTGCCTTCTTATCAAGCTTAGCCCAATCCTCAACTAACATCATTGTAGGTGACTTTGTCTCATTACCTATAGCTAACCACTGATCTCTCTCTTCAAGGAGATCTTCCATTTTTAGTTTCCACATCTCATACCTAGATCCATTGAACCTTTCAATATCTAAATGAGAAGTAGAGCCCATTGCAACACACTAATTTATCAAATCACCAATTAACACAATAATAAAAGCTCCCACTATTGCCAAAAAACCTTCAAAATTTTAAGAGAAAGGCATCCCAAACTCTACCCAACCTCTAGCTCTAATACCAAATGTTGAAAATGAAGGTAAAACTGTAGTAAAAATGTAGCTTAAAATTTGCAAATCTTGTGTAATTGTAGATTCAATTTTATTATTCTTTGTCACAATCTCTTGTGTATGATTAATCTTGGATTAGATCAATTTTAATGTTGTAGAAAGTAGATAGAAGATTGATAGAAGATTGATAGAAGAAATATAAGACAAAATAGAAAGGACACAACATGTACATGGAGAAACCCTTTCAAGAAAAAAATCCACCGGAATTGGTCTTGCTTGTATTATTTAACCTTTGATTAAGATTAAAATAAAACTGATTCAATTCTCCTTGATATGCTTCCCGTGTTCTTCACAACCTGCAATATTTTCTCACAAAATTCTCTCATACAATTGCTACAATAATAGACAATATTCTTTCTTACAAACTCATAAGAGTTATCAAATATATAATCACAAAGCCTCTTGAGAAAATCCATGCCTAGGGTTTCCAATTTGAGTTCTCATATGCATGCACAAGTCAAACAAGATTCTCCCCCAAAGTTGGCACCCAACACTAAAGTGTTAATCTCGTAGTTGTCAAAAACATCTCATGCAAGCTCATCCTCAAAGTATGCGCCCAAACTAGGTTCCACTTAACTGAACACTATAAATGTCTTTTATGTGCAATAGTTGTAACTCAAAGATGCCAACTTGGGCACCTAAGGTGGGCCCAAGTTAATCTTTGTTAACTAAAACACATCTATCACTGATTCATGCAAAACAATATGCATGAATGATCCTCCATTTTTAACTGAATGTTTCCACTTGTTTTCTATCCATGCAACTCAAGTCACTAAAGTTTACTAACATGCAATTGAAGATAAATAAAACATAATTGAACTGAATTGAACTGAACCTTGTACAAATCAATCCCTATTTTATAGGTACTCAACATGCATAAATCAAAATCCCCATTTTATAGGAACCTATGATGCATTTCTAAAGTGTACTCAATTCACCAACTAGTTAACTGAACCAAGGTGGATCCCACCTCCCATGTAGGTGCCCATGTGCTCCTATTTTGTAGGAGCTCTCCCAAGGCATTCCCACATGATCCTATTATTTAGGAATAACAAAAAATGTCAAATTAAATGTTTATTTCATTCCAAATTAATTTCTTCCTAATCCTAGTATTGTGGAAAATATTCCAAGGACTTAGGAGATACATGAAATATGTTTAGAATGCAATTAAATGGCATCATATTCCCAAAAATTCACAGGGCAAAGGAATAGACAAATTATCGCACACAGAGATAACATGATATTTATGTGGGAAAACACTTATGGGAGAAAAACCCACACACCAAGTAAAATCACTTTGTATTCCATTAAATAGATTACATATAGAGTTACATAATTCACTCTCAAATGTTAACTCACAATAGAAACTGCAATCCCTTGGTCGACCTCACACATAGATTACTATTCTACATGCTCACACATTGTTATAATGCTTGTAAAAGCATACAATATAGAGCCACTCAACCACATTAGGTTTTCAATAATTTCACTAACAAGCTTCCTTCATCTTGGGCCACACACACACCACCATCCAAAACACATCAAGCTGCCCAACAATTAATTTGGTTTCAGAGAATATTACCATATTTTCTCTCTATCAACCCTCGAGTCAGATCATGTATTAAATGCAAATATATCACTATTAGGAAATACAACTTTCATTCCAATGATTGTTGATTCACAATAGCGATGTAAAATCAATGAATGAATTCATGCCACGTGTCAACACATCACTCATCCACCGCTTTTGACTATTATACCATTTAGGTTCATCAACTGAACCATCGTCAATCGTTGTTCAAGCTGACATATGTCAACAACTCAACAATGTTGCTCACTTCACAAAGGTCTATCGGTATTCACCACAAAGGAGCACAAAATAAATGTGCATCATTTGATTAGATCCTATCACAACCATTGATCAAAATCTAATTGATCATCACCATGTGGTCCCCACCATCCACACGACATCCATATCACTGTCATACAATTGATGTCACCATCCATGCAGACCGGTTCCACTATCCATCAGTTAAGTCGCTGAAAAACCAAACTTCGTAACCTCAATATCGGAGGTTATGAAGTTCTCAAAACCCATGACATGCCAATCTCTATGTTGCCAAGTCAAGAGAAAACCCCAACTTCAGAACCTTCATTGGAGGTTAGGAAAATTAAGAAACCCGTGACTTTCCCATAATGATGTCACCAAGTCTGGAGAAACCCGAACTTCACAACCTTCATCGGAGGTTAGGAATTTTCTAAAACCTACGACATGGCGACAACACAAGGAATCTGAATGTCGCCAAGTTATGAACTTTTGGAACTTCACGACTTAGGTTTCAAGGTTTTTTATTTTGGTGATAGTACGATAACGAAGGCCAACAAAGGGAAAAGATGCCACGTCTTTATGAGAGGTTCAAGCTAGCAAGTTGAGGCATATTTTTCCAACAAACTCCCACTTGATGAAGAATTATTGGATTCCTCTAAATTCAAATTTATTGAAGGTCATAGGCCCTAAGGCCCATTGAGCTAGCACACCACCTATACTTGTATTTGCTTATAGACTTTGTCAATACGTCAACGATATTCTCCAGAGTATCCACTTTTTCAAGATTAACCTTTCCATCCTCGACCATGTCATGAATGAAATGATACTGAACATCAATATGCTTTGTCCTGAAATGGAAAGTGGGATTTTTCACCAAAAAAATAGCACTCTGACTATCATAGAAAATTGTAGTCTGCCCTACATTAAATCTGATATCTGAACACAAACATCTAAGCCAAACGACTTCTTTTTAGGCGTGTATTGTTGTCATATACTCCGCCTCCATAGTAGATAAAGTGACTACAACCTACCACTTGCTCATCCAAATCACTACACCACTAAATAACAAGCAGATTTATCCACTAGTGGATCTTATGTTGTCAATTTCCCTTGCCCAATCAGAATCCACATACCCACGAATGCTAAGAGACCTCTATAATCCAACCGAGTTGTCATGATAACACAAAGAATACTCAGAGGTACCTTTCAAATATCTAAAAACTCTCTTCACAACATCCCAATGTGGTCTTCCTGGATTATCCATAAACCGACTAAGTACTCCCACTACTTTGGAAATGTCTAGCCTTGTGCATGTAATGCCCTGCCACGAGACCCTAAAGGAAGTTGCAACTCAACGCGAAAGTGTACAATTTTTTTCTCTTAAAATTGCATTATTATCAAAGAAGATGCACAACACTTCGCAACAACCTCTAAGGTAACATGACAAGATTACATCTATAACCAAAACATACACACTATTTGCACATAAAGCATTAATTAAAATATTAACCATACATTTAATTTCACAAACTTATAAAGCTTTAAATATTTTAACACTAGAATAACATATATTAAGTTCCAGGTTACAATAACTCAAAAGTAGATTACAATACTCATTCCCAGAATGAGGTAGATCAAACCTAACCATTACAATTACAAGATTCCTCCTCGAAACAAATGAGGGGAATAATAATTACAAGAACTAAATTGAAGTATATAGAAAGATTAAACTAAAGAATGAAACCACTATGAGCTCTCCACTAGAAAACCTCACCACGCAATCTCCAAACCAAAAGGGGGACCCAACGATGTAGGGCACACGTTCCTCCCAACCAAGTGGTACCTGAAGGCCCACCGCTCGTGCTAGGAGACAATAACATGGATACAAGGACAATCCCTACAACCTCTAGTCACAGGTTGACTCAACACTAAGAAAACCACCACAAGAACAATACTAACTCAAAGATTACATTTCTATCTTAGTTTAATAGTATGACTCACCAGTAACCTAAACATACTACTAACCTAGGAGAAAGCCACTTCAGATACATGAGTTACCCGTCAGATCATTTCAGATCTCGGCCCCCATTGAGCTTCACCCTCCTATGATTATCATGTGATTCATCACCACTCCAAACTAAGGAGGTACAAAATATCCAACAATCCATTCAGAAAAGAACAAACCATTCCCCATTCATGGAAACATGGTGACTCAGTGAAAACGACAAACCTTACTACCATAGAGAACTACAAGAGACAAGACCATGAAATGATAACTCTCAAATTTAACATACCCAAATAGGAAGACTTACAATACCTCATCTAATACCTCTTTTCAATTACCCCTAAATACCACATAAGATATCTCAAACACAACATAAAGGCATAATAGTTTAATCTTTACAATATTCTAATTTATCACAACCTCGCGTACAGTCAACGAAATGACTTATAATAATTCACACCCCTCAATTATCCCAATTTAACTAATTAATTAAAAAGGCCCTTCCAAACTGAGATAAACATCATACTAACCATTTCCCCTATTTCCTCAATTTAAAATAATCAAACCTTTGTTCCTACTATCATATTATATATATCTTTTAAATGCCTATTCCCGCAATACACTTAATTAAATATTCATTTCTTCTAATTGCAACTAGAAGAACCACATAAGCAATCAACACGATAATTAAATCTAAGATTTGGATTTACTAAATCCTTTCACATTCAGTGATAAGCAGGAATACTAAGACAAGTTACACAATTTTCTCTAATTTAATAAGAACCCTTATAAAGACGAAGGAGAAAATTCAACTAATTAACTAACCGACTCTTCAAATATCTCAATTTTAACTTAAACAACTATGAGAACATCATTCCATTTATTATTCCACTTCCATCAATTTTAAACTAATAAAATATCTATTTTCTCAAACAATTTACATTATTTAAATAAATTATAATTTCCTCTTTTCAAAAACATATTATTTTAATTTCACCTAATACATGCATCTAATCCAATGCCTATTTAAACAAAAACAATATCTTTATTACAAGAATTCTTCATTTTGGAATTAACTCCAACTTGAACTTGAACATGCATCTATTTAACAGATGTAACCAATCTAATTATCTAATCTTCAGTTCCAGAAAAATATTTATAACTAATGCTTATGTATTTCCTCTATTGGAATAAATATGCATGCTACCTTTTAAATTACATTTGGAAAATAAATATACATATAATTAATAAATTTCCATAACATTATTTGTTTCATCATTTAAAACTTAAAACAATAGTATAAATATAATACATATATATACACAAAATATATGTATACACAATATATTTTACATTTAATAACCTATCAAATCCGAAATTCAAAATAAACGAATTTAATAAAACGAATTAATAAAACACATATCAATCAAAAAATGAATTAATGGAAGACAAATTCATAAAAAATGAATTAAATTCCATTACAAAAAGGAATTGCGGGTTTAAGGAATACCACAAATTTTATTTAATGAAAATAAAAAGGGAGGGGGTATCGACTGGCTTACCATAGCCACACCCCACAGTATTGGGGGTGGCCTGTGGTAAGTCCACCATGCCCATGTATGGGGAGGGGCAGCACTACCAATGGCAGCAGTGCCTCTCACACCATATATAAAACACACAAAAAAGTACCTTCAAAACAAAACTCAGCCCTCCCCTGTACATCTGCTTGTCGTACGGTGATTCCATTAATTTATTTTTTTTAAATAAACATCTCACAAATAAATAAATATGTATATTATATATATGTGGGGATATATATATATATATAAATTATATATATATATATATATATATATATATATTATATATTTACATATATATATTATATATATATTTATTGAGTTTCAACCATAAATCAAATTGCGGAAAAATTTCTGAGCAAAGTCATCTACAGGCAAATTTTAACTAGGCAATTAATTTTTCTTGAGGGGAATTTTCAAAATTACAATAACCGTTTTCCCAAATTTATGAGAGGGTTTCAAAAATTAAAATTTAACAAAACTTCTACAGGAAAATTTAAACAAATTCCCAGAAGATTTCTAAAATCACTTCCTTCTAAATTTACATAGAGGCTTTCAAAACTAAAAATCTTAAATCAGAGATTGTTATTTCACAGCAATTCAACAATAAAGAAGCCTTACAATTTTAGAAAACAATTTGAAGCTTCTACAACCAAAACACAAAATCTTCTTGCACAGACAATCTTTCAATCTCAATTAAACCATTTTAAGCAAAGATTCTACAAAATTTAACTTTTGTACATACAATCTTTCTCAAACAATTAAATAAATAAAAAAAAACTTGAAGGAACTTGTTTTCCTAAACCTTGAAGAAGATGAAGATTGGAGCAGAGCCTCCCCTTCACAGATATTAAATTCGCTTTAATAGGTTCACTATTATTAAATTTGTTTATTTTGAATTTCGGATTTCATAGGTTATTAAATGTAAAATATATTGTGTATACATATATTTGTTATATTTATATTATTGTTTTAAGTTTTAAATGATGAAACAAATATTGTTATGGAAATTTATTAATTATATGTATATTTATTTTCCAAATGTAATTTGAAAGGTAGCATGCATATTTATTCGAATAGAGGAAATACATAAGCATTAGTTATAAATATTTTTCTAGAACTGAAGATTAGATAATTAGATTGGTTACATTTCTTAAATAGATGCATGTTCGAGTTCAAGTTGAAGTTAATTCCAAAATGGAGAATTCTTGTAATAAAGATATTGTTTTCATTTAAATAGGCATTGGATTAGATGCGTGTATTAGGTGAAATTAAAATAATATGTTTTTGAAAAGAGGAAATTATAATTTATTTAAATAATGTAAATTGTTTGAGAAAATAGATATTTTATTAGTTTAAAATTGATGGAAGTGGAATAATAAATGGAATGATGTTCTCATAGTTGTTTAAGTTAAAATTGAGATATTTGAAGAGTTGGTTAGTTAATTAGTTGAATTTTCTCCTTCGTCTTTATAAGGGTTCTTATTAAATTAGAGAAAATTGAGTAACTTGTCTTAGTATTCCTGCTTATCACTGAATGTGAAAGGATTTAGTAAATCCAAATCTTAGATTTAATTATCGTGTTGATTGCTTATGTGGTTCTTCTAGTTGCAATTAGAAGAAATGAATATTTAATTAAGTGTATTGCGGGAATAGGCATTTAAAAGATATATATAATATGGTAGTAAGAACAAAGGTTTTGTTATTTTAAATTGAGGAAATAGGGGAAATGGTTAGTATGATGTTTATCTCGGTTTGGAAGAGCCTTTTTAATTAATTAGTTAAATTGGGATAATTGAGGGGTGTGAATTATTATAAGTCATTTTGTTGATTGTATGCAAGGTTGTGATAAATTAGAATATTGTAAACATTAAACTATTATGCCTTTAGGTTGTGTTTGAGATATCTTATGTGGTATTTAGGGGTAATTGAAAAGAGGTATTAGATGAGGTATTGTAATTCTTCCTATTTGGGTATGTTAAATTTGAGAGTTATCATTTCATGGTCTTGTCTCTTGTAGTTCTCTATGGTATTTAGGTTTGTCATTCTCAGTGAGTCACCCTGTTTCCACGAACATGGAATGGTTTATTCTTCTTTGAATGGTGTTGATGGTGTTTTTATGCACTTCACAACACAGGTAATACGTAGGTGCATTAACTCTCTTGAAAGACAATTTTCCATAATTGCAAAACACTATCCCAAGGTCTCTCGGATGTCAGGTCATGACGATGCTTGGAATAAATCAGTTGTTTGATGTTATTTTGCTGGAATCACAAGGCGGTCTTACATGGTCAAAGTTGTAGGAGAATTGGGTCAATGGATGGAGTTTTATGTATATGGAATTACTGTACCTCGTTGCGGGTTCAGGCAGCAGTTTTGGACTCCATCGTTTTGTCAGATTTGGCTTTACAATGTGCAACGAACCTTAACACAAGTTATTTCTAAAAAGAAAGGAAAAAAGGGCAAGGAAGGAGGATGGTTCCTGGACCTGCAACTATCGATGAATAGTGATCATGGAGGTTCCTGCTATGGACAGTTTCCTTAAATAGAATTTCACTAAATCTGAATTCTCACAATGTCATGAAATCTATGCTATCTTCTAAGGACTGCAGATATTCATCATTTATTTGCCATGGAAATGTGAATAAAGATAAAGTTTAATGAGCAGCAATGAAATTAAAGTCCAGGCTAACTTTACACAATCATCTACCAGTAGCGAATGACCAAAAGTATGGACAAGGAAAGCATACACACAACAGTAATCTTCAAAACCAGAGACAACATACTAACTACCAAAGCTAATCTAAGGATACCAAAGCAGCAAAGTTTTAACTAAAGGGAGAAGAATCATGAAACATGTGGAGAAACCTAGAAATACACCAGAAAATGACTATATTTTCTATTATAATTTCTGCAGCATGCCTTTACAACAACTCAACTCTCTCAAAATGAGAGGAGGAGAGCCCTAATTATAGTTTTCAAAAAACAAAATGAGTGGCCAAGATTTCTATTCTATTGTGTGGCCAAGATTCACTTTAGAATAGGGTTTCACCTATCCCCAAATATACTACATTTATAAATTAATTCTTGTCTTTTCCCTATTTTGTCATCTAGTGATAGCACTATAGCAATTTTTTCCTTTAGCTATTTACCCTTTGTTGTAGATAATCTCTAAGGAATTCTTTGTCGATGATAGGGTTGCCTTCATGCTTCTTCAATGCTGCATACTCTACAAAGTTCAGGATCAGTGGCTAGAGCTTATCCATCTCCATGATGTCTGATCACAGCACTTGGTAGCTCCATTCCTAGGAATTGCTGAGGAGTTTCTTCTAGTCCTCTTCATACTTGGCCGCACTATCCCTAAAAATATCTGACTACAAGAAGGCACGGGCTGCAAAACTCATGAAATTTGTGGTGACCTCAACTGACATCCCATCTTCCATGATTCTTAAGAAGTGGGGCTTTATGTTCTCCAGATTCATCTCGACTGTGGGTGGCTCATACCCCATCATCAATTTGATGTACTGAGAGCACGCATCTTTAGAATCACTAGTTCATTTGATCTCTGGCACTATCCGCTCAATGATCTGCTCCAGCCTTTTCCTTTTGTGATTGAAATCTTGCTTCCAGACATCCACTAACCAGTGGTCATCGTCCTTGAAGGCAAGGCCCCTCTCCTAGACCTCGCCCGACAATACGAGTATGGCCTCGATCTTTGGATAGGCTGCCTCGTACTTCCTTGGAATCTCCTCATAGATCTACCTTGTGACCTCAAGGGTCCTTTGCACTTCAAGGAACTTATTTGATGTCTGGACAGCCAAATTGATGTCTATGTTTCCCATGTCTAAGACCTGTCGGAACCAATTTTCCGTAGTCTTGTCTAAGTTTCTTCTTTTTTCTAGCTTGTTAATCTGTTCTTGAGATAACAACTGTGGCGAAGCCGAGGACATGGTGGGATGTTCATCTGGGGATGACCACTGTTGAATCTAGGCCATTAGATCAACCACTTTTTCCTTGAGCTCCTCCTTTGAAATCTTATCCTGTTGGATAAGGTGTACCACTGTGGCGATTGATTCCGGGAGGTGATCAACTTTTTGCTCCCTCGTGGCCACCCCCAAGTCGATGGCGGAGATGTTATAAATTATACCTTGTTCTCCAACCACCGGTGTTGCTATCTATACTACCCTAGATCCTGAGGCATCCATGGTCACCTTCGATCTAATCTTTGGTTTCTTCTCCCTCTTCTTGGTTCTTATTCGTGCCCTGGCCAGTATGGCTTCTAGCCTTGCCTTAGGATCCTTTGTGGTCGGAGTCTTTTTCTCTAGTTGCCTCCTTTCTCGAGTTCAATGGCTTTGATGACAAGAGCCCTCTCTTCAGTTCCCGCCTCTTCTTTATCCTCATCGGAGTCTTGTTAAAGGGTTTCATGTTTAGTGGGGGACTCGGTGTGTAACTGCTCCTTTGCTCTTTTTTAGCATCCCCCTCTTCTTCATTTTGATTATATGCATGCTCTTCGGGGTTCTCCTCCTATTTGTCCTCATTGAGGGATGCTTCCTAACTCTCTATCTGAATTCATCAACATCGACCTGACCAATGTTGGTATCCTTGACATCCCTCCAAAGGGTGGTGATCCTAGATTTTATGGGGACCCTTTGGAACTTGTACTTCATCAGGTCCTTGTCCTCCTTGCCTTGAGGTGTCTTGGCTATTCCTTTACCTTTCTCCTTGGAGGCACCTGAAGTTTCTACACCATATTCCATAAATCATGCACAAAGGACGTGAATCAGTAACAATAAACATGAAAAAATGGCTTCGGGAAAATCCCTGCACATCTAGATTAGCTCTATAATCATTATTCATATTCAATAAGCACGTAACACTTGATAATTCATCATTAGCAAGTAAGGCAGACAAATTGGGTTCCCAGGGCCAAAATTCTTAGTAGAATGTCGTTTGAAAGGGAAAATTGAGGATGGAACTCCCAAAGGCATTTCCTGGTGTTGGATTTGGTCAATTGAAGGTTGTTGTGAAGGAAAACCTAATTTTAGCAAGTGGGTCAAAATCCATTTTTGATTTGGAGGTCATTTGATCCTTCATTTGGGAGTTCGGGCATTAGATACAGGACAACCATTGAAAATGGCGCAGGGGAGATGAAACTTCGAGCGTCGGAATCTGGGTCTCGGATTCCCATCACCGGGAAGCAGCTACGGATCAGTCGCTGGAAATGGCGAAATGGAAGTGGAATCTCGGGAGGGTAATTTCGAAGGGAAATCTCTGGAGACAATTTAAGGACTTGGGAAACAAGACGGCGAATAGAGGATCGAGACCCGAAGGCCGGGAAGCTGTCCCGAATTCGACGTTAGATCGGCGCTAGTGGAATGGAATCCCAGGAGGGGAATTCCGAAGGTTGGAATCCAGAAGAGGCTTGGGCCTCAAGAGTTCATCTGAATTTTGGTTTTGGAAGGCAGTGGATTGGGGTCCGGGAACTGGGAAAACATCCTAGGACGACCGTTTGGAACGGCGAACGCAACACAGAATTTTGAGGATGAAATTCTGGAGGTCGGGGTCTGGGTGATTTTGGATTTTAATGGGACCGGTTGGAAATTGGAATGAACTTTGCATGGTCGGGACCCGAGGTCCAGAAAGCCGCACAAGGAAGGCCGTTGGGAACCGTGAAATCAACACAAAATTTTGAGTGTCGAATCCCAAGGCTATTTTGATCTTTAACTGGATTTTGACTTTTTGAGAGTCTTCACACGGACTTCGTGTGTCCGAGGTCTGAGGGCCCGGAAGATGCTCAGGCGAGGTCGTTTAGAACAATGAAGTTGTTACAGAATCATGGGAGGGGAACTCCGAGTGTCCGATCTCGAGGATAATTTGATTCCTTGCTGACATTTTGGAGTTCAACGCAAACATCATGCAGTCAAGGTCCAAAGGTCGGGAAGCTATCCCAGGACACCCATTTGGAATGGCGGGAGCAACACGGAAACCTACGAGGGTAAATCTGGATGCCGGGGTTTGGGAGGATCTTCATTTTATGAAATTTGAAGGTTTGGTTTCTAAGTTTTGCAGACAGCCACGGGAAGGCCTGGGCCTGGGAGATGTCGATGACTGTTCTGGAGAACGGTCATGGCGAGGTTAGGTTCTGAATGGAGTTTCAAGGCCTTAAACTATCGATTTTTGAAATTTTAAAACATGGGTTTTTAGGGGAAGGCATCAATTAACCTAGTTTCAAACCCAACTTTATATTTTTTATGCTTAAGATTAGGAATTTCAAATAAATAAGGATGGGGCATGCAGACAACAAACCTACCTCAAGATCCCGAAGAACAAACTGCTGAATGCGCAAGAGATGTCGAAAAAAGGCGCTCGGACGGTGTGGTGGAGAATAATGGATGCCTAGAGCTTTGCAAATTTTCTATCACTTGGTCAGTTGATAGTGACTGCCAGAAAATTCGCTTAAATAGCCTAAACAATCATTAATGTAGCCATTAAATTCAATCAGACGATAGTAGGTAAGTTGGTGGATTTTAAATTCGCAGACGATGGCGGGAGGACCAGAGTCCAGCGGTCGGGAAGCTGTCCAGCCGCGGGTATTGGAAACGGAAAATTCCAAGAGGAATTCCGGGAGGGGAAACCCAAGATCTAGGATTCCGGTCCCGGAAAGATGTAATGCCGCCGCCGTTCAAAATGGTAGAACTGGGACTAAAATTCGACAGGGGAAACCTGAGTGTCTAGGGCCTAGAAAGCACAGTGGATGCTAGAAAGGCATTCTGACAAGGGAAACCCGGATTAGCCCTATATTTAGCATTTTCAAAAGGGGTGATTTTGGTCAAGCTTAAAATATGACTTTGGGGAACGTGTTGACCTTTTAGGGCCCAAAAATGGGGCATGCAAAACGAGGTGAAACAAAAGGGACTCGACAATCGAAAAAAAGGAAAGAGAGGGTCCCCATTCTGAACGGGGCGTGTGTGCAACATGCACAAAAAATGGTGACTCTGTTGGGAGAATGCTCCTGGCGTTCTAGAGATAAATATTCATTCTGAACCCCTGATCTCTGGTTTCGTATACCTAAGCTGACTTTCAAATTTGGACTAGGAACAGGTTAAGGAAGGCAGGATTGAATCAAACTACAAAATCGTCATGATGGTGTGTGCATGGTGAGTTCATTTCCTTTCCTCAGCGAAAGAAGAAGTAACCACTGGTTGGGGGAGATAAGCTACATAGTTCGTCTAACCCCAAAAGTAACCTAGACATTGCTCTACTTCCAGTTAGGTGTCCATAGCCCCGACGGAGTTGTCACTATGACCCCATGAACATAGCTCTACTGCCAGCCAGGCATCCATAGCCTTGGTAGAGATATTCGCACACCCATACAATTGTTATTTTCACTTTGTTCACTTTTTTATTTGGATATTCCTTTTCAGCACTTTTCTTTTCCTTTCTATTCAACCGCGTAAGCAATGAAGCTCACCATGGGCTTGGGAATTGCAGTGGTCACTGGAGCAAACTTTAGATTTTTCACTTATCCCTTCTTCCCAGCAGTCACCATACCATTCTTCAGAAGCATAAAAGTGTGTTTTGTGTTCCATGATAAGAGTAGGGATTCAAATAGATAGCCATCCTAGGCTAGTGCAAAGTTCAAAACTTGAAAATCGATGCTTAGGAGCTTTCAAAGGGTAGCAGTAGGGAATGAGGGCTTATTTAGAGAACAAAATGAACGCGGATAGCAAGGCAAACCATTTGTCAGGCCAAGCACAACCACCACATCAGAACAGGGAGACTCTTCCAAAATTAATACCAAAATAGTCGGGACAACAAGCAAAATCGGAAGGCGAAGCAGGGAAACCTATCCTAACCTATGTACAGGTATTTACATAGACAACTCCCAAGAGCTCAAGCCTGGAAGTAATGCTTAAGGTGTTGCCCGTTGATAGGCAATGGGATGACTTCACCAGTGAGAGTTTTTAGGCGGAAGGCATTATCTCCAAGAATATCAGAGATCTCAAAGGGGCCAAGCCAAAGCTGGTCGAATTTGTTGTGTCCCCCTTTCTTTTCATGGGCCTTGTCCCAGTAGAGGACTAGATCATAAATGTGGAAGGCCTTAATTTTGGCTCGGTGATTGAACCATCTTTTGACTACGCCCTGGTGTTTGGCGAAATTTTCTATTGCATGGTCTTGCACTTCCTCGAGGTGCAACAGCTTGGCTAGGCGAGCCTCTCTGCGGTCTCCTCCTTCATAAAAGTTATTGATAAACTGGAGGGTTGGAATTTTCAAATGTATGGGAAAGATGGCCTTTAGAGCATAGACTAGATGGTACGGGGAATCCCCAAGAGCGGCCTTGTGACGAGTGTGATCCGCCCATAGGGCGAAACAGAGTTGGGTATGTCAATCCTTGGGATTCCTGTCCAGGAGCTTCTTGATCACAATGATCAAGTTCTTGTTGGTGGACTCAACAAAGCCATTGCATTGAGGATAATAATTGGATGAAAATTTGAGGGCGATGTCGTAGTCAAAGGCCCAACTTGTGAATTTTAATGAAAAAAATGTAGGGTCGTTATCGCATACTAGAGCATATGGGCAACCAAAATGATTCAAAATGAAACTTTCCAAGAAATTGGTTACTACGTCAGTTGTACATTGCCTACAAGTTATTGCTTTTATCCATCTAGTGCAATAATTAGAAGTGGTTAGAATGTACCTATGCCCCACAAACGATGGAGGAATTACCAAACCAATGAAGTCAAGACCCCATTGTACAAAAGGCCTTACCTCCAGGATAGGTTGTAATGGGACAGCAGCGTTCCTTTCTCTAGCAGCAGCCATCTGGCACACGTGGAAGGTACGGACGTGACTATCAGCGTCCTTGAAAATAGTGGGCCAATAATACCCAGCTCTTAATATCTGATGTGTAGTTGATAGACCTGAGCCATGGCCAGTTTCGAACTTGTCATGAAATTCCTTAAGAACGTAGTCAACTTCCTCCTTAACCAGGCATCTCAATTTGATACCTTCGTGATTCTTCTTGTATAATATGGCACCTTGCAACATATAGCTATTGCTTTTCAGCCTAAGGGCTCACCTTTGGACTCCCTACAGGTGACGCAGGTATTTATGGTTCAACAGGTAGTACACAATGTCATCATACCACCCTCCTGGGGAGACATCCTCTAGCTGGTACTGTTGTACCGTGAGTTCAGGTCCAGCGTCAATAACTACCTCCACCATTGTTTGGGCGAGTGCTTGTCCTCTTACCAGCTTCATCGGCTAGATGTTCATGTCGTATTCCTGTAGCAACATGATCCATATTGCCCTTTTCCTAACTCATTCTGCATAAGTAATGTTTTTACTGCGGGATCGAGAACTATGGCAAAAACCTTGTTGCATAAGATATAATGCTAGAACTTCTTGACTCTTTTAACAAGGGCATAAGCTTGCTTCTCAATGTTATGATAGCATAGTTTGGCATCCTTCAAGGGGGCACTCATGAAAGTGATTGGATGCTTACTTCCCTCATCATCCTTTTGTGTGAGAATACTAGCACAGGAATGATCTGAAGCAAAGGAGTATACCAAAAAGGGTTTTAGATAATTGGGGCTAACCAGCACAAGGCCATCAGCAATTATTTTCTTGATCTCCCCAAAATACTTCTTTGCTTTGAGATTCCACTCAACCTTGGCGTCTTGCTTTAGCATGGCATTGAGCGGTTTGACTATTTTCGTGAAGTCGGTGATGAATTTGTGGACAAAGTTAATCTTTCTGAAGAAATATTTTAATTTTTTCTTATTGCCTGGCAGCTAGATTTTCATGATGTATTGGATACATTCGGGGTCGATAGAAATCCCCCACTCTGACAAGACATGTCCTAGAAGCTTCCCCTCAGTGACCCTAAAGATGCACTTCTTTGGGTTAAGGGAAACCCCAAATGAGCGGCACCTCTCGAAGACCTTGCATAAGTTAGCGACGTGATTACCCCACTGTTTCAAAAATACTATTAAATCATCCATGTAGATGATTATGCATTTTCCTATCAAGTCTTTGAAAGCAATATCCATGGCACGTTGGACAGTGGTGCTAGCATTGATTAGCCCAAATGACATTCTTCTATATGCAAACGTTCCCCACTTGGTGGTGAATGTCGTCTTGTGTCTATCCTCGTACTGCACCATAACTTTGATATATCCCGAATATCCATCTAGGAAGGACATCATCTGGGAGCCGTTTACTACTTACAACACCTTGTCCAATGAGGGCATGGGATAGTTTTCTTTCTCTGATGCTCTATTCAGATTGCGAAAATCCACGCACAATCTGATTACTCTATTTTTCTTTCTGATAGGAACCAAATTCGCTACCCATGTAGAGTGTCTGACTAGAAAGATGATCCTGGCTGACATCAACTTTTGTACTTCCTTATATATTACTGGCTCCAATAGAGCATTGACAGGGCGCTGTCACTACCAGAACAGTCTTGCATCTAGCCTAAGAGGGATAGTGTGTGTGATAATCGACATGTCATATGTTTTGAGGTCATCATAGCTCTAGGTGATGACATCGTGATATTTCTATAGCACTTCAATAATCCCCTTTCTTTCTTCAAGAGCACATACGTTACCTATGAACACATTCTTGGCATTTCCATCTGTTCCTAGGTTGTGAGTGTTACATTGATCGTTGATGGTATCTTTCTTGGCTTACTGATCCTAGTCTTTGAGTCGATCAAGGTCAAATATCCACTCTAATTAAACCATTCCCCTAGGGATGGTGTTGGTCTTTAGGTTGATGACCCCTTCTATATCTGAGTTCACCTCTTGAGGCTCAACCTCGTCGATTATCTGAATAGCAAACACATCGGAACTAGTGATAAAATTTAGAATATGCTTGTTGTCATTGAATACTTGGAAATTGGCTACATTATCTGGCACTGACAGAATGGAGGTGAGTTCCACCGTGAATCTTTTGAGGCGAGATAGGGATAATGGATGTAATGTGCTTGCCACCTGTGCCAGGGCATTGGTGGTGTGATTCTAAGCACACAGGATCAACTGAATGTTGAACGCATCTAACCCTTCCAGCAGATTCCATACGCAGTGCCGGTAGTTAGTGAGTCTTCGATCATAGCAGGAATAAAGATTCCTGACCTGTTTTATGACTAACTCCGAATCTCCATACACTTGAATCATCTTGACATCCTTTCTTAATGCCATTAAGAGGCCCAAGACCAAAGCTTCATACTCTGCCACATTATTAGTACAATAAAACTACAGTCTATGAGCATAAAAGTATGACTTACCTTGGGGACTGATTAGTTCAAAACCTGCCCCAGCTCCGTGCTTGGATTTATAACCATCAAAGCGCAAAGTCCAGAATCTGGGAGAATCCTTAGAAATAGGGCTGATAGATCCAGCTTTCACCTTCAGTGGGGGTTTCGTTTTGGTGACTGCCTTAGGAACCACAAGGGTGGGACATATTTGTTCACGTACTGTTGACCCCGCTTTCTCCTTTGAAGTAGCCTATTTTTTAACATGTTCAATTGTTGTTTGGCATAAGCAACAATCAAATTCTGAGTGAGAAGCATTGTGTATCGTGCACCAACTAGGGAGCAAGAGTTCCTGGAAGTTCATTTGAGTTCCCAGACTGAGCTGGTCATGCACACATTTCTCCATGAAATCCCGAAAACCATCGAGTAGTCCCAGACCGTCGTTCTCTCCCAGCTCTTCATCATTGGATTCAATGAGCATCTTGGTGCTCTAAGAAACATCGACCAAATTAGCAAGCGGGTTGTATAGTACAAGGAAAACCTCGCTCGTTCCTTGGTCTTCAGGATATTCCTGTTCATTTCAATACGCCACAGGTAAATAGCTTCCCAGACCTGTTTCAACATACAACACCTCATTTGTGTTGTTGTACTCAGTAATCATAAATTTCATCTATGGTTCTCTGTTGATCCGGATTTGATTGGGCATTCCCCTCCATGGTAGCCACATGTGTGAGTAGTCAGTCACGGCGTATCCATTCAATGCCCTCATGAAATCCCTTCCTAGGATTATACCATACATATCTGGGATATTGACCACCTATATGTTGATGGTTTGTTGGATCTACAGATCAACATCAACTTGCATGGGTATCATGTTGATCTCCCCCACTATGCTGATTTTGGTTTTATCAAGTTGTGTCACCTTTCATCGGGAGGGAGTTGGCGTTATTCCGAGTGCCTTGCACATGCTTAGGGGCATGACATTGGCTGAGGCTCTTGAATCAAGCAAGCAATTATGGAGGTTCTTCCTGAACACACGGATGGTGGTTAGAAAGGGAGGAGTCTCGAATTTACCCTGAAACAACCCTCCAGAAACGTCCACCTGAGTGACTTGGTCTTTATCCTTTTCGCTACCCTTATTTTGGGTTGGCATCTGATTAGCTGCCCTGTCAGGCTGCTTGTTTGTCTGCTGACCTGCTAATGGGTCAACCTTACTGTTAAAGATTTGCCTAACCACCGGTTCACTTGGCTGATCGTTAAATGAGACCCTCTTTATTGGAGCTTCCTGGACTGACCCCTGTGATGGAGTACCATTTATCATCCTAAAAAAGGCATTCTGGACAGCAGGCACCTTTAGGAGTTCAAAAGCCGACACGCTTAGCTTTACCTTCTTGAATTCCTCGGCAATATACTCCCCCATCTGCTCAATCTCTTGATCATGGGAAGCATTTTGGGAGGAGCTGGTGACTTGGTTTTGGCCATTGTTTTGTTGTTTATTTCTACTCAGATATCATGAGGGTGTATGTGGAAAACCCAAATTATTGTTTGTGTTCGAATAGGGAGGGGTGCTAAAAAATTTTGGTAGGGTGGAGGTCATGAAAGGACCTCTGGCATGGCCTCCAACTTGTCTATTTCTAAGGTTGTAGGGGGTAGTCCGCTAGTGAAACATTTGGACTTCATCCTCCCTAGGCTCCTCTTCATCATCTTTGGAACCATTATCTACTGAATTGAAAAGCTGGGCTAAAGGGCTTTCAAAACTTACCTCTCTTGTTGCATCATGATTGCTTGAACCAGTATTCTCTAGTTCGGGGGTGTTGCATTCCGCCTTTGAGAAAGGGGCCTAGTTTAGCACCAGCACCGAAGAATCATACAGATTAGATGGGACAATGTCCCTACATCTCGAATTGTCAACTACATTCTAAACTTCTACTTAGAATATCTCGACTGTAGTTTGAAATTCCAGACAATCTAGTTCGGAATGGCAGCTCGTCTTATGTATGCGGCACCAACCCGATAAAGTAGACTTTGCCAAGTAAACTCCGCTCATGGGGTTTTCATTACTGTTGTTGTTAGGCTGATCAAGAGGCGTGGGAACACCACCATTGTTGGGGTGTGTATTCCATGTCTAGTTTTACCTTTGGAAGGGTCTTCTATCATAGTTCTGACTCGAGTTCTAATTATTGTCATAATTCTTCCCTGACGACATACCAATATCCTAGTTGTCCTGATTTTCATAGTGATCTCGATTTTCCCTATTAAGGTTGGCCTGAATGCTCTTTTGTGACATCTATAGTTGGTTATTCTGATTCCTTAAGTGCGTCATCTTAGTTGACATTTTCTTGATCATCTCTGTGAGCTCGTCGATTCTATCCTTTTCGGTGTTGTTTGGTTGCGATGCGGCATTCTGAAGGAACATGGACTATGCCACTGGTTGATTTTGATGAGCGAGTGGAAATTATGCCGCTTGAAGGTACGCATGCATCTGGGATTGTTATGGATGCGACTGTTGCTACTGGGGCAGCAGGTAGTGGGGTACTAGATATGCCTGATTCATTGGTTGCCTAGGATGCGGGACCATAAGTAGCTGTGGTACCGGATTTAGTAAGGGTGTTTGATGCTGCAAAGCTTGTGTGAGTCCCTATATTTGCGTCGGATGTGTATTTTTCCCAAGAGAAGGTAGTGGAATGGATATATTCTATCCCAAATTTGTGCTGGCAATGATGGCTTCAGCGTATGCATCGACCAATCTAGTGGGTGGCGGTCTCATCCTTTTTACCAATGCTGAGGTGAGGTTGTCTAATGCAGCATAGTAAACCAGTAGGACAGCAGCATCATTGAAAACATACGGGGCTTGCAGCTGAGTATATGCCTTGTGGAAATGGTCATTGAACGAGCTGATTGGTTCATTGATTTCCATTTGAACCGACATGAAGTGTTGATATGAATCTGCAGGGCTGACAGGGGTCTTGAACTTCTATAGAAATACACTTTTTAGAAGATCCCAAGTGTTGATAGTTCCGGCAGGTAGGTTGACGTACCAATAGAAGCCCTCCTCCCCCAATGAGTAAGGAAAGAGCCTGCAAGCTACATCCTCGTATATGAGCTGCATAGTCTTTAGGGAAATTTCAAAAATCCTGACATGTTCCTCGGCTATCCTCTGTGGATCCCGTGAATTGAACTTCATACAGAAATTCTCAGCATTCTTTGGCATATCATAGTAGAGGTTGAAGGCAAGAGGAGATGGGTTATTACCCAGCCATGCCATTGGGAAGGGCGGTGGAGGTGGTTGTGCTAGACTGGTCGGTGTCTGTAATGGGGCAGCAACAACTAGTGAGACAGCAGCAAGACTGGTGACTCTATTTGGCTGAAAGACAACGTTCAGCCTAGATGGGGTGGCATGTTGGAAGGCTATGTGGATTGGATGAGTGGAAGGTGAATCTGCCAGTGAAGATGAGGGAGATGGAGGTGAAAGAGTAGTCAGTTGTTCTGTGGAATCAATGATGGATTGTTCCCCTCACTTAGCTCTCTTAGCTCGAACAGGGGGATGTAATTCTTGAAACTCTCCTTTGCTTGGGGTAGACCTCAAGACTCACTAGAATCTCTCAGGGGAGAAGGACCCAATTCGATCCAGCTTTACCCGATTGCCCTCCTTCTAGCGCCAGTTCTGTTGATGGTGTTTTTATGCACTTCACAACATAGGTAATATGTAGGTGCATTACCTCTCTTGAAAGACAATTTTCCACAATTGCAGAACACTATCCCAAGGTCTCTTAGATGTCAAGTCATGATGATGCTTGGAATAAATCAGTTGTTTGATGTTATTTTGCTGGAATCACAAGGCGGTCTTACGTGTTCAAAGTTGTAGGAGAATTGGGTCGATGGATGGAGTTTTATGTATATGGAATTAATGTATCTCGTTGCGGGTTCAAGCAGCAGTCCTGGACTCCATCGTTTTGTCAGATTTGGCTTTACAATGTGCAACAAACCTTAACATAATTTATTTCTAAAAAGAAAGGAAAAGAGGGTGAGGAAGGAGGATGGTTCTTGGACCTACAACTACCAATGAATAGTGATCATGGAGGTTCCTGTTGTGGACAGTTTCCTTAAATAGAATTTCACTAAATCTGAATTCTCACAATGTCATGAAATCTATGCTATCTTCTAAGGACTGCAGACATTCATCATTCATTTGCCATGGAAATGTGAATAAAGATAAAGTTTAATGAGCAACAATGAAATTAAATTCCAGGCTAACTTTACAGAGTCATCTACCAGCAGCGAATGATCAAAAGTATGGACAAGGAAAGAATACACATAGCAGTAATCTTCAAAACCAGAGACAACATACTAACTACCAAAGATAATCTAAGGATACCAAAGCAGCAAAGTTTTAACTAAAGGGAGAAGAATCATGAAACATGTGGAGAAACCTAAAAATATAGCAAAAATGACTGTATTTTCTATTATAATTTCTGCAGCATGCCTTTACAACAACTCAACTCTCTCAAAATAAGAGGAGGAGAGCCCTATTTATAGTTTTCAAAAAATAAAATGAGTGGCCAAGATTTGATTCTATTGTGTGGCCAAGATTCACTTTACAATAGGGTTTCACCTACCCCAAATATACTACATTTATAAATTAATTCTTGTCTTTTCCCTGTTTCATCATCTAGTGACAACATTGTAGCAATTTCATCCTTTAACTATTTTCCCTTTGCTGTAGCTAATCTCTAAGGAATTCTTCATCGATGACAGGGTTGCCTTCACGCTTCTTAACTGCTCCATACTCTATGAGGTTCAGGATCAGCGGTTAGAGCTTATCCACCTCCATGATGTCTGATCGCAGCACTTGGTAGCTCCATTCCTAGGAATTGTTGAGGAGTTTCTTCCAATCCTCTTCATACTTGGCCGCACTATCCCTAAAAATCTTCAACTGCACGAAGGCACGGGCTACAAAACTCATGAAATCCATGGTGACTTCAACTGACATCCCATCTTCCATGATTCTTAAGAAGTGGGGCTTTATGCTCTCTGGATTTATCTCGACTGTGGGTGGCTCATACCCCGTCATCAATTTGATGTACCGAGAGCACTCTTCTCTAAAATCCCTAGTCCATTCGATGTCCAGCGCTATCTACTCAATGATTTTCTCCAGCCTTTTCCTTTTGTGATTGAAATCTCACTTCCAGACATCCACTAACGATTTGTCATCATCCTTGAAGACAAGGTCCCTCTCCCAAACCTCGCCCAGCAATGTGAGTATGGCCTCAATCTTTGGATAGGCTACCTCGTACTTCCCTAGAAACTCCTCACAGATCTGCCTCATGCCCTCAAGGGTCCTTTGCAATTTGAGGAACTTATTTTCTATCCGAACAGCCAAATTGATGCCTATGTTTCCCATGTCTAAGACCTGCCGGAACCAATTTTTCGTAGTCTTGTCTAAGTTTCTTCTTTTTCTAGCTTGTTAATCTGTTCCTGAGATAACAACTGTGGCGAAGCCGAGGACGTGGTGGGTTGTTCATCTGGGGATGACCACTACTGAATGTAGGCCGTTAGATCCACCACTTGTTCCTTGAGCTCCTCCTTTGAAATCTTATCCTGTTGGATAAGGTGTACCATTGTGGTGATCGACTCTTGGAGGTGATCAACTTTTTGCTCCCTCGTGGCCACCCACAAGTCGATGGTGGAGACGTTATAAATTATACCTTGTTCTCTAGCCATCGGTGGTTCTATCTGTATTGCCCTAGATCCTGAGGCATCCATGGTCACCTTCAATATGATCTTTGGTTTCTTCTCCCTCTTCTTGGTGCTTATCCGTGCCCTGGCCAATATGGCTTCCAGCCTTGCCTTAGGATCCTTTGCAGTGGGAGTCTTTTGCTCTAGCTGCCTCCTTTCTCGAGTTCAATGGCTCTGATGACTAGAGCCCTCTCTTTAGTTCCCGCCTCTTCTTTATCCTCATCGGAGTCTTGTTGAAGGGTTTCATGTTTAGTGGGGGACTCAGTGTGTAACTGCTCCTTTGGCGGATCCTCTTTTTCAGCATCCCCCTCTTCTTCATTTTGATTATATGCATGCTTTTCGGGGTTCTCCTCTTGTTTGTCCTCATGGAGGGATGCTTCCTAAATCTTTGCATGAATTCATCAACATCGACCTAACCGATGTTGGTATCCGTGACATCCCTCCAAAGGGTGGTGATCGTGGATTATATGGGGACCCCTTGGAACATGTACTTCATCAGGTCCTTGTCCTCCTTGCCTCGAGGTGTCTTGGCTATTCCTTTCCCTTTCTCCTTGGAGGCACCAGAAGTTTTTGCATCGAATTCCATAAATCCTACACAAAGGACGTGAATCAGTAACAATAAACATGGAAAAATGACTCTCAGCAAATCCCTAGACATCAAGATTAGCTCTACAATCTATATTCATATTCAATAAGCACATAACACTTGATACTTCATCATTAGCAAGTAAGGCAGATAAATCGGGTTCCCAGGGCCAGAATTCCCTTAGCAGAATGTTGTTTGAGAGGGAAAATTGAGGATGGAACTCCCAAAGGCATTTCCTGGTGTTGGATTTGGTCAATTGAAGGTTATGGTAAAGGAAAACCTAATTTTAGTAAGTGGGTCGAAATCCGTTTTGGATTTGGAGGTCATTTGATCCTTCATTTGGGAGTTCGGGCATCAGATACAGGATAGCCATTGAAAACGATGCAGGGGAGATGAAACTTCGAGCGTCGGAATTCGAGTCTCAGATTGTCGTCGCCGAGAAGCGGCTACAGATCAGCCGCTGGAAATGGCGAAATGAAAGCGGAATCCTGGGAGGGGAATTCTAGAGGGAAATCTTCGTAGATAGTTTAAGGACTTGGGAATCCAGACGGCGAACAGAAGACTGGGACTCGGAGGCCGGGAAGTTATATCGAATTCGACGTTAGAACGGCACCAGTGGAACGGAATCTCGAGAGGGGAATTTCGGTGGTCGAAATCAAGAAGAGGCTTGGGCCTCAAGAGTTCATCTGAATTTTGGTTTTGGCGGGTAGTGGATCGGGGTTTGGGAGCTCGGAAGATGCTCTAGGAAGGCCATTTGGATCGACGAAAGTGACACGGAATTCCGGAGGTCGAGGTCTGGGTGATTTTGGATTTTAATGGGACCGGTTGGAACTTGGAACGGACTTTGCGTGGTCGGGACCCGAGGTCCGAAAAGTAGTATGAGGAAGGCCGTTGGGACCAGCAAAATCAACACAAAATTCTGAGTGTCGAATCCCGGGGCTGTTTTGATCTTTAACTGTTTTTCAACTTTTTCCAAGTCTTCACACAGACTTCGTGTGTCCAGGGTATGGGTGTCAGGAAGATGCTCGGGCGAGGCCATTTGGAATGGTGAAGTTGCTACAGAATACCAAGAGGGGAACTCCGAGTGTCTGATCTCGAGGACAATTCGATTCCTTGTTGACATTTTGGAGTTCGACGCGAACGTCATGCGACCGGGGTCTGAAGGTCGGGAAGCTGTCCCGGGATGTCCGTTTGGAACGGCGAGAACAACACGGAAACCCGCAAGGGGAAATCCGGATGCCGGGGTCTGGGAGGAACTTCGCCGTATGAAATTTGAATGTTCAGTTTCTAAGTTTTGCAGACGGTCATGGGAAGGCCCGGGCCCGGGAGACACCGGCGACTGTCCCAAAGGATAGTCACGGGGATGTTAGGTTTCAGATCGAGTTTCAAGGCCTTAAACTATCGATTTTTGAAATTTTAAAATATGGGTTTTTAGGGGAAGGCATCAATTAACCTAGTTTCAAACCCAACTATACATTTTTTATGCTCAAGACTAGGAATTTCACAATAAAGAAGGATGAGGCACACGGATAGAAAACCTACCTCAAGATCCCAAAGAACAAACTACTGAATGTGTGGGAAACGTCAGAAAAAGGTGCTCGGACGGTGTGGCGGAGAATGCCGGACGCCAGGAGCTCTGCAAATTTTCGATCACTTGGTTGGTTGATAATGACTACCAAAAAATTCACTTAAATAGCCTAAACGGTCATTAATGTGGCCATTAAATTATGTCGTACGGCGGCAGGTAAGTTGGTGGGTTTTAAATTAGCAGATGGCAGCGGGAGGACCAGAGTCAGGCAGCCGGGAAGCTGTCCAGCCGCAGCCATTGGAAACGGAAAAGTCCAAGAGGAATTCCACGAGGGGAAACCCGAGATCCGAGATTCGGGTCTTGGAAAGACGTAGTGTCGTCGCCGTTCGAAACGGCAGAACTGGGACAGAAATCCAACAGGGGAAACCCGAGCATCCGGGGCCTGGAAAGCGTAGCGGACGCCAGAAAGGCATTATGACAAGGGAAACCTGAATTAGCCCTATATTTAGCATTTTCAAAAGGGGTGATTTTGGTCAAGCTTAAAATATGACTTTGGGGAACGTCCTGACCTTTTAGGGCCCAAAAATGGGGTATGCAAAATGAGGCAAAACAAAAGGGACCCGACAATCAAAAAAGAGGAAAGAGAGGGTCCTCGTTCTGAATGGGGCATGTGTGCAACAGGCACAACAAATGGATTGTTGGATATTTTGTACCTCCTTAGTTTGGAGTGGTGATGAATCACATGATAACCATAGGAGGGTGAAGCTCAATGGGGATAGAGATCTGAAATGATCTAACGGGTAACTCATGTATCTGGAGTGGCTTTCTCCTAGGTTAGTAGTATGTTTAAGTTACTGGTGATTCATACTGTTAAACTCAGATAGCAATGTAATCTTTGAGTAAGTATTTTTCTTGTGGTGGTTTTGCTTAGTGTTGAGTCAGCTTGTGACTAGAGGTTGTAGGAATTGTCCTTGTATCCATGTTACTATCTCCTAGCACGGGGGGTGGGCCTTTGGGAGGAACATGCACCCTATGCCATTGGGTCCCCCTTTTGGTTTGCATGTTGCGTGGTGATGTTTTCCAGTGGAGAGCTCGTAGTGGTTTCATTCTTTAGTTTAAGCTTTCTATATACTTTAGTTTAGTTCTTGTAATTATTATTCCCCTCATTTGTTTCAAGGAGGAATCTTGTAATTGTAATAGTTAGGTTTGATCTACCTCATTCCGGGAATGAGTATTGTAATCTACTTTTGAGTTAATGTAACTTGGAACTTAATATATGTTATTCTAGTGTTAAAATATTTAAAGCTTTATAAGTTTGTGAAAGTAATGTATGGTTAATATTTTAATTAATGCTTTATGTGCAAGTAGTGTGTATGTTTTGGTTATAGATGTAATCTTGTCACATTACCTTAGAGGTTGTTGTGAAGTGTTGTGCATCTTCTTTGATAATAATGCACTTTTAAGAAAAAAAATTGTATGCTTCCGCGTTGAGTTGCAACTTCCATTAGGGTCTCACGGTGGGGCATTATAGTGCAAACCATTGCATACATTAAACTGCCAGTTGTACTTGCATAAGACACTCTGGTCATGTCATCCATCTTGGTAGGATATTTTTGACAATGTTCAATAGATAACTTTGTTCCATGCAACACTGGAACAACTAGCTTCTTTCAATCAGTCATACCAAATCTCTCCAAGATAGTATTGATATACTTACTCTGATTGAGCCAAAGCTTTCTAATTCCTATATCCCTTTTTATTTCCATCCCCAGAATATACCTTGTTGCACCTAAATCTTTCGTTTTGAACTTTGCAAACAACTAATATTTTAGATTAGAAATCATAGTCTTACTACTTCCTATGAACAACATGTCATCAACATATAGGGCGACAATAGAACTCGATCATTTTCAGTTTTATAATAGACATAATGATCTAATTTTGATCTTACAAATGCTAATGAGAATAAAAATGTGTCAAAATTATGGTACCACATTCTAGGAGATTTCTTCAAACCATACAGAGATTTCTTTAACTTGCAAACTAGACTTTCTTTACCTTTTAAATGAAGTGCTCAGTTTGGGACATATAAATTTCTTCTTCCAGCTCTCCATGAAGAAACTCTATCTTCACATCCATCTGCTCAATCTCCACGTAATTGATGTAGAATATGGGAGGAAATAGCTTAAACTAACATAACTTAGCACATTTCAATCACTACTTGAGCCTCAAGACTCCTCTAATGGTGATTTACAATAATTTACTAGTCTCCTAACTAGGCCTCCAAATCGATGTTTTAAACCATATCTTTTAGAGAAGGCCATTTCTCCTTGAGACAAAGATTTTTCTAGATACCCATTAGGCTTGAATTCAACATATCTCCTCTGTGGCATATTTTGTTTTGGAAAAATCTCACTAATTAGGTCTGTAACATCTGGAACAAGGCCAATTAGGCCACTTTTACAAAGCACCCACAAATAATTCAATCCTCAAACACCTAAAATCTCTACCAATAGTGTAAAAATATCACATAGGGTCCCATTCAAAAGGTATTATCAACAAAAAGCACTTACAATTTGATGTCCTTCACTTTCCCTACCCTACCTAGCCTAACACATGAGGATGTTAGGCTAGGGCTTGAACAAAAGCACTGAAAACTCCATCTCCTACTCCTAAAAACAATGAAAACAAAGAAAAAAAACCTAAGGCCTCCATTCCACTATGTTTTGCCAGAATACAATGGTGGAATGGATTATTTTCTACATTTCTTCTCTCTAAACCATTGAAATGAGGGTTTTTGAGCGATCCAAAACAAAATTCTTCTAAAAAGACTTCAAACCGAACAAAAATAAATCTAACCTACCATAAATCATAGATGATACAATTCTTTAACAATTCACATGAATATAAAACCATGACCCAACTATATGGGGCCATACAGAGCATAATTCTACAGAAAAATGCACAAAAATTATAGAAAATAGAGTTCCTTCTATTCCTTTGTTCTCCAAACGATACAATTATCATGCCTCAAACTTTGTGAGGATAAAAAAATATCATGCAATAGTAACTCATCAAATACAAACAAGAAAACACTCAAGTGACTATTCAAATTCCCCTTACATGCAATTTTGACAAGTTGCAAAACAACTTTTTACACTTCTTGACAAATTTTACCAACCACACACAAAATGACCCTACATGACAATCTACATTGCAAAAATAGTCTTGATTCGACCTTATTACATGAATTAAGTGATCAAACACCTAAAATAACCATCTTAGACTCCTAAATGCATTATGTAGCACTTTGGAACACACAACTGAGCACCCTTAAATAACAAACCATCTTGTAACACAAAATTAGAATACTCACTATGAAAAGAATCTTGAGATTTTCTGCAAACAACCAATTCATCTTTGAAATCATCATCATCCTTGTACATATATTTTAGTGCATCTATCCCCACACTTTGGATTTGTATTTCTTGCACCATAATAGATCTCCTACTCAAGGCATCAACAACCTTATTTTCTTGTCCCTTCTTGTGCTTGATTGTAAAGGTGTAGGCCTACAAATACTCCATCCATTTCATGTGCCTCTGACTCAATTTGTCTTGACTATTCAAAAATCTTAAAGCATGATTATCTATGAAGACAATGAATTCTTTTGGAAAGAGGTAGCGTCTCCATTTCTTGAGGGATTGAAACATTGCATAGAGCTCAAGATCGTATGATGAATACTTCCTTTTGGCTTCATTGAGCTTCAAACTGAATAATTCTACTGGCCTCCCTTCTTGACTCAAAATTGCACCTATGGCATACCCGCTTGCATCACACTCAATGGTGAACACCTTGCTAAAGTTAGGTAATGTGAGTATGGGTTGTTCAGTCACTCTTGTCTTCAAGTATTCAAAACTCCTCTTATCTTCATCATTCCATTAAAACTTGTTCTTCTTATCTCCTTTGATGGTATCAATGATAGGTGAACAAATGTGGCTAAAATTCTTGATGAACTTCCTACAGAAGCTAGCCAAACCATGAAATCTTCTTACCTTTGCTATTGTTTTACGGGTTAGCCAATTGAGTATAGCTTCTACCTTTGTGGGATTCATCTTCAAGGTACCTTTGGAGACCACAAAACTAAGGTAAACAAGTTCTTGTTTCATGAATTCACATTTCTTGTGGTTGATCATCAACTTCTCCTCATTCAACTTCCTCAACACCATATCCAAGTGTTGCAAGTGCTCCTTCTTTGTCTTGTTTTATAAAAGGATGTCATCCAAGTATACCACCATAAATATACCTATGAACTACTTTAGAACCTCATTCATTAGCCTCATAAATGTGCTTGGGGCATTTGGCAACCCAAATGGCATCACTAGCCACTCATAAAATATATCATTGGTCTTGAAGGTAGTCTTCCACTCATCTCCTTCCCTTATTCTGATCTGATGGTACCCACTCTTCAAATCAATCTTTGAGAAGTAGTATGCACCTACTAAACTATCCATCAAGTCCTCCATATGGGGTATATGGAATCTATATTTGATTGTGATCTTATTGATTTCCCTTGAATCAGTACATAACCTCCAACTTCCATCCTTCTTGGGTGCCAAGATAGTAAGCACAACACAAGGGCTCAATCTTTCCCTTATGAGACCTTTATCCAACAACTCTTGAATCTGATTTATGATCCCTTCATTTTGCTTAGGTGTCATCTTGTATGCTACTTTTTTTGGAAAGATTTCACCCGATATGACATCAATATTATGACTCACATCCCTTATGGGAGGCAAAGAACTAGGAAGCTCCTTCTCCACTATGTCTTCATATCTATCTAACAGGGTCTACACCTCTTTAGGTATCTTCTCTCCATCTGCTGCTATCATAACTAATGTAGGCCTCCCAATGATAGCATAACCAATATATTCTTCATTCAAACTCTTCAAAAAATATTTCTCCTTGACCACCATCACACTTGGTCCTTCATGAACTGCACTATCATCTTCTTGTATGGGTGAAAGGGTATATGACATCCCATCCTTCTCTATCACATATATATTCTTCTCCCCATCATGTTTGGCCTTCCTATCAAACTACCATGGCCTTCCTAGGATCACATGGCATACATCCATAAGGATGATGTCACATAATATTTTTATCCTTGGAGGGACCAATGTTAAATTCAAACCAAGCTCGCTCATTCACCAAAACTTGCTGACCCTTATTGAGCCATGAAACTTTGTAGGGTGTTGGATGAGGATTCCTTTTCATTTTTTGTTTTTCTATCATCTCCAAAGACACAAGAATATCAATGGAACTAAAATCTACCACTACTTTACATACCTTTCTTTGTGCTTTGCAATTTGTCTTGAATAATGCCTTCCTTTGTGGGGGTTCTTTGATGATTGGCACTTTGATTGGTGTCCTCCTACCTTACCTCTAGAGTATCATGTAGAGAAGGTGAGTTAACACTTTCATTATCTTCCTCATGCACTATTTGAGTCCTCCTCTCACCTCCATGAGAACTAGATGCTTGTTTGTCTGGCCACTTCCAAGCTAGGCTTCCAAATTGATTGCAGCTATAACATCTACCTGAGAAAGTGTTGGATCCTCTCCCTTTTCCACCAAACCTTCCTCTAACACCAAATATCCTTCCTCTAAAGTTACCTCTACAATTTGACTCTCCGCTTTGTTCTTGTTGGTTGCTTGGTTCACCTTGTTTCTTTTCTAACTACCCTCTTGCACCAAAGTTGCCTCTACCTCTGAAATTTTTTGCCTCTTCCTCTTCCTTCCTACTCTTTCTTTCTCTTGATTCTTTCCTTTGCCTTAGTTTCCAATTGAAAACACTCCTCAACTATCCAAGGAGTCATAATACCAATCTCATCTTGTATATTGAGTCTAAGGACATTTAAGTACCTTGCAACTTTCTCAACCTCATCTTTAGTATATCTTGTCATTATGTTCAATTTATGAAATTCCTTAGTATATTCCATTATATATAACTCCTTTTGCTTTGAATTTTGTAGCTTTATAAAGGTTTGTATTACATAGTCTATAGGCAAGAATTGTGTCTTTACTTTGCCTACCATTTGATCCCATGAGCTTATCTTTGACTTTCCCTTCTTGACTCTTTCATCTTGTAAATAGTTCCACCATGTTAGGGTAGGGCCCTTCAACTTAGTCTATATGAATTTCACCTTCTTGCTATCTTCTATCTCCTCAAATTCAAATAAGTTGTCCAAAGGATCTATCCAAGCCAAAACTTCCTCACTGTCCATCTTGTCACCATACATAGGTACTTCCACTTTCACTTTTGGATTATTGTCACCCTTGACAACCTTTAGCATTCTGACCATCCTCTTTTCTTCAGGGTCCAATTCTTCATCCTCGTCTTGAACTCTTGTTGGAGGGTTCTCTCTCACCCTCTTCCTCCTTATCACTTTGGTCACCATTGACCATTCCTCTTCTTTGATTCTTTTCTAGGGCTGCTATTCCGGCAAGGGTTTCTTCTTGTGACTCCTTGTAGAGAATTTCCTTCTAGAGTAACTTCTCTTTTAGTTCTTTGACCTCTTTGGCCATTGGATTACTCTTTGGAGGCATTTTTCTTATGCCCACTCTCATTCACTTTCCCATTTACAATCAGAACCTTTTCTCTAATAGCACCTGATGTAGAGCAGGGGAGGGAATAGCTTGACCTAACACAACTTAGCACAATTCAATCACTACTTGAGCCTCAAGACTCCTCCAATGGTTATTTGCAATAATTCACTGGTCTTCCAACTAGGTCTCCAAATTGATGTTTTAAAACATATATTTTAGAGGTCATATCTCCTTGAGACAAATACCTTTCTCGATACCCATTAGTCTTGCATTCAACATATATCCTTTGTGGCATATGCTTTTTTGGAACAAACCTCACTAATTAGGTCTGCAACGCTTGGAACAATGCTAATTAGGCCACTTTTACAAAGCACCCACAAATAATTCAATTCTCAAATACCTAAACTCTCCAAAAATAGTCTAAACCTATCACATAGGATCCCATTCAAAAGGTCTTATCAACAAACAACACCTACAATTTGTTGTCCTTCACTTTCCCTACCCTACCTAGCCTAACACATGAGGATGTTAGGCTAGGGCTTGAAAAAAAGCACTACAAACTCCATCCCCTACTCCTAAAAATAATTAAAACAAAGAAAATAAATCTAAGGGCTACATTCCACCAAGTTTGGCTAAAATACAATGGTGGAATGGATTATTTTCTACATTTCTTCTCTCTAAACCGTTGAAATGAGGGTTTATTAGTGGTCCACAACAAAATGATTCTAACAGGCTTCAAACCCAACAAAAATCAATATAACCTAGCCTAAATCATAGATGATACAATACTTAATACTTTACATGAAGTTCATACCATGAACCAAATGTACAGAACCATACAAAGTAGAATTCTATAGAAAAATGCACAAAAATTGTAGAAAATAGAGATCCTTTTATTCTTTTGTCCTCCAAATGATACAATGATCATGCCTCAAAGTTTGTGAGGCTAAAAAAGTACCATTCAATAGTAACTCATCAGTTACAAACAATAAAACACTCAAGTGACTATTCAAATTCCTCTTACATGCAGTTTTGACAAGTTGCAAAGCAACTTTTTACACTTCTTGACAACTTTTACCAACCACACACAAAATGACCCTACATGACAACCTACATTGCAAAAATGGTCTTGATTTGACCTTATTACATGAAGTAAGTGAAAAAACACCTAAAATCACCATCCTAGACTCCTAAATGCATCATTGAAGTAAAATGAGCATGGTGCCCCTAAACCAGTCATACGTTGTTGTAAGCAACAAAAGAAATCTGAAAGATGCTAGCTTAGCTACAGGAAAACAAAATTCTCTATAATCAATTCCCTCCATCTGGGAATAACCTTTCATGACCAACCGAGATTTATATTTTTCAACACTGCCATCCAAACCAGTCTTCTTCTTAAATACCCATTCATAGCCAACAAGATTTTGCCCTTCAGGCAAAGGTACAAAATTCCAAGTATCATTCTTCTTCATTGATTTACTTTCTTCATTCATGAATTCCAATAATGAATTTTAATTAGACATACTAATAGCCTCTTTCATAGTCCTAGGCTCATCAGTGCTAGTAATAAAAGCATAGGCACAGTTCGAATCCAACATGGAAAATCCATACCTTTCAATTTTACGCTTCTCACGAGTAGACCTCCTCACAAGCTAAGGCTGAGGTTGTTGTTCTTATTCTTCAGAACTCTCAGAGTTGTTGGAGCTCTCCTTAGTTTTAGGTACACTTTTTAGTTCCTCTTTATCTAGGGTTTGAGGAATTTCAGCTACATCATCCTTCTTTTCTCTTTCTTTTGTCTCTAACTACAAATTAGTTATTGAAGGCTTCAACTTATGAAATATTACACTTATGTTGTACAAAACCTTCTTAGTAATAGGATTCCAAAGCTTTTATCCTTTCACACCAATGCCATAGCCAATGAAGATACATTTTTCAGCCTTTTCTCCAACTTTGATCTTTTCTCATTCAACACATAAACATATGCTTCACAACCAAAAACAGGAATATGTCTTAGAGAGGGATTTTTACTAGACCACGCTTCCAAAGGTGTTTTATCAACAAGAGACAAACAAGGTGAAAAATTTATCAAGTAACATGTTGTAGCCATAGCCTCAGCCTGAAACTTCTACTCTAGACCAGGACTGCTCAACATACTTCTCGCTCTTTCCTTAGTGTCTTGTTCAACCTTTCAACAACTCTATTATGCTGTGGAGTATAAGGCATAGTTTTATGCCTTTTAATCCCATGGTCTTTGTAGTACATTTCAAAATTTGTAGAAAAAAACTCACTACCATTATCCATCCTCAAACATTTCATTTTTCTTTCAGTCTGATTTTCTACCAAGTTTTTAAACTCTTTAAATCGATCGAACACTTCTGATTTACTCTTTAAAAAATACACAAATGCCTTTCTCAAATAGTCATCAATAAAAGAACCATAATATCGAGACTTTGATAATGAAGGAACATTCACTAGACCAAACACATCGAAGTGAACATAATCCAGTATGTTAGAAGATTTATGAGGACTCGAATAAAATGGATCATGGTGTTGCTTTACATAAATGTAATGTTTGCAAAAATCAAACTCAAGATTACAATCAATAAGCCCTTCAAAAATATTTTTATTTTTCAAGGCTTTCAATCCCTTTTCTCCTATGTGGCCAAGTCTATTCCATAGCATGGTTTTCTTTGTTGGGAGTTTCACCTCCAAAGAGTTTGCACCCAGAGAAACTTCATTCTCCTTCTCTACATGAGTAGCTTTGCTTGACTTTATAGAGACATGTTTACATTGAACAAGACGTGCATCTAGCTTGTACAGAGTGTCAATGCATGCACCCTTAGCCATCACCATTGAGCCTCTAGTCATTTTACAACCTCCACTCGAGAAGGAAACTTGCATGCCAACATCATTTAGCTTACTAACAGAAAGTAGGTTATGATCCAAACCTAGTATGTATAGTATGCCATTAATTCCTTTGATTCTTCCATCAGGGAATTGGATTCTGACTCTTCCAAAACCAACAATTTCCAGAGTTGAGTCACTTTTCAGGTACACCTTTCCACCAACATACTTTTCATACTTAGTGAACCAATCTATATGAGATCTCATGTGAATATATGTGCTTGATTCAACCAACTAGACATCATTTTATGCATGAGTCACCAAGGCAGCAATGAAGGCATCTGTATCACTCTGAGAAGAGTCATTGTCTGAAGAGCTATTCTTCTTCATCTTTTTCTTCTCCTTACAATCCTTTTGGATATGACTAGCCTACCCATAGTTCCATCATTTCACCTTGGAATTCTTACCAGGAGACTTTGATCTCCCTTCAGATTTGGATTTAGAATTCTTTACTTTATTCTTGCCTCTCTCCTTAGATCTACCCCGAACAACAAGGGCCTCCTTGGCCATCTTAGAAGACTTCCTCCACATCTCTTCTGACAATAGTGAAGCAACAACTTCTTCCATCTTAAAGGTAGTTGTTGTACATCTAATAGCCATTACCAGATGATCACATGTGTTAGGTAAGGAGCATAACAAAAGCATGCAATGATCTTCCTCCTTTATCTTCACAATCATAGATGCCAATTGAGAAAAAAATCATATTAAATGAATTCAGATGGTCTACTACAGATGCACCTTCTTCCATCTTCAATGAGTATAACTTCTTCCTCAAGAATAACTTATTCACCAAAGACTTCCCTTGATAAATGTCACCAAGTTTCTTCCATAACAAAGATATAGTCTTCTCCTCATGGATGTTTAGGAGTACAAAATCAGCCAAACAAAGTCTGATAAACCCCCTAGCTTTTCTATCTGTGAGGTCCCAATCTTCTTGATTCATACCTTGTGGCATAGTTTTAGACATAGAAATCTAGAGGTCTCTATCCACCAACAGGTCTTCCACTTTGAGCTTCCACATCTCAAAAATTTTGCTATTGAACTTTTCAATTTCTACTTTACCTGGTGTGCTTGCCATCTCAAACTGTAATCAAGACAATAATTTTTTTCATTGCAAGACTCCCACTGAACTGAATTAACACAAAAAACCAGCCCTACTCACAAGGATAACACAACTGACCAGGCTCTGATACCACTTGTAAGGAAATCAACAATGCAAAAATGCCTTCCTAATGCAAAATCCTTAGGAAAGAAGTGTAGAAAAATATTCATTTAATAAGTTACATCTATTTGAGATACACATTCATAGGGAAAAAGAATATACAAATTATCACACATAGAGATAACACCAAATTTACGTGGGAAAACCCTTATAGGAGAAAACCCCACACACCAAGTAAAGTCACTTTGTATTACAGTAAATAGATTACATATAGAATTACAAACTTCACTCTTAGATGTTAACTCACAACAATAATTACAATCCTTTGGTCGACCTCACACATAGATTACCATTCTACATGTTCACACACTGTTACAATGCTCGTAAAAGCATACAATGTAGAGTCACTCAACCACCATTAGGTTTTCATTAATTTCACCAACAAGCTTCCTTCGTCTCGGGCCATATACACACTACCATCCAGTATGCATCAAGCCACCTAGCAATTAATTTGGTTTCAAAGAATATTATCATATTTCTCTCTATCAACCCCCAAGTCAGATCATGCATTAAATGTAAATATATCGCTATCAAGAAATACAACTTTCGGTCCAATGATTGTTGATTCACAACAGCGATGTAGAATCAATGAATGAATTCACACCACATGTTGACACATCACTCATCCACCACTTTTGACTATCATACCATTTAGGTTCACTAACTCAACCATCATCAACCATTGATCAAATTGATAGATTTCAACCACTCAACAATTTCGCTCACTTCACAAAGGTCTATCAGTCTTCACCAGAAAGGAGCACAAAATAAATGCACACCATTGCATTAGATCCTATCATGACCATTGATCAACATCTAATCGATCATCACCATGTGGTCCCCACCATCCATGTGGCATCTATATCACTTTCGTATAGCTGATGTCACCTTCCACGCAGACCGGTCCCACCATCCATCGATTAAGTTGCTATTTCATTGAAAAACCAAGCTTCACAACCTCAATATCAAAGGTTATGAAGTTTTCAAAACTTGTGGCATGTCTATCTCTATGTCGTCGAGTCGGGAGAAAACCCAAACCTCAAAACCTTCATCGGAGGTTAGGAAAATCTAGAAACCCATGACATGCCTATAACGATGTCGCCAAGTCAGGAGAAACCTGAACTTCACAACCTCCATCAGAGTTTAGAAATTTCCTAAAACCTACGACATGGCGACAACACAAGGAAGCTCAGTATCACCAAGTTATGAAATTTTGGAACTCTGTGACTTAGGTTTCAAGGTTTTGTATTTTGGTGATAGTCCGACAATGAAGGTCAACAAAGGGAAAGGACGCCAAGTTATTATGAGAGGTTCAAGCCAGTAAGTTGAGGCATATTTTTCTAACAATGAGTACATGGAGTTGTTCTTATGTTGCTATGTCGAGAAGTGTGTTAGAGTGAAGTAATGTGCTATAATGATGTCTTGGGTATTTGGTTTCCAAGTGCTTTTGATAAAATTTGATAAATAGAGAAAACAATGTTATCTAGTATATGCTCTAGGATGTGCTCCTTATTTCTTCTATGATTGTGTGGTTCAAACATATTATTCATGAATTTTAGTGGTTGCTATATCTAGAATTTGGGCTTTTGGATTGTCGTACAATGCAAGATATTTTCACCAGTATGTGTACTATGCTTTTCAGTGTGTTTGGTTGTGGTTTGGGAGAAATGTAATTGCTCCAGATTTCTTTGAATTCTAGTTTCAGGACTTGTAGTTCTGAGAATAAGTTGATAAGATCGTGTTCAAGTTAAGTTTGTTATCCATAATTGGATTGTGTTAAGGATGTGTGTGCTTAATTTTTTTATTTGTTTTGTATAAATGTTGGTCGACCTTGTGTTAAACAGTACTTGTGAAATTTATGTAAGCGTGGCAAAGTGTGTTGGGACTTATTTAGGTACTCATTATGTATGTGTTTTGGTCACCCTCATTCTAATTCCACCATAGAATGTTTTGGTGTCCACCTAATTTGAATTTTTAATACAAATGATGTATGGCCAACCATGGATGGGTTTCAAGGTTGAAGATGGTATAAATATAAGTTGATATGTTTGTGAGAGATGTAAGATAGATTCGACAAAGATGTGAAATAGTGTGTGTGATGGGAGTTTGAGTAGATTAGTATGAAATTCAAGTGGTGAGTTCTTGGAGGCAGTGAGCTGAAGATGTACTCTATCATTCAAGCATGTCTACAAGTGTGTGAGAAAACTGTGGTGGAAATCTCTGTTGCATTGAGATAGTTTTCTCTTTGTAACAATCCTCTTCTATTTTCTTTATAATTCTATGGCAGTGAGCCCTCCAGGCAATGAGCCCTCACTGGATAGTTAGTCCTATTTTGGTAGCAATCCTTCCTAGCAATGAGCCTTCGTATTTGATTCTGGAATTCTTTATATTTTGATCTAATCCTCACTGTTGTTTTTCCCTCATTGGGTTTTCCACGTAAATCTGGTGTTATTGTGTGTAGTTTTACTTCTTTCAATTTCTACTTCGACACTTAATGATTAATCACATTAGAAAAGTAAATGATTTGTGCATGGTTATTGATCTAAATTATGGTGAAAGTTTTAAAGGTTAAAATTGCTACAACTGATTCATGCCCCCCTCTCAATTATCTTGTACAAAAGTTTCAATGTATCCCTGATGTCGAAAGTCTACATTGTATGATTTCCTAAGTACTAATTATTTAAAACTTTCAATTCATTGACATCCTCCATACCTTCACCCCTTTTTGGTATGTTTCCATTTTCCTCCTTGACACCTAAATCCCATCCTTTGTAGAGCACATAAATCTTAAATCATCGATGTTTTAGGGATCTCCTTTCATTGATACCTCTTTTGGTAAGTGGTAGGATTTCTTCCCAAACCTCGATTTTAGACTCATTCCCTTTTCTCTTTACTATTCCTCTAAGTCATTTCATCAAACTATTAAGTTTTCTCTTACTATTCTACCATTCTTTCCATATACAATTCCTTGAAATCTTAATCAATCTGTTGATATCATTGTCAAAGGTTGGGATTTCAAAATCCCTCATCTTCTCCTTCCTCATTTAAAAAATCATGATAGATGCTTGATGCCCAACAAAGGAATGTCTCATCGGAGAATTGAAGATAAACATACTCTTCTTCTTGGCCCAATCTGTATGTATTATGTTTTAGGTCCAGTGTTGATGCCTGTTAGACAAGGATAATAAAGGTTGTAAATGATTTAATGTATTTTCTATTTTGTACAATGGTATGTTTGAGCCTAGTACTCCACAAATTAATTCTAGATCCAATTCACATCCTTGACATTTATGGTTTTTTTCTATGGTTCCTAATGGGCTAGGAACCCCTAATAAGGTAAGAATAAGCATGAACATACAATATTTGGAAGTTTCACCTTAAGGATGGGATAAATAGGTGTTTTAATTTTCAATTTATATTTTTTGAATAAAATGCATAAGTTAGGAAGAAGTCAAAGCTTTGGCCTAACTTAGGAACAAATCAAAGGCTTCAGGTGTTCTAGGAACATTGAGAGTCTTTGATAACTTCATATTCCTACAAGATGCTTCAAAAAAAAAATTCGATAGTCTCCATGAAGAAATCAAAACAATTAATAGAACAGTAAGAACCCCTAACAAGTTCCTAGTTCCTAGTGAACCCCTAATAGAGTTGAAGAGGCACCAATATAAAGATTATAAATGATAAAGGAAAAAAAATCCAAAATAAAGGAAAGATCTAAGTTTTAGAGCTTCCCATGGTTATTGGAACCATATGAACCTTTTACATGTTCTTGGTTCCTTGTCAAGCCTTGATAGCTAAGGAAAAAATAGAAAAATAAAAAGGTGCGATTGGAGACCAAGGAAAAAGAAGAGAATAAAAGGGAAAAATTGTGTCAACTTTTATAATGGAAATGGATAACACAAATAAAAAAAATTAACTTCCATTGTAACATAAAAGTGGCCTTTACTTTTTGAATATTTTTTAATTTATTACAACCACAAATTAAAATTATTATTATATATCATGACATGTATTTCAAGCCAAAAGAGACCTATAAAAGGATCAAAGTACATGGGAAATAGATAAAAACTAGAGATACTAAAAGTTATAGCTTTCACTAAATCTATCCAGGTCATTCCATCCTATAGGAGGGTCAATATAAAAAATACTATCATTGGATCTAAAAAGTTATTTCTCACATCCCTCCTAAAGAACACATTGCTTCTAATTAAGGCCCATGTTTTTAAGAATCATCTCATAGGTATAATTTTTATTATAGCTCTTTTGAAACTCTAAGTAGTTCTCTAAAAAATTATGATCTTCCTCTCTAGAATAGGTCCAATACATTTCTTATCTAACTTCAAATATATTAAAATTAGCTTCACTAGTGTCAATGAGCTCACAAAATTTCTCCTTAGAAACCTCCAAAGTTAAAGTAACTTGCATACCAATGGAGTGAAAAATGAGTCTTCTAAAAGACTCGGTAAGATTTCTCCTTTTACCTTGGAAAAAATCCTTGTTTCTTGTTTTCCAAAAAACTTTAAAATATTAGTAGTTAAAACCAACAAATTATTTGTAATGCCTTGCTTGAAGCACAAGGAAAAATTTTATTGGACAACCTTTTTATTTTTGAAACACAACAAGGTCACAACATCAAAGATACAACATCAAGATGTCACACTTGCATGAAAACATGCACACAAGTGTCATATGATCCACAATAACAACTATTTGAACTTACCATTACATAAGAAAGGTGGCAACAAAAAAAGACTAACCAAGCATGGGATAAATCTAGCACAAATAACATATGAGAGAGAGAATATAACACATACATGATGATTGGTTATAACTCACAATCATATTCTCTCACAACAAAACACTTGATAGGATGAGGGAATCATCAACCTCCAATCCACATCTAAACTCACTCGACAAATCAAACAAGGGAAATCCTTAACTAGAGGATGCTTAGCCAAGAGGATCAAACACTCCACTAATTGGAATAATGACATGTCACTTCCAAACAACCACTAAAGCTTCCTAGGATGTCTCATCACAATGTGACATCACACAAGAAAAAGGATACTATGAAAAAACATCCCAAGATCTATGAGGAATGTTAAGATAACTAACAAGACCAACCATGAATGATTACAACCTTCCCAAAAATTCACAAGACAATGTGTACACTCTCCCTAACCCTAGGTTTGACAATCATACAACTTCAAAAGAGTGCACATAAAACAATGCAAGAGAACCCACAAGTCATCAACAAAGAAGCCTAAGGACAAGCTCAAAGTACTATTAGACCCTTGGGACCATGATGAAAAACTTCTATTTATATGGAAGAATGAACAAGTCCCAAGAGAGAGATAACTTGACCATGTTTTTGAAGGTTTAATCAAGAAAAAAAATCATCATGAGAAATATAAAAGGCATAAAAGTATCTGACAATGGATATAGGCTAGAAAAACCACAAGATAACTATGGTAGAGAGTGTTTACATTCTCATTTTTTATGGATAATGAGGCCACCCTTTTAATGTACTAGGCCACCCTAGTATTGACAAGGCCACCCAAATAGACTCAGGAACCTTTTCACTAAGTTTCAAGACTCCTAAGTAGACAAAGTCACCCAAATACAACACTAAGTGGCCTAAACTCACTAGAAGATACTAATGTTCATTTTAAACTAAACATAAATGTTCCTAATTTTATTTTAACTTCCCAAGGTATAAATAAAATTTCATTCAATTATAATCATGTCCAACACCAGCACTAAGACACGTAATTAAGGCTAAACCACTAACAATTACAATCAGTTACAATTCCTCTTAATGAAATAGGTTCATTTAAAATTATATTATAATTACATAAGGAGAGGACTCAAATATCCTTCTAACATAAAATTAAACTTATTATAAAGAAAAAAAACCAAATAAGGAAGAAGATATTGATACTACTTTTTCTCCTCAAACCTTTAAACCCTAATAGTGCTTTCCATGCCACCCTACCATATGAAACCTAAAGGTCTACTTCCAGAATGTTAGGAGATTCCACAAGGCATAAACACCTGCATGTAAAAAATGGGGAGAAGGATATACACTCACACCAATCACAGAGTAAACATTTATAATAAACATCACACAAGAATCACTTATACATTCACAAGATTCATATGGGATAACATAATGCCCTCAAGTACTGGCCAAAATAATCCACCAATACCTCTCACAAGAGATGAGGTATTTTATCCACACAAAAAATTACAAGGTCACTCAAGGACCACATAAGAAAAGGAGTTAAAAAAATCTCAAGAGTAGTTACAACATGAGACCCAAATGATAAATCAACACAATTTCATCTTAAAATGAAACAATGAATTGATCATGAAAATAAAATAGACATAGAGGAAACAATGAATTAGGACATATAACAATAATACCAAAATTGATCATCTAAAATCTCAACATATACTCGATACAATATTCTCGCTAATATCACATGTTAGGAATAGGTAGGCTTTAATAAGAACTTTAACATAGCCAAACAAGATTTATTTCAAAGAGTAGTTCCCTTTACTCTCCCAACCCCCCAAATAAAAAAAGTAACAACCATATTTCTTTAGTAAAGAAAGAATAAAAAGATATGGGTGATAGTCTAAGGGGTCTTGCATATTGAACAAAAATTGTAATTTTATTGAGTATGCCTCAAGTTAAAAGATAGTTATTTCAACATAAAAAACCATTTAAAGAAGAGTATTTTAGGTTCAATGGCATACGACTAGGAGTGCTTAAGGATTTTAGATCAATTACTATGATTCAAGTTTAAATTTTAATTATGTTAAGGTGATTGATAATATCCTAAGACTTAGTTAGGATAATATAGATCTTCCTAGGGTTGACTTTATGCAAGGCAATACCATCATTAGGTTTTCCAATTACTTATATTGTGAGTTAATCCTCACCATGGTTTTTCCCTCATTGGGTTTTCCACGTAAATTTGGTGTTCTATTATGTATGGTGTTGTTATTTTAGTTTTTGTTATTTTCATTTCATGATTAATCACTTTAACAAAATAAGGGTTTAATGAATTCTTTTCGATTTGACTACTATTGAAGGTTTTGATATTTTAATTTTCTACAACTTACTAACCCCCCCTCTCAGTTGTCTTGTTCATTCAACATCTACCTTTTCCTATATTTTTCATAAATCTGAGCCAAAACATTTTGTAATGCTCACTATTTAACACAAAAAGAACACTTGATACAAACTAAGTAATCTACATTAAATTTACTAATTTGTAAATAATTTTTTCTTTTATAGAAAATTTAACATAATACATTACTTAAGGCAATAGTCAATGATAACATTTAATTAGGAGTAAAGATAAGAATGAGCTAAAACAAAAATGTAAACACAATAATATCTACTTCTTTTAGATCAACATATCATACCTCTTACTCTAATATCTCTTGCAGTCCATCATCTCACAATTTCCTCGCTCCCAATACCTATACCTACAAGTATCTGTGTGAATAGATGCACAACCTTAAGATCAATGGGTTAGATACATGGTCTTAGAGATCAACCATATCATTAATTTAAACTAGATAACCCAAAGAGTAGCTTATAACTAGATTATAATTAAGGATAGTATATGCATACCATCAAAAGAGGTTGGTGGGTTCAAAAAATCCTTACAAAGATAGATCATAAGGGTCAGACCTAGTCCTTAGGAGCTTGTCTCATATGGCCTTTCCTACATAACATTTTTGCAGAGGCTTCATATTTTGACAGCTTGAGTTTGCTCCAACTCATTTGACTCACCAACACAAGGTATATTCATAAGGTTTCAAAATATGGCTCTACCTCAATCACAATCATAACACAATAACACTGATACATGCTAAACTCGATCCTCTACTCAAAGGAATCATGTGTCCCATAAAAAATATATAGTATAGGAGTGGGTACACAACCCTTTCTAGGGTCCATTACCCCACACATTTCATAGTCAACTGCCACCCACTTAAGTGAAGTTGAGAATCAGAAAAGTTGGGAAAGGATATAGTAGTGAAATATGGAACATAGAATAAATACTCGTGCTAGGACAACAAGGTTACAAGGCATAGAAAAAAGCTAGGGAATAATTATACTATGCATTCAGAAGATAGAAAATCCACTTATTTTTCATGTTGGATAAACACTTTTAAATCATTGTTTCATCCTAACATATGATTGATTTCGTTGCTAATTAATTTAAACCTAATACAATGGAATTAATTATGGCATACAAATAAACTATTGGAAACACAAGGAAAAACAACTGAGAGAGGGGGATGAATCAGTTGTCACAAAATTTTAAACTTATTAAACTTATTAACCCTTATTCTCAAATTTGATTAGTGACCATGAAAGCATAAATAAAAAACACATCAGAAACACACATAAAACCAATATTTTTTACATAGAAACCTTGTTATGGGAAAAACCATGGTGGAGGTCAGTCTACAAGTTTATACCTTGTTAAAAGTATAGGAAGAATAAATGGGAATTCACACGTATTTGGGCACACTACTCAAATACAAAGGAAGACTTACTGCCTTACAGAAACATTCAAATTAAATCCATCTGAAGAATTTGAACTGAGAAAGTAGCATCTGCTAATGCCTGAGTGCAGTTTCGATTAAGAAAATAAACACTTCTTCTCTCTTCTTCACTCTTCTTTCACTCTACTTTGCATTTGAATGATCTGAACCTTATTCACACATAGCACTCACTCACTTCACACTTGCACACTTTCAAATGAAGATACAATAACTTATATATATCCGCAACAAGAAATTACATCGCTTCATTTCGGTTTCAACAAAATAATAGAATGAATGCAAACTATCAGCCCAAAACAATACAGATTATTAATGTGAATCAACCAAAGTTGTCCACAACATAGTAGAGACCCAAAAAAAATTCTTCGAACACAAAACACCTTCAAAGATTCTTCCTCGAAGATCCACAACACACTTCAATCACCGTGTCGGCCATGAACATGAAAACCATGAACACACACGATGTAACGCCCTGCCACACAACCCTAGAGGAAGTTGCATTTAACTACTTAAACGGTATAATTTTTATTTCTTTAAAAGGATAAATAATAAGTAAGTTAATTAATTAATGCCAACAACCTCTAAGGTTACAAGACAGAGGTTATATAGAACCTCAACAAAACAAGAATATAAACTATGACAATTATTTATTTAATAAATTAACACATACATTCCAAGTAAGATGAAATAACAACAAGCATAAGATAAGACTTTCAATTTCATTAATCCATTTAATAAACCATAAGGTTACAATCACTCATTCCCCAAATGAGACAAGTCCAATAAAATAGGATTACAATTACAAATTCCACCTCGATAACAAGAGGGGTAATGATAACAAGAATAACTGAAATGATAACAAGAGAACTACAACTGAAACCACGAGCTCTCCAACTAGAAGACTCATCCACACGAACAAGGAGAATCCCCAAAACAGTAAGGTGCACGCCACCCAACCAAGTGGAACCCAAAGGTCCACCCCCCGTGCTAGGAGATAGTAACCAGAATCCCTAACCAAGGACGTCTACCTCTAGACATAGGGTAACATAACCATACTAAAACAAATACAGTAACAACATTAAATCACAGGGTTACTGTGCTTCCAGAAATTACATAATCAATTGCATCACTGATGCGAACATACTTTCAACCTAGGAGAAGTGTCATCACATCATTACATAGGTTATCCTAGTGAGTCTTCCTAGGTCCTGGCCCCCGTCTCGGGTTATCCTGGTAACCTCTAATGACTTTCGGCCCCTCATGTAAACCAATGCAGAATCAGTTATCTTTCGTGGTGACAAGATAATGATCTTGCCATTCCAAGCCTTCCCGTCTTGACCCAAGTCTTTACAAGCCCTTGTGGTAAGGAGCGAGGCATAATTATCTTATTTAAATGTTTGATACTACATGATAGTCTAATCATTTAATTTAGTTATCACTAGATTAACTAAATTACAACGAGTTATCCTAGCACCACTTTGTGTGTCGGCCCCCGTTATAAGCCACTCCTCTAAGATGACACATGGAACAAATCCACAACCCAAGGGTACACAAGTGCTATGCAAGTATATCACATCCCTAACCATGACATACAGTCAACACACACTCCCGTTCGTGATAACCGGGAAACAAGTTGGTTATGCACTACCCAAGGCCATCTATGGTTGACTACACAAAAGACAACCCACAGACTGAAATCCCAACTAGAAGACTTGATATTTAAGAAACCCACACTTCCCAATGATACGCACATAGATCAATGCCAAAACCAGAATCAAATCTACTTTGGGTTCACTAAACCCATGTCCTAATTAATCATTCAATAAGCAGTGTGTTCAATAAACAGAATTTATTACACCACTTTAAAAGGAATCATTTCATTCACAACAATATTTGAATGCATAAGACATTACCCGTGTCCCCATAATTCTCTTTAACACAAGTTCCCATTTTAAATCAAATATTATTCCATAAACAATTAACCCTATTAAAAGAAAACAATATTTCCCCCTTTACATAATCGAAATAATATAATTATATACTCATTTTGAACATTAATATTAAAATAATAAATTTTAACCTTAAAGCATTATAATAATTATAATATTATAATATTTTAAATTATAATATTATAATATTTTAAATTAAAATATTATAATATTTTAAATTAAAATATTATTATTTTATTATATATATATTTTTTATTTTAAAACACAAGGGGTGGCCTCGGTTCGCGCACCAACCCTAAGGTTGGGTCGCGCGAACCTTGGATTTTGTGCCTAGCTGACCGCAGGTTGCAAGGAGGTCGGCCCGGCTGTGGAATACACCACGTGGCGATGGAGGGAGTTTTGGTGGCCACAGAGGACGGCGCCACCGCTGTGAATGAGTTGCTGCGGTTCCCCATGGGCGGCGCCAACAGCATCGCCACCATTGTGGCGGTCACTACCTGCGCAGCTCGCACGGGCCTCAGACGGCAGGGGGAGTGGGTGTGGCTCCCCCACTCCGCTCCCATGGGAGCGATGGTGGGGTGAGCCCCCACTCGCTTGCCCTAATACATTTTTTTTTAACTTTTTTTTTTTTGTTTTCTTTTCAAGCTGTCATTTTTGAATTTTTTTTTTGATTGAGTTTTTTTTATTTTCTCAACAAAATGAGACTGTCTTTTTTTTTTTGATTTATTTATTTTTTCAATAGAAAACCTAGAACTTAGAGAGATAAGAAAAATGACATAAGAATACTAAAATTCTGGAAAAAAAACTATTTATTTTATTTTAAAGAAATTTGGCCAGCATAACCCCACCATAGGAAAATTATAAAAAATATAATCCAAGTTCACATGGATTATTCTACAAATAAAAATAGTTCTAATTAGCCAAATAATCCATTGAAGACTAAAAACAAATTGAAGAACATCAAAAACAATGAAGGATTGAAAGAAACATGGAAATTTAACCTTTCACTACTCAACATAATGAAATCAACAAAATCACAAACAAACAAGGTGTGAACCTGATTCCTTTGGAGTATGTTGAAGAACCTGCTGCTGCCTTGAAACCCTCTTGAGCACTTCAAATTCCACAAGCTTTTCCTTCAAACCCACAAAATCAAACAATCTTCCTCTTCTCTTTTCCAATTTTCCCAAAAAACTCCATCCTTCAAATTTGTGAAGAAATTCAAATAAATGCAAAAATCCTTCCAAAATCCCCAATAGCCCCTATAAATTTTTGAAAACAGAAAATAGGAAATATCTTTTTTTTTGTTGAATATTTGAATTTTGAATTTCAAATTTGACTTTTAATTTATTTTTCTAATTTTTTTCAATTCCAATTCAAATTGCATGCATTTTCAAAATGAATAATTTAAATCATTTCAACATGAATAACTTAATCAATCAATAATTAAATCTATCATAAGATTAAGTATCAAATTAATTAAATTAAATACTCAATAATTGAATCACAATTCCTACATTACTCTAACTCCTAAAATAGACCGAAACTAGTCAAACTGAACACAATAAACAACTGGACCATACTAGGACTGACGACAGACTACAACTAGGGTGACGACTCGGAGTGGAAATCCTAGCTACTATCTCCTAATCGATTGTCGTTGGGCATTGGACACGCTCAAACCTGAGAAACCAGGTGGAGTCGATGTCTTGTACTTGTCAACTTGCAACACAGAATATATCCACATGCAATAATATGTCATAATTAAGGCACACCGTGAAGAGGAAATCATGAGATCGTAGGGCACTCGCAAGCGAGTGATGCAATACCATCCTCTTCACCAATACAATAGTTCTAACTGATGCATCTAACATAGCAGCATAATCGAAAGCATGAAACATCATAAGTTAAATATCCACATATGTTAATTCCAAACATGTCATAATAATCATATCCAAATGTAATATCACCACATCAAAATACGTCACAATAAAACAGTGATCCACTGAACTCAAGTACATAGTCCAAGTACCAAGCAAAACTAAAGCATAGAGAGGAACAAAATAGTTTGCACAATAGATCAAAACAGAGGGGTATTACACACGAGGAAATGTCAGATCGCGAGCATAATGATCAATGTGAACATGCAACATAGATAGAACATGATCTAGAAACATCCATGAAAACCACAAGAACATACATAAGAACTCAAATTACTAGAATCACATTATATTCCTCCATGAACATCATTTATAGTAATAGAATAACTATCGAAATACAAACTCATAACTTGCTCAAATCTTCATGCACACCTCTGAAACTGTTGGTGAATAAACTAGATATTCTTGTCAAAAACCCTTTAATCCACAACTTATCATCATCAACATACTAAAATTTCCATCATATTGATCTTCACTACTTCGCAGATGACCTGTAACATATTTTATTACAATTTTCTCAATATCCTTGACATATACAGTCTTAAAGAAATTTATGCTAATAGTGTTGACATCAATGACAACCACAAAATCCAACAATCTCCCCCTTTTTCATTGATGACAACACATTATGTGAAAAACACCATCAACGCAACTAACTCCAACACTTACTCCCCCTTAGGTTTTGACTCTTCTCTCATGAATTATTCTCTCAATTTTTCACATTGCTCTTCTCATCCTTAGTTCTTCAAAAAAAATTCACATTACTCTTCTCCCCCTTTGACATCAATGACAAAGATACACAAGCTCTAAACCACATATTTGAATCATCTGACACTTTCCCTCAGTAGCAGCCACCACAACATCAATATGGATCAAGATATGACTATGAAATGCATAGACTGATGCAATGTCTTGCATCTTAGTTTTGATTAGGAGGGTTAATCACCCCTAAATTCCCTGTGAGATACTCAAAAGTATCCTTAGTAAATGGCTTAGTAAAGATGTCTACAATCTATTGCTTAGCAGGCACATACTCCAGTCTAACTTCCTTATCACTCCCTTTGTCTCTCAAGAAGTGAAATTTGATAGATATATGCTTGTTCTTTGAATGCAACACTAGATTCTTATAAATGTTTATTGCACTTGAATTATCATAGAATATAGCAATAGGTTCATCATACACAACTCTTATACCTTTCAACATCTGCTTTATCCATAATACTTGAGTACAATTGTTAGCAGCATCAATCTATTTTTCATCTATTGTAGACAAAGAAATGACATTCTTGTTTTTACTTAACCATGAAATCAACTTCTTTCCCAAGAAAAATGTGCCACCACTAGTATTTTTCCTGTTATTCACATCTCCTACCCAATCAACATTAGTAAAGGCACTCAAATTAAGATCATCATCTTTAGGATACCACGGACCAAAATCAATTGTTCTCTTCAAGTATCTTAAAATTCTCTTCACAACAGTCACATGAGATTCCATAGGATCGGCTTGAAATCTTGCAACAATACCTACAACATCCATGATATCAAGTCTAGTTTGAATCAAATAAAGCAATCCACCAATCATTGATCTATATCTAGTCTAATTTTCCTTTAGAGAATCATCATCTTATGTCAAATTATATCTAGTCACTATGGGTGTACCGACTGGCTTTGAGTCTTCCATACCAAACTTCTTTAGCAATTCTCTCACATACTTGGACTGAGATATAAAGATCCCTTCATCTAACTAAGTGATTTGCAATCCCAAAAATAATTTCAACTCTCCAATCATTGACATTTTAGACTCATTTTGCATCTCATATACAAACTTCATGCACAAACTATCATCTCCTCCAAAAATGATATCAGCAACAAAGACTTCCACAAAAAAATATGTATCATTATCAATCTTTAAATACAGATTACTATCAACAATACCTTTGTTAAATCCAAGCTTCAACAAATAGTTATCCAATCTAGCATACCAAGCTCTAGGGGATTTTTTGAGTCCATACATTGCTTTCTTCAACCAACACACCATATCTCCCTAATCACTCAATTGAAATCCATCAGGTTGCTCAATATACACCTCTTCTTCCAATTCTCCATTTAGAAAAGTTGACTTGACATCCATCTGATAAAATTTGTAGTTTTTATAAGCAACATAACCAAGAAACAGTCTCATAGCTTCAATTCTAGCAACAGGAGCAAAAGTTTCTTCGAAGTCAATTCCTTCCATCTGAGAGTATCCTTTGCACACTAGCCTTTCTTTTTTATTCTGATAACTTCACCTTGCTCATTCAATTTGTTTCTATAGACCCATTTGGTTCCAATTACATTTTTGTCGTTAGGTCTAGGAACAAGACTCCATGTATTATTCTTCTCAATTTGTTGTAGTTCTTCTTTCATTATTTCAATCCAATGTTCATCTTTGCATGATTCATTGACATTACTTATCTCAGTCTTTGAGATCAAACAATATTCTTCTGTAATTCTTCTCCTAGTCGGGCCACCTTTGTTCTTATCACCTATAATCTGATTTTCTAAATGATTTAATCTCACATACCTTGGAGTCTTAGAATGCTCTTGAATTTCAAGCTCTTGTGATCTCTCTTATGTACTTTCACTAGTCTCTCCTTCTTCTTGATCTTCTTGATTCACCAGAATGATCTAAACTTGATTTGAAGTTTGAATCTTGTTTGTAATATCATTCTAATCATAAAAATCATATCCATAGGTTCTAGATGGTCTAGCAATGTCTTCATCAACCTTAAAATTTGCACTTTCAACCATTTTCTTCAATCTGTTGTTGTAGCACCAGTAGGCCTTGCTCTTAGTAGAATAATTTAGTAGAATAACCAAGAAAGATTACTTCATCACTTCTAGCATCAAAATTTCCTATATTTTCATCTCTTTTGATGTAGCATTTACTCCCAAATATTTTGAAATATCTAATAGTAGGCTTATGACCAAACCATAGGTCAAAAAGAGTTTTACCAGTATTACCTTTGATTTGTACCCGATTGAGGATATAAGCATTAATACTTACAACTTCTCTCCAATAGATATGAGGAAAATTTCCTTCCAACATCATAGTCCTAGCAACATCTAGAACTATCCTATTCTTCCTTTCCACAACTCCATTATATTGAGGGGTCCGCGATGCAGATAATTGTCTCTTTATCCCATGTTCTTCACAAAAGGAATTAAACTCACTGGAAGTGAATTCACTTCCTCTATCTGATCTCAGACATTTAATCTTCAAACCTGTCTCTATCTCAACCATAACCTTAAAGATCTTAAACTTTTCTAGAGCTTCATATTTCTCCCTTAAGAAAGTAACCCACATCATCTTAGAGTAATCATCAATAAATAACATGAAGTACCTGTAACCTTGTAAGCTTATGATTCCAGCAGGACCACACAAGTCAGTATGCACAAGCTCCAATAATTCATTTGAGAAATGTTGTTTGCTACGAAATGAAATTCTAGTTTGTTTTCCTAAATGACATTCCTTGCATATGGCATTAGTAGGCTTTACCAACTTAGGAAGATCTCTCACTACCTGAGAAGAACTTATCTTGATAACATTATCAAAGTTTACATGACACATTCTTCTATGCCACAACCAACTTTCATCAACTTGAGCAATCAAACAACTTTTACTAGCAACGTTAAGATGAAAGATATTACCTTTTTTTTTTGTACCTGAAGCAATCACATTTCTTGAACTCCCCAATATTCTACACTTTCCATCCTTAAATTGAATATTATATCCCTTGTCAACCATATGTCCAACACTCAAAATATTATGCTTCAAACCTTCAACATAAAGAACATCATCAATATTATGCTTACCATCAAAATAAATGCATCCTCTGCCATAGATTACACCACCATCATACTTTCCTAGGCTTACAAATTTTCTTTTATCACCTGTGATGTGATGTGAGCATCCACTATCAATTACCCATTCATATTTTTCTTCAACTCAAACAACTAGGAATTTTTCCACATTTGTACAACTAGCAGATTCAGTAGACACTGGATTATTTTCCTTAATAGCAATAAATACAAATTCATCTTCACTTACATTCCCTTTGTCAGATTCATCATTTTTCACACCTTCATTAGTAGTGTAATAACACTTCTTTGCTTGTTATGTCTTGGCTTAGGAACTCTTTCTAGACACCTTGATGCAAAATGACCTATCTTGTTGCAAGAAAATCATTTAATAGGAAACTGTCCTTTATACTTACCTTCTCCTATGGCTTCCCTTTTGACAATAAGTGGTTCAAGCTCATTTAGTTCTATTTCTTCTTCTTCAATCTGTCTCATTTCTTCCTCATACTTGAATACCTTTCTAGAAGAGTTTTCACTCGAATCATATCTCTGCTTGTCTTTCCTAGAAGTAGTAGCTTTGAATGAAAATTCTATCTTAGGAAGGGCATCACCAAATTCACTCAACTCAAAAGTAGCAAGTTTACCAATCAACATATCTTTGGTTACATTTGTCACAGTTTGGAGCTCATCAATAGCTATAGCTTTAAATTTGTATGCAGTAGGAAAGGATCTAAGTACTTTAGCAACAATCTATGATCCATCCAACTCTCCACCAGCACATCCGATACCACACACAAGTTCATTCACTCTTTGCATAAAAGTAGTAATATTCTCATCATCACCCATTTTCAACATTTCATATTTCCCTTCTAGACTTTGTAGCTTAGCAATCTTCACATTTACATCACCTTCATACAAAGTTTCCAACTTTTTCCAGATCTCATAAGTAGTCTTCAAATCCATAACATCCATCATCTCAGAATCAGTCAAAGCACTTAACAATGCTTCCTTAGCCCTGATATTATATTCAACATCCCAAATCTCAGCAGTAGTAGTAGGTTCTGAGGAATAACATACCTATTACTTGTGATGTTCCAGTAGGATTCACCAATGCATCTCAGATGACACTCCATTCGATTCTTCCACGGATAATAATTTGCTCCATCAAATCTTTGACTATCCTTCTTATATTTCATCATTCGAGATCACCTCAAGTTGTTAAACTTCTTCCAAGGAACCTGCTCTGATACTAATTGTTGGCAACACAAGGGTAGACAACTAAGAGCGGGGTGAATCAGTTGTTATGAAATTTCAAACTTATTAACCCTTATTAACCCTTATTCTCATATCTGATTAGTAACCATGAAAGCATAAATCAACAACACATCAAAAACACACATAACACCAAGATTTTTTATGTGGAAACCCTGTTAGGAGAAAAACCACAATGGAGGTCAGTCCACAAGTTTATACCTTGTTAAAAGTATAGGAATAATAAATGGGAATGCACATGCATTCAGGCACACTACCTAGAGCTCACTACTCAAATACAAAGGAAGAATCACTATCCTATAGAAACATTCAAATTAAATCCATCTGAATAATTTGAACTAAGAAAGTAACATCTGCTACTGTCTGAGTACAGTTTCGTTAAGCACATGAACACTTATTCACTCTTCTTTACACTTTTATCTACCTTCGAATGATCTAAACCTGATTTGCACATAGCACTTGCACACTTCACACTTGCACGCTTTCAAATGAAGAAACAATCACTTATATATATCTGCAACAAGAAATTACATCGCTTCATGTTAGCTTCAACAAAATAATAGAATGAATGCAAACTGCCGGCCCAAAATAATAAAGATTATTAATGTGAATCAACCAAAGTCATCCAGAACATAGTAGAGACCCAAAATAAATTCCTCGAACACAAAACACCTTCAAATATTCTTCCTCGAAGATCCACAACATGCTTCAATCACCCTGTTAGCCATGAACAGGAAAAACATGAACACACAAGAGAAAATCTTGGATCGTGAGCACAATGATCAATATGGACATGCAACACAGATAGAAAATGAGCTAGAAACATCCATGAACACCACAAGAACATGCACAACAGCTCAAATTACTAGAATCACATTATCTTCTTCCATGAACACCATTTACAGTAACAGAATAACTATCAAAACACATAAACTCATAACTTGCTCAAATATTCATGCATACCTCTAAAACTTTCGGTGAATAAACTAGATAGTCTTGTCAAAAAACCCTTTAATCTACAAATTCTCATCATCAACATACTGAACTTTCCATCATACTAATCTTCACTACTTCACAGACAACCTGTAACATATTTTATTACAATTTTCTCAATATCCTCAACATATATAGTCTTAAAGACATTTATGCTAATAGTGTTGACATCAATGACAACCACAACATTCAACATAAACCACATTTCAATAAATATTTAACACAATATGAATATCGTATTGTTACTTACCAATCAATAAGTAGGGAGAAATAATGATTAGAAAATCCATAAGTATATAAAGAAACACTAATTAATAAACATTTTGACAACCAAGAAAATTTTAATAACATATCAAATCATTGACTCAAGATAACCACTTAATTTCTATATGAAATGATAGTAATAAACAATCATTTAAGAATATGGTCTCTAAGACTAGATATGTAGCAATCATGATCATTATAATGATAATAAAAATCAATTCTACTCAAGATAATTATTCTATTGTTAACTAAGACAAAGAGGGTAATGACAACCTTAATCTTCTAATATACAAATCATTTGATACATATAAAAGACCATGATGGACAATAATTGTTTCAAATTCTTTATATTGAGATAACATCTAATTCAAGTTTTTGAATAATAGTTGTGTATATGTGTGGGTTGTGTAACTTGTTTGTGATATGAATATAAGCACTACCTATGTTCGCAATCACCTTTCAATTCATCTTTGTTCCTTATAATAATATCACATCATAAAAGTGTGGTATAACATGCTTATAATTTATTAAGGCTTATGCTTGTTTGTTATTTCCCATGGTCGTACATGCTATGACATTGGATTACTAAGTGCATTCCCCAAGAGTTGACTTCACTTAGTGTCATTTTTTTAGTACAAGTAGTGGATCATTTCCATTGATAAACTCATATTTCTTGTATATGTGAATCCAATTAGCTTGTTTATAACCTTCTAATGCTAGTGTCAATATGATTGAAACCTTGCTCTAAATAACAAGGTTTAAATTGGATATCATATGGTAATAATATATAACACCAATAGTACTATATATATATATATATGCAGATGTATGCTATGTTTATTTATATATTCTATATACCTTCAACTCTTTATATTATTGTTGAGACAATCATAAAATGCTATATATTTATATGCTATTCATTTTGAGTTAAGTGAGTCTCTTCATATATATATATATATATATAATCATTTTTCAAGTTCCTTATTTCAAAGAGCTTACAATTTATATATATAAAAGAAAAACATTCTTCAAATCTAAGTAAACTTACACTAAATTTAAGAGATTACTTCTAATAATTAATTACATTTTTCTTTATATGCACATATATATATATATATATATGTATATGTAAATATGTATATGTATATGTAAATATGTATATATATGTATATATATGTATATGTAAATATATATATATATATGTAAATATGTATATGTATATGTATATATGTATATATATGTATATATGTATATATGTATACACACACACACATAAAGAGACTCACTTAACTCAAAATGAATAGCATATAAATATTGATTTACACATGAGGTAATTTAACATTGGGATTATATTTTTTTTATGAATGTTAAAATCATTCATTAATGGTATTATTTTATTTTACCTTGTCAAAGTAAGACTACTATTAATTAATCACTAGAAAATAATGATATCATTACTTAATCAAATTTTAACGTAACATAAGAGTTTCCTTATTAGACAACCTTCATACATTAATGTGATGGCATCACCATAAAATCTTTAGCTTAATAATAATATTATATCATTTTTGTAAGCACAAGTGGTAGTATTGTTATTCCTATCATACTTACACTTTGATAATGATATTAATGTTTTTGATAAGATAAGAAGCATTTTTCAGGGTGTTGTACCCTTTACACATAAATCCCAAAGGACCAAAAAGAAGCTACTTCAAACCAAGAATGAACTATGAAAAGAGGACAGACCTCACACAGAAACAACTGGCAAACAGTTGTCTAACTACAGACAAGGACTAGACAACCATAATTTTTTGCTTAGTGTTTCATTGAGTACTACCCTAGTTAGTCGTCCTTCCACCCATTCATTCTTAATAGATGTTCATAAATAACAATTTATTATTAATCACTAATAATACATAAATAATATTAGTAATAATACTATTAATTTTTATATGATAAGTTATTAATATGTAGATTCATTTAAAAATCTAAAATTATATTTAAGTTGAGAGGCTTCCTATAGTGGCATCAACGGGTCTGTGTACATTTTTATTCTCTGCATTTATTTTGACATGTATAGTTGGCAGTCACACATTAAAAATGGAAGTGAACTATTTTTAAAGAATACTAACTTTAAATATGTTGTAAGTGATCATATAAGAATTAAAAAATCAAAGATATGCTTATCAACATAGCTTGCAAACTGCAGTTGAATAAAACAAAAACTAAAAACTAAAAATCTAAAACAAAAAGTATCTCGCATTAATCATGCATAATCTAGAGAGTGATACATTTCTTTCGGTATTTTGTAGTAAGAGAATAGAAAAAATGAAATGAAGCAAGGAAGAGCAATGGTCGAGACTCTAGAAATCTCGTGTTTCTTTGATTTTCTGAGCTTGAGGGATGTTCTTGTTAGATAATGATTTGATAGAAATCTTGTTTCTTGGTGTATGTACCTAATTTGTTAAATTTGAAGCATTCTTACAGCAATATATGGTGGTGCTAATGATAAATGACTGTGTGCAAGCATTTCCTATTCCAAATGAAAGTTTTGAATCCATGGAAAATCAAGCCAACTTTGATCTGCAAATTTATTTCAATCAAACTCAACAATCAATGGTAGGTGAAGGTGAATTGGGCTTTCATGTGCTATCAGCTATAGATGAACTTAACTGTGGAGATCTGGAAAGATAGTTTGTAGCTTCAGTTCAGCTCACAAAAGTGTACAACTTTAAAGATGAAGACATCAATGAAGGACTTGTACCTACCTTGGTTGATTATCTTAGAAGAGAAGCTTTGCCACAACTTCAAACTCATGCAGCTCACATATTAAGGTATTTGGGTGAGCAAAACATATTTGTCTTGACTAAAACTCGGGCAGTGCCTAAGTTCGTGAAGCTTTTGGATTCTCCCGACGAAGATGTGCAACAACAGGCACTTTGGGCATTACCGCATATTGTAGAGAGGCATGTGGAATTCTCTCGCATTTTGATCTCCATCAAGCTTATTATTTTTCAATACTATTAAACAAGACAATACACACCTTAAAATATGGTGATGTTGGTCTTAGTAATTTTAATTTAATATTGTTTGTAGGGACGGTTTAGCATCATTATTAGTTTCTTCCATGGAATTATAGGAAACCCCTTGATATTAACTAGTGATTAAATGTTTTTTTTGCAACCAATCAAAATTCATTATTTTCTTTCTATACATTATATTTTTATTTTAATACATTATATTTTAATTTTCTTAAAGTTAAATGCACAATTTTTAACTGTTCAAATTCCAAAAATAAATTTTCCCCAATTTATTCGCTAAAAAATTTTGAGCAATAAGGGCGGATTCTTAGGAATGCTAGCCATAAACTTTTTTATCGCAATTTTTCAAGGCATTTTCCTGGCTAAAAAGTTTTAAGCGAGGCAGATTTTGAGGAATTTTTTATGGCAGTTTTTGAAGCATTTTCAAAGATTTTTACACCAACAAGTTAATCTTTGCATTTGAATGAATTTATCCAAAATATTTTAATAATTTCTATATGATTTTTTTCTAACTATTCAAATTTTATTTTCTAAACTCTAAATTAATTACTTTTTAATCTATCTTTCTTTTACTCAAGTGAAACAGATATTCTTCATTCTAAAAATTTATTTACTTAGTACATCTTAAAATATAATTAAAAAATTATTATATAGTATATGAAAAATAATCTAATAACAAATTAAAATATATCAACTATATAATATATAACATTTAATATATTTTTAGTATATTATATTATGAAATTATTTTTGAAATATTATATTAATATATTAAATTATCATGTAATATATTAACTTTAGCATTATATTATAATATATATATATATATATAACATTTAATATATAATTTAATATATTAGATAATAATTTTATAATATTATACTTTAATTTTTAATAATCTAATATATATTTTTTTAATCATTAAATATATTTTAATTAGACTATTTTTAATATATATTATATTAAATTAATATATAATATATTAAATTAATTTTGTGATGAGAGACACAATTATTTTGATTTTTAAATATATTTATAATAATTTTTTTATTTTATTAAAAAAACATAAAAACTAGTTATTCAAATAATATTACAATTTTTATTAGTGAGAAAATGATTTTAACATTTGAATTATTTTTTCAATAGCTATAATTTTTCGTTTGATAAAATACAATTACAATTTTATAATAATATTATATTGTAAAATATATATATTTTAATTAAAAACATTGTGAAAACTAATTATCTTCCTTAAATTGTATCCCATTAATACTAAAAATCACTAATTTCAACTATATATTGCAACTCTTACAAAAGATTCGGATGTTTTATTTAAATTAAAAAAATAGGCAGTCTACATAAATTTATCTACCAAAACCTTCGAGGTAATTAAGATCATATTGTTTTAGCTTTATAAAGTCAGAACTGCAAGTAACCGCCATTTTTATTTACCAATGCTCATAATGTTGGACAATTAATAATTGAAAGGGACAATTAAATTGAGCTAATTAAACATACTTTCCCCTAGTTGTATTTGCAATTTAGGTCTTGTAAAATCTACAGAAAAAACTAATGTGACCCAAGAAGATGATGGAAATTTGCAGGCCAAGTTGATGCATCGGGACAAATTATCTACAAATCCTGACCATTCAATGGTCTGGGACAAGCTAACTAAAGGTTCATTTAGGTAATTCTTTTTATTTTCTTCACTACATAGTCAACTCTCTTTAAAACAATTTTGTCTTTCATGGTTTTGTATGTTGACATAGGGTATTTAATCTCAAAATATAAGACACAAAGAAATCATGTGGCTATATTGAAAGGATTAAGATATATCTTTCTAGGAGTTTTTATTTTAATGCATATAGAAGGGGGTACAAATAGGCAAGTAATATTCAATTACTGTTTTACCTAGGAAAAGGTGAGACTTAAGTTACAAAATAAAACATTGTAACTATGAAAAAGTGGGCATTGTAGGGTAAACTCTTCCTACCACGAAAATAAAAGACAACATATCTGGATGTGTCTACCTACAAGCAATTTACAATTTCAATTTTCTTCCTAAGCAGCTTGAGCAGGAAGAGCTTAGGAGAGTAAATAGTAGATAACTAAATTACATTCCACAAAACTCATGAAGACTATCTAAAAAACTAAGTATTATGAAAAAAAATTGCTTTTAGTATAGCAATTGGACAAAGGTGCATGAGAACCATCAATCAAAACTGACCTAGAATTAGCTGGGAAACTTGTAATCCTATAAGATATGCTTTAACTCTCCTTGTTTTCTAGGAATCTAAAGACACGGATGGAATATTTAGCTCAATTTCCACACTTTCTTGGCTAGTAGATAAGGAACTATCTCTTAGTAATTAGTAGTGAGAAGTCCTGCTAGCTATGGGCTATAGTCTTCTAGGTGACAATTGTAGAAGTTTTCAAGAGTTTTTAGTTTTCAATGTTGTTGGAGGAGGTATTGGGTTTGGACTAGGATCCCTACTCTTTTTTGCATAAAATTCCATGCTATAATTTGTATGAAAGAGTATCTTATCTCCATTTTTTAGAGTTTGCAATGCAGATTGCTTGCTTAAGTGAAATAAAGGAAATTTACCTCTTGAGAGTGTGACATAGTATCTAAGGAAAATAGAGGAAGAAAATAGATTGTAAGCAAGGAGATGAGAGAGATTATAAATATTCATGTAGGATAAGCTAGAATACAAGTGAGAAACACTTATTGGGAACTATTTTTTTTAGAGTAGGGCATTCAGCCTTGTGGTTTCATGTCTAGATAATGTTCCTTTTTAGTAATCTATAGTGATTATGGAATAGTGTTTAAAAAATATAGATTGAATACAATCTCAAAGATAATGTATTTTGTTGATCTGATTTTTTAAAGCAGCAATGATACAATAAGGAGAATAAACTATGCTTATGCCACTTTCTTCGGTGAAACTAGACATGGAAAGTATATTCCCAAAGCTCTATTTATTGATCAATCATTGATGAGATTAGAATAGGGACATACATGCAACTATTCCACCCTGAACATCTTATTTCTAGCAAGGAAGATGCAACTAACAACTTTGCTCAATGCCATTATACTAGTCAGATTTCCTCATCCTCTGGACCTCTTCTCTCTTAACAACAAAAATATGGGAAGAGCTTAGCCAGTTTACAAATTCTTGTATACAGTTATTAGCTTAATTCATTTTGGAGTTTAGCATTTTATTCTCCTTGTATATATAAAAATAATTTTAGTAAGAAAGCCTACTTTGGGGATTATGTGATTTTATCTTCTCCCAACCCATCCCTCCTTTTTTCTCAAATCTAAGTTGGTCAGGTACAAGCTCAAAATCAGAATGAGAGTTTGAGGGGGTTATTTTTTTGGAAAATATTTTCCCCTTTGGTTTCACCATGAACACTCTATTTGTAGAGCTAGCCAATTTGTTAAACAGTATATCAAAGCATGTATACCCTCCCAATCCATTTTTTTCTACAATGGTACTCTTCATTATATAAATCCTCTTTGGTTGCATAAATGCAACATGTAGGGAAAACTTTAAGAAACCCCCCCCCCCCTTGGCAAAGGTGCAAAATCTTGGTGAATCTTGTATACTTCCCAATAAAAATATTAATTTTATTAGCGAATTTTTTCATTTTTCAAGAAAAAAAATTATCCCAATTGGAGAATCTTTATAATCGCTAGAAGTTTGTGGAAAATCATGGCGAATTGCAATTTTTTTTAAATTAATAAAATATTTTTCATTGGCAATTAAAACCTTTTTTCAAACAAAAAAAAATATTCCCATTAGCGAATTAACCTTGTTTTCAAAATAGAAAAAAAAATGTTGGCAAATAAAACCTTTTTTCAAAGAAAAAAAATGTTTTCATTGGTGAATTAAACATAATTTCAAACTAATAAAAATTTTCAATGGGGAAATAAATGGATATGCCAATTAAAAATCAGTGTGGTTAGCGAAAATATCAAATTCTGGGACATATTTTCCGTACATTCAAATTCCTTCCTAAAAAGTTTGGAATGCGAACAAGTGTCTAACATATTTATTATTTCTAAAGCCAAATGTCAGTGCAAATTAATATAATCCATGAATGCTCGACGAACTTTTGATGGACGATTGTAGTTGCATTCCAAAAGTAAATCTCTGAAGCACTAGGCTTGCGAATTGAAACCTCTAGAATAACACTAGAATTGTTAGATTTCTAGAAATCAATGGTTGAGATTTGATTACTTATTAAATCACTTAGTTATAACAACCAAAATAATATTAAGGAACGATCAGAACCATCAAAGGAACTATAACAAGATGCGAAATATTAAGGAAATATTAAGGAACTAGTGTTAAAGCCTGTGCTACTAAAGGAGCCTTTTAAGCACATATTTTTTTAATAGTTAAATAGTTGTCATATGAGGTAGCACTCTATATTAAACAAAAAGAGTTTGTATATTCCTTCATTTCAAAAAACATTAAAGACCCAAATAATTAAAGGACTGGCATGGACATTTATACGGAGTATGGACTACAAACAAACCATCACAAACCAAAACGACCTTCCACAAACACTAGATTATGCATTGATGCAACCATTCTCACTGGACTTCTTGGCTTTGATTGCATTCAAAATCACCGGACAATCACTCTAATACACCTTCGTTTTTCTCTTTGCTTCAGACAGTGTTTTACCTTTCTTAGCTCTATTTTCTGGTTGCTCTTAGACATTGATATACTTTGATACTTGTTTCTTATTTGATCGCTATTTATAGAGCAATGTGGATTATATGTTGTGATGTGATGTTACTCTATTTGATGTTATCATTTGACATGCCTTTGATTAGCATTATGATTATTTGGAATAACATGGTTATATGCACGTGAGTAGAATGTATATGTTAGAATTGTCAGTTTGGTGATAGTGTATTGGTGAAGGGGACTAAATTACATCACTCGCTTGCAAGCACCCTGCGATTTTGCAACTTCCTCTTCACGTGTATTATATTATGATGTTTTTATACATGTTCTATTCATGCCTTGTTCATAGGTTTGCAAGTACAGGACATCGACTCCACCTACCTTCACAGGTTTGAGCGTGTCCACCCAATGGTAATCTTGATTGAGAGATAGAAGCTAGGATTCTTATGTCAAGCCTTTACCCTAGTCTTAGTGTGTCGTCGGGTTTAGTCGATTTTTCTTGTTAAAATTTATTTATTTTGCTTTGAATTATTATGTTAAAAAGTTTAAAAAGGGAATTTAATGAATTTAATCATTTAAAGTTGATTATTATATTAATCTTATTTTAATGTTAGAAGTTTTGAATTAATAAATTGATTAATTTAATTTAATTAATAAGTAGTTTAATCCTAGGATTATATTCTTTATTGATTAATTAAATTAGTTAATTAAGTTAAATTTGATATAATAAATATTTTGTAATTATAAATATTTTAATTTTAAATTCTGGAGGATTTTATGCAAAATGGGTTGTTAGAGATATTTTGTGATTTTTAACATGTGTTAGAAGAATTAATGAGTTTGTTGGGAGTTTATTCATGGGGAGAAGATTGTGGATTTGACTTAAGAAGTTGGAAGCTTCTTCACGGAGAAGCATGGGGGATATTTTGTGTTGGGAAATTGATTGAAAATAAGTCTTTCTGTGATTTGCATGAGATCTGAAAAAAAATTGGAAGAATTTGTTGTAGAAAGAATTTTTGTGTTCTTGTATCTTTAGAAAAATTGTTCTTGGGAGTAGTTGTTGTGTTCAGGAAATTGTATTATTCTAAAGGAATCCATTGTCTATCTGGGAAAATTGATTGGAGCTGTGGAGGAAGCGCTGCTTCAGAATTACAAATTCACAGGCATTGGACTATAGGTTCATTCTTTAGATTTTGTTAAGTTTTAAATTAAAAAGCTTCTAGTTTAGATCTTTTCTATAAAAAATTGTATTGTCGTAAATAAATTTCTTTGTAGAATAAATTTCTCCATAAAATAATTTCTTCTTTTGTGGAAAACTTTAGCAAAATGGTAAATTCGTATTATAGTGAATTTAGGGAAACCCAGGAGGAAACACTTAGGGACCTGGAAGAAATTTAGTTTATGTAGGAAAAATTCTCTTGTAGGTCAAAATATTCTTGAGAAAATTCATGTGAAATTAATTGTATGAATTTTATTGTTCTTCTTTTAAGATTCATTTTCCGGATAGTTGCAAAAAGGAAATCTATGTGTTTGGTTGAAAACTGCACCTGTAGAATTTTCTTTGTGAAATTTGGCTTTCAGTTGTTTTTTGTAAAATTCTCCTGTAGTTGATCATTTTATTTAAAAAAAATCCTCCAATTAAACTAATGTGTTGAATTCCTCAAAAAAAAAAATATACATATATGTGTATATATATTTATCTAAATATATACATACAAATATACATATATACAGGATATATATATATGTATTTATTTATGAGGTAAATGTTAATAAGATTGTTGTTAAAACAGAAGTCGCAGTTCATATGGCGAATTGTTAAAATTCGCAGGAATAAACATTTTAGCATACGAGTTGTTATTTATTAAATTTGGGGGAGGATGGGCTCTCCCCACAGTTGCCCCCCTTTGGGGAGGCGTTGTGGGGAGGCATCGCAACCCTCCCCACATGTGTTGGCCGCATCAATGGAGAATGGAGGGGGGTTCGGCCACAACTGACCCCTCCCCATACCTTTCTTCACATGGGACGCTTATACCAGCGAACCCTTATTGTTATTCTGTCTACCCCCTAACAAGCATGATTTGGATTTTGTACATATTAAACTTTGTTTTTATTCATGTGATTTAAATTTGATTATATATATATAGGTATAGATATAAATATATATTTATATATATAAGGATATCTATACATATTTATATAAATTTGTGAATATATATACATTAAATAGTGATTTAATATGTTTTTTATTAAAAAAATATTTTGTTAAGAGATTATTATATATATACATATATACATTAGTATATACATAATCATATATATATGGTTATGTATATATTCAATGTGTATATATTAAAATATATATTTAATGTTTTTAATTAATTAGTTGCATGCATATTATGCATAGTGAAAAGATTTAAAAGGAATAATTTATTAGGGGAAGCTATATTTTATTAAAAATAATTGAGGAAATTGAGGTATTAAACAAATTGGTTTTCTTCTTTGTTTCTGGTGAGGGTTTTAATTTATTTAGTTAATTTGGGGAAATTTATATTATTGTTTTTCACTAAATGAAAGTGGATTTAAGAAATCCAAATAATAGATTTATTTTTTGTCAGGATTGCCCTTTGTATCTGATTTCTTCTAGTTTCATTTTGGGGGGAAAAATTGGTTAAAGTGTCGGTCATTAATTTTGAAGTCTTCCAGAAGGATCTTTAGATGATAAGGGTTGTTGTATTGGAATGTCAGTCGATTTAATTCCCTTGGGTAGTGCATGGAGTCATTTCAATGATTTACTCGGTTTCCATGAATGGGGATTTGTGCCTCCTAGTTTGGAAAGGATTTTTCATGTGTTGCCTCCTTTTGATTTGGAGTGGATTTTGTTATTTGTTGCCTCCTTTGTTGGAGTGGATTTTGTTAAGTGTTGCTTCCTTGATTTGGAGTGGATTTTTTTTGTGTTGTCTCCTATGTCTGGAGTGGGTTGTTCTACCTAGTTTTGTGCACTATGTTACCCTAGTATTTTGGTATTGATCTATGAGTTGTCAAGTAGAAGAGTGGCTTATGTTAGGGGCCAGAGCCCTAAAGAGGTAAACTAGGTAACCTTCAGAGGTAGTTAATCAAGTGAAAAATTAATTAAAGTATTTAGGAGTTTGGGTAGTAGCTCATACTAAATAAGATAAGTTAGCCTCACTCATGGACTCAAGTGCTCATTTGGGCTTGGGATGAGTGGGAAGGCTTGGAATGGAGAAGGACATCTACCTTGTCTTTTCGAAAGGTATTTGATTCCACATGAGTGAGTGTGGGGGGCAAGGATTGGTTGAGGCTACCAAGATATCCCAAGATGGGGGTCGGGGCCTAGGAAGATCCTTAATGGGTAACCCATGTCGAGTTGTGTGATGACACTCTTACTACGAAAATGATTGGTATGTTTAGTTTATGTGTATGATTTTGTTAACATACTTGATTTGTTATATTTCTGGAAGCAATGTAACCTTTGTTATAGTGGGGTTCATGTACTTGTGTTTGTTTGAGACAATATGTGTCATCCTGTGTCCAGAGGTAGTAGGTTTGGCCTTGGATCCTTGTTACTATCTCCTAGCATGGGGGGTGGGCCTTCGAGTACCACTTGGTTGGGAGGAACGTGCTCCCTACACCGTTCGGTACCCTTTATCTTCAGATCATGATGGCAAGATTTCCAATGGAGAGCTCATGGATTCCAACTTGTTATTTCATGCTTTGTATTTGTTATAGACGAATCTTGTATTTTATTACCCCTTAGTTGTATTCAAGGAGTTTTCATGTATTATGTAGCACATTTGTATGAACTACCTCATTCTGGGAATGAGTGATGTAAATCTTATTTGATGAATTAATGTTATATTGGAATCTTGAGTATGTCTTATATTGTGATGTAATTTCATGTTTGGAATGTATGAACATTTATTTCTTAAGTAGTTAATCATGCTATGGATGTACTTATGATTTATGTTATGGTTTTAGACGTAACCTTAGTCTCATAGCCTTAGAGGATGTTGGTGATAGATAGTGAACTTACATGTATATTATACTTTTAAATAAATAAATAAATTGTGCTTTAATAGATTTTGAAACTTCCTCTAGGGTTACGTGGCGGGGCATTACACATGGTATCAAAGCTCGGGTTTAAACACTAGGTTCTCTGGGATTATGATGAACCCATTAAGCTTTAGTTGTGTAGGTTTTCAAGTGTTTACCTTGTCTAATAACTTGATGTGTCTGTGTAAGATGATGCCTACCAAATGTGGATGAGGTAGAGGGTGAGGTCATGGCCATGTAGGCAGTCATGGAGGGAGTTAGCATGATTCCCCTCCTCATGCTCCACATGTTTCGGATCGTGAGGAGCACCAAGCGTCAGAGAATGCCCCAAGGGGCGGAGACCAACTATAGGATCCTCCAAGGATTGAGGGAAAGAAGATGCGTAGGATATTAGAGGAGGCATTGGCTCACCTTGGATTTCATACTACTGGCAGTGGCAATGATTAATGCCATATGTGATATGAACATCTGAAGCAATTTGTTGGACAACTCATAGCTTTAATGAAATAATATTTGTAAATGATTTCATATCATTTAAGTGGCACAGGTGATTTTGATAGCTTTTTAGCTTGAGGTATAGTTTGCATGTAGCCATACGTCAATCAAATTAAACATTTTAATTGTACACGAATCACGATTATCATTATACCCAAGCTAGTAGTGGCATCGATGGCCCATAAATAGGGATAGTGAATAGTGGATAGTGTCATAAGGGTTTTCATTTTCTAGGGTTAATAAGGATTCGAGAAGAAGATGATGTGGTATTATTGGGGATACTATAAATTATCTTGCCTATAGTTATGTAGTTACAAAGTAAGCAGTAAAAGATGAATTTCCTTCAAGTTCAGAATGGGTGGAATCGGAAAGAAGTTTATTTGGTTAACCTGACTTCTCAAACAGGTTTTGAACCAAGATGAGGAGCTCTAATGGAGATAAGTGCTATACTAGTGCATGGAAGTTGCATGAAAAAGATGGGAGAAGATTTACTACTCCTCTTATATCTTCACAACTCCCTATTCCCCAGCATGGTTCGATTGGCAAGCCCCATGCATTTATTTTTAGAGACACATTTGTATTACATCTTCTGCATGACTCTTGCTCTCAAAGGGGATAAGTACATTTTGTATCTTCACAACTCTCATTTCCCTAGAATGATTGGAACCGCCTTTCCCTCAGCATGGTTGGAAAATCCCTTACATTTATTTTTATAGCCACTTTTGTATTACGTTGTCAATAGCAAAAGCTTGGAATCATGCATTTGTTTTTAGAGTTACATTTGTATTAAGTTTTCACCAGCAGAAGCTTGGAAATTGGAATCAATTTGTAATCCATTGTCACGAGCAATAACTTGGAATAAATTGTGTCTATGTAAAGTGACACACTGATATATGTTATTTATACAAAATAAGAGCTTGCTTTCTCTACAAATATGCATCTTTAAAAAGATATGTAATAATGTGACATTGTAATTCAGTTGCAATAAAATAAATGGTTGTGTTGTGTTATTCTTCATTATTCATTTACACTTATACTAAAGAGTTATTTTCTAAGTTTAGAACTTTAGTGTCTATGAATCTAATTATCTATTCAAATCAGTTTTTTTCCTTTAAGAAATTAAGTAATATACTTTATGCACTTGATAATTCATGGTTATATCGGGCCATCGGGGGAGTGCAATCATTCGTTCCATCGATGTTTATGTGTTACAGCGATGTGCTTACTAATATCTATTTAAGAAATAATTGCATGTAGATTTAAAAGTAAAACATAAAGCAATCCAAATGAAAAAGAAAAGTTACCATCAAAGGGTGATCCCACAATAGTGGTTTATAATTTTTGGCCAAACTGGACACTGAAATTATTATTTTTAACTAAATTTTCACATTCGGGCACCTATAGCAGCTAAACCGTGAGGAATTTGAAGATGATGCAAACTAGAGTCTCATCAAATTTTGTCTGTAGATTCTTAAAATATTTTTTTCAATTTTTTTGGAAGAATATTGCACTTCTTTTTCCATCTCCCACGAAAACTTGTTTTTTTCAAAAAACAACATTTTTAAAAAGTGACGCTCGCCGTATACAACATAACTTTTTTTGTATGAAGGATAAAATTCTTTTTTTTTTGAATTTAGATTTGTGACTATGATATCTAGCACTTTAATTTGGTCTCACAGTATTTTATTGAATATTTTTTCCTTAATAGAGTTTTGAAGTCAAACCAATTGCAATTTAGACATAGGCAGACTGTATACAACATAAATTTTTCTGTATGTATCAAAAAAAAAAATTTATTTATTTTAATGGATCAAGGACATCAATACCCAACACAAAAATATTTTTAAAAAATTTATTTTGATAATTTTCTATTTCTCCACATATGCAAAATAGAGAGTTTGATTTTCGGTAAAAAACCTATGTTTAATAAAACTAAAAAAACACATACATAATAAAACCAAAACATATTACAATTATATTCATGGAATAGCTCATTTTGAGAACTACCATAATAATTTGAAATAAATTTTAAATTAATTCATTTGATCCCCCAAAAGGTAAATCAAAAGTGATTTTTTATCAGCATTTTGATAGGTGTAAAGTAGACTCATTTATAGGTATGGTTTAAAACTAGCGAGGTTCTATCCAAGGGGGTTCGATCTAAGGTGATTTGATCAAACCCTCTTCAATTGGAATCCTTAAAATGGAACTTTTAAAAGATTAAATCATTATATCTTCTAAAAATATGTGATTTCAGAAAAAATCAATTTCTCTCATAAATTGTAAACAAGCTTTGTGGGATCACCCCAAATTGACAAAAAACATTATAAACACTAAAAGTTGTCATTATTGATTTCTAATTTGTCGTTGAACTTCTCCCTTAGTTCCCGATATCATTATTCATCTTTTTAAGTCCTTTGCAACGTTAAGTTATTGGCCCCTTAGCCTATATGTCAATCCTAGCACATTAAAGTTTAAAATAACTTTAAAACACATGCTTATTGTTTTAAGTTAATATCATAAATTACTCAAGTTTCAACCATTTGATGAACATTTGATGTATGGTTGTAGTTGTATTGTGGAATGAAATGCATAGAGTGATAGGCTTGCAAACTTAAACCTCTGGAATCACCCTATAACTGTTAGATTTAGAAAGATCAACGGTTTAAAATTTAATTCCTGGTTATATTGGGCCATCGAGAGAGTGCAATCATTTGTTCCACTGATGTTTATGTGTTATAGAGATGTGCTTACTAATATCTATTTAAGAAATAATTGCATGCAGATTTAAAAGTAAAACATAAAGCAATACAAATGAAAAAAGAAAGTTTCCATCAAATTGAGAAAAAACATTATAAACACTAAAGGTTGTCTTTATTGATTTCTAATTTGGTGTTGACCTTCTCCCCCTGTTCCCAATATCATTATTCATTTTTTTAAGTCATTTGCAATGTTAATTTATCGACCCCTTGGCCTTGATGTCAATCCTAGCGCACTAAAGTTTAAAACAACTTTAAAACACATGTTTATTATTTCAAATTAATATCATAAATTACTCAAGTTTCAACCGTTCGATGAACATTTGATGTATGGTTGTAGTTTCATTCTAGAATGAAATGCACAGAGCAATAGGCTTGCAAAATTAAACCTCTAGAATCACCCTATAATCGTTAGATTTAGAAAGATCAACAGTTTAGAATTTGCAACATGTAGACCTAAGACATTTCATTCACTTTAATGTTCCAATTTCGAGAAAAAAACCAAATTTGTAATGTTAAGTGTTGTAAGACCCCTCCGTTTTGCTCTTCTGATGTGATGGTATATTATTCAGATGTTATCATTATGGCATGCTTTAGATTAGCATTGTGAATATTTGAATTAATGATGTTTTATGTTGGATAATATTATTGATGTTAGATTCATCAGTTGGTAATATTGTATTGGTGAAGGGGACAAGATTGCATCATTTGCTTGTGAGCGCCCTACAATTTTGTGATTCCCTCTTCGCAGTGTGTTTTCTATGATGCAAATATACATGTGTGATATTCTATTGTTCGCAGGTTAACAGGTACAGGACATTGAATCCACTTGGTTTCACAAGTTTGAGCATGTCCATCGCCAACGGCATTTGATTGGGAGATAGTAGCTAGGTTTTTTCATGCCAAGTCATCACCCTAGTCAATAGTGTGTCATCAATTGTAGTCCGGTTCAGTTGTTTTAATATTATTCTTTTGCCTGAATTTTATTAAATTGCAAGTTAGAAAGGTTAAATAAATGGCCTATGCAGTTAAGTGGTTGATTAAATTAATCTGGTTAAAAAGTGAAAAATGTTATTTAATTTATTAATTAATTTAATTTAATTAATAAAATAATTTAATCTTGGATAAGATTTATTTTATTGATTAATTAAATTAATTGTGTTAATTTGAATTAGGTTATTCATTTTGGAAATTAATAGATATTTTGAATTTAAATTAAGTTTGAAAATTAAAAAGGGTTTTAAATTTTATTTTTTGAAAATTTGAAAATGAAAATTGAAATTTGAGATATTTTCTATTTTGTTTTGGAAAATTGATGATAGTGGTTGAAAATGAGATATTTTGGAATTTTCTTTATTATTGAGTTTTTTCATGAATTTGGGGGAGAATGAAAAATTGGAAAAATGGAGAAGGAAGATATATATTTTTTTGTGGGTTTTGGATTTTAATGGTGGAAAAACTCTGTGGAGTGGCTGGGAAGAAGCTGGAATCTGAGGGAGTATCAGTGCACCATTGTCAACCTCTCAAGCTTTGGAATCAATTTTTCTATTTAGTAAATTGTTTCATTTTGAAAAGAATTCTCAATTGTTTTATGTTGTTTGGAAAATATACGAACTTTGTTTGATTTGCAAAATAAACCCATGTTCAAATTTGCTCAAACTTGAAACCTCTGTTTGGAAATGTTGTTCTTCCAAGAAAAATTGCATACTTTGTTGAAAATGATCATTTTAGAAATTTGTTTGCTCAACTAATTTAATAAATTTCAGTTTCTGTATATATATATATATATATAATATTATGTGGTTTTATGGTGAAATGTCTAGTTTTTTTAAAAATAAAATGAAAATATATATATATATATATAAAATAAAATATAAAAGGGACTCACATTTTATTTGAATCAATTTTTTGAAATCCGCAATGGGCGGAATTTTATTAACTAAAATTTTATTTTAAAAAATTAAGGAAGGGTTTGGGGGAGCCGTTGGGGGCTCACCCCACTACGCCCCCATGTGGGAGGCGTGTGGGGGAGCCGCGCCCAGCTCGACCCCCATAACCCCCCTTACCATCCGTTGTTTCCCTTACCAGGGGTTCGGCTGTGTGTAACACAGTCAGCACCCCTTTAGGGGGAGCCGACTGTGTTACCCACAGTCGGCCCAGGCTAGGATCGGTTGTGCATGTTGCGCCCTACATGAAAAATCGAACGTCGCCCTATGTAAACGCGTCTGCCATCTGAGGAAAATGTGTCTGCCACCTTCCCCTGCCCTAAAAATTATGCACGCAACCCAGGGCAAAAACGTGCCTTTGCATATGTTTGACTTTTTTTTTTTTTTAATAAATATATTTTAATTTTAATATTATATTTTATTATATTAAATATTAATATATCCATAAATTAATAAAATGTATATTAATATTTAATATGTTATTATATAATATTAAACATTAATATATATAGATATACTAAATGATTAAATATGTATATATACACATTTGGATATATACTTATAATAAAATATCGATTGAATGATGCATGAATTAAATGTAATTGTGAAATTTAGATTTATGCGCAATAGTCCAATTATTGTTTTTATTCTAAAATAATATTTTGGAAAGGGCAAATATTGGATTTAAGAGCAATATATTTTTATAACGAGATTAAATGTTTTTAAAATGATTTATTTCACAAAGGAGTTGCAGATATTTCAAAATGATATATTTTAAATCGAAGGAGTAAAAGTTTATTTTATTTTGATTTGCAAACAATTAAGGATTAAATATTTGATTCTAAAATAATAGATGAATTAATGGATTTTAAGGTAATATATATATATATATATATATATATATATATATATATATATATATATATATATTGGAAAAGAGGAAACAATATTCATTTCGAAATGATATTTTCTGAATGATTGAAATAAATGTTTATTTTATATTAAATTAAAAACAATTAGAGAATGAAACATTTGGTGTATATTTCATCTTGGTCTGATAAAGACGTTGTTCAAACTCAGTTTTATTAAATGCAATAAGGTATCGAAGGTTAAGTACGAAGTGGATCCAGGAAATCCGAAGTAGATTTAACTCTGATTAAATTGTTTGTTTAAATGCAATTCCTTATGTTATCACTTTGGGGGAAATTAATTAGAAAGGGTTGTTAAGTCTTCCTGATGGGGTTTTAAATATGTGGGTTGTCATATCAGGTTGTCAACTTGTTTGGAATGGATGAAGTAAATGTTGATTTTATTATTGAAAAAGGCAATTAAGGAATTAAATATTTGGGTTAAATGTCTTCCTTTGTCTGAAAGAGGTGTTATTTAATTGGTTTCATTACGACAATAAACTACTGAGTTATATTAAGGGGAGTGGATTTAATATATCCAAAATTAGTTTGTTCCTCGTAAATGCTTATGTGATTGATTCCTATATATTCATGTTTGGGAAATGAGCTAAGTGTCTTTATTATGTAATTCTTCCAGGGGACCTTAGAAGATGTGGGTTGTCGTTTTGTGAGGTCAACCATTTGTTAATTCCCTTGGATAGTGCTTGATGTTATGTTGATGTTATTACCCAGTTTCCATGGATGGGGATGTTTTGTACCTCCTTTGGAAGGAGTGGATTATGTGATTGGTGGCTCCTTGTAAGGAGTGGTGTTGATATCATTGTTACCTCCAGAGTTGGAGTGAGTTCCTTTTATGTTTCCTCTTAGAGTTGGAGTGGTTGTGATGTCACGTTGTACGGAATTGGGTTTCTGTTGTGATCGGTTATGTCTAGTATGTTGTCAAGTAGAAGAATGACTTCCATTAGGGGCCAGAGCCATGAGAGGTAAACTAGGTAACCTTCGAAGGTAGTTTATTTGAGTGATAACTAAAAAAATGTAATTTATGTCAGTAATGTTATGGTGTACTTGTAGTTGGTACTTGATTTTTATGTGTATGGTTTTCTTAACATACCTAATCTGTTATTTCTAGAAGCATTGTAACTATGTTAGATTTGTGCTTGAGTTGTACTTGTGATGTATTTGAGTTGTATGTACGTGAACTTGAGTTGTACATACGTGAAATTGAGTTGTACTTGTGTGGTACATGTGGTTGGTTGTGACAGTTTGGTTTAGTTATGTTCAACCTGTGTCTAGAGGTAGTTGGTCTTGTCTAGAAATCCTTGTTACTATCTCCTAGCACGGGGGGTGGGCCTTTGGGTTCCACTTGGTTGGGTGGCATGCACCTCACTCCATTGGGCTTCCTTCTTGTTTGTGTTGACGAGATTCCCAGTTGGAGAGCTCGTGGGATCCAGTTACTTTTATGCTTTATTCATTTTAGTTGATCTTATTTTTATTACCCCTCTTTGTAATCGAGGTGGAAGTTGTAAATTGTAATCATGCTTTTGGATTTACCTCATTCGGGGAATGAGAGTTGTAACCTTGTTGTACTTTGGGATCTTATGGTATCTTTTACTTTTATGCTGTAATTTATCTTGTATGGAATGTTTGTGTTCTTAATTTCATAAGTAATTAAATGTTGTGGTTCCAATTCTTTAATGTTGTTTGTGGGTTAATAAGTAATCTCAGTCTCGTAACCTTAGAGGTTGTTGCAATGTGTAGTGAACTTGCATTTTAATTATACTTAAACAAAAAAAAATTAGTTTGTTTGAGTAGTGAATTGCAACTTCCTCTAGGGTTGCGTGGCGGGGCGTTACAAGTGTCAAGTGATTTTTTTTTAAGTGAGAGGGTCAGCACACGGGGAGATTTCAATATTTAGATTACTCATTGTAGTGCACCACCCTATTTTGGGTTCCACATTTTCACTTCCAACAAAGCCATTCCAATTTCCACAACTTCCATCATTAATCTTTTCATTTTTCAAGAGTCAGAATCCAGGTAAGTGAAAGAATTCCTACAGCTACGTTTCATCGTTTGACATTTCTTAAAATCTTATTGTGTCAAACTTTGAAGTTTGGGTTTAGAGACTTAATAATTAATAAAAATTAAGGAGGACTAATAGGTATTAGGGAATTCACAACTTCATAGTTCACATTGTATAAGCATGTTTACCACCAGTACCACTAGAGCAATGTCCAATAAAAAAATACATTATACAGAATTGCTTAAAACCCTAGGTTTCACTAATGGGTACCATGATATTTATGATCCTAACATCTATGGTAGGCATACCTTAGATGTAATACCCCTTTGTTTTGCTCTATTGTGTGAACTTTGTTGTTACCTCTTTTATGCTTTAGTATTGTGTTGTACTTTGACTTTGTACTTGGTTACAGTTGATCACTGTTTTATCGTGATGTATCTTGTTGTTATAATATTATATTTGGATGTGATTATTATATCATGTTTGGAGTTAGCATATGTGGATATTTAAATTTATGATGTTTCATTCTTTCAATTATGCTGCTATGTTAGATGCGTCAGTTAGTACTATTGTCTTGGTGAAGAGGACAGTATCGCATCACTCGCTTGTGAGTGCCCTGCGATTTCGTGATTCCTCTTCACGGTGTGCCTTATTTATGATATATTATTGCATGTGGATATATTCTTTGTTCACAAGTTGATAGGTACAGGACATCGACTCCACCTAGTTTCACAAGTTCAAGTGTGTCCAAAGCCCAATGACATTCGATTAGGAGATAGTAGCCAAGATTTTCATGCCAAGTCATCACCCTGGTCATAGTGTGTCGTCGGTCATAGTGTGGTCCAGTTGTTCTATTTTGTTCAATTTGTTTGGTTTCAATTTATTTAGGAAGTTAGAATAATGTTAGAAATGTGATTTAATTTAGTGAGTAATTTAATTTAATTAATAAATAATTTAATCTTGCAGTAGATTTATTTTATTAATTGATTAAGTTATTTATGTTGAAATGATTTACATTATTCATTTTGGAAATGCATGCATATTTGAGTTAGAATTAAAAATTAAGAAAATGAATTAAAAAGTCAATTTAGAAATTTGAAAATTTGAAAATATGAGATATTTTCTATTCTATTTTCTGGAATTTATGAGGGTGGTTGTAGGATTTTTGGGGAAAAATTGCATTATTATGAATTTTCTTCACAAGTCTTGTTAATGGAGTTTTTGGGGAAAAATTGAAAAGAGAAGAGGAAGGATTGTTCAATTTTGTGGGTTTGGATAAAAAGCTCAAAGAATCTGTGGAGCTTAAAAGGGATTCAAGGCACCATCAGAGTCTTCACCATACTTAAAAAAAAATCAAGTTCTCATTTTGTATTAGTTAATTTCTTTTGGAATTCAATGGCATTTGTGTGGATGGCAAAACTTGTTGAAACTTTGTTTTCTTGATTTGGGAAAGATTGTTCAAAATTGGAAATAAATTCTTGTTTGCAAAGTAATATTTCAATTCTATTTTGTATTCAATTTGTTCTTCAATTTGATGGCAACCTCATTTGGAGGAATGAAAATGTGTATATTTGTATATTCATATATATATTTATATCTTTATATGCTTGTGTTTTAATTTTTATATATTTCTCTTCATAAAGTTATGTTGGCAAATTTTATTTTAGAAATTTAGAAATTTAAAAAAAAAAAAACAGACTATATTTAAGCTTCTGGTTTTTTTAATTTTTTTAAAAACAAAAATCCTTTAAAAAAAAAATGACAATCGAAAGTTTTATAAAAAAATAAAAAATAATTTAATTTTTTTTGGGGACTAGGGCTCACCCCACCACCGCCCCCATGGGAAGTGGCGTGGGGGAGCGCATCTAGCACCCCGCGGCCATGTGGATTGTGCAGCCCACGACCACCAATGATGGTGGTCAGTTGCACACTGCGCAGCCCGTGTCACCACTATTGGTGGCCGACGCTGCTAGCGCCGCCCGCATCGTAAACCCCCACCTCCGTTACGCCGAACCACCTGCAACCAGCACCGTTGGTGGCCATGTCTGCCACCCTATGGAGAAACTGCCACTGCCTAGTAAAACCCATGGCCGACCTCCTCCCCAGCAACCTTACGCACGAAGCCCGAGGTCACGTGGCTTAACCCTAAGGTTGGCTTGTGAACCGAGGCAGTGCTTGACTCTTTAAATTTTTTTAAAAAATAGATATATAATAATATTTTATTTCATTTTAATATTATAAATTTTTTTATAGTATTTCAATATTATAATTATTATAATATTTTATTAGCACAATATAATATTACATGTTAATATTATGATTTATGATAATATTAAATAATTTTAATAATATAATATTATGATTCATTATAGTATTAAAATACGTTTAGTGGGTTAATATTATGACTTTTATAATTTTATGAGAAAATTTGAATAATAGTAATAATATAAATGTTTTAATATTTACATTTTGAAAATGAGAATTTCATTATACTATTATATTGTTTAAAGGGGAATATTTTATTTAAAAATGGGATTTTGCTTTTATTTGAATTGTTGATATACGGGTTAATGTTTCATGTGTTTAAATGTTAACGTAGAAATAAAATGGTTTTTTTAAATGGTGTATGTAATTCAGATTATTTAATGCTTAGAGTACTGATTGTTAGAGAGGAAATGGGTTTAGTGAACCCAAAGTATATTTGATTCTTGCCTTGTTTTTGATTTGTTCATATGGTCATTTGGGAAAAAGTGGGTCTTAGTATTTGACAAGTCTTCTAGTTGGGTTTTCAAGTTTGTGGGTTGTCGTACTGTGTAGCAAACCTTAAATGGTCTTGGGTAGTGCGTTTAACCAATTTGTTCCCCGGTTATCACGAACGGGAGTGTGTTGATTGTATGTCATGGTTAGGAATGTGGTACCCTTATGTCGCACTTGTGTACCCTTGGGTTGTGGAGTTGTTCCATGTGTCGTCTTAGAGGAGTGGCTTATAATGAGGGTCAGCACACAAAGTGGTGCCAAGATAACTCATTGTAAGTTAGTTAATCTAGTGATAACTTAATTAACTGATTAGAGTATCTGTAGTATCAACCACTTAATAAGATAATTATGCTTCACTCATGAACACAAGGGCTTGTAAAGACTTGGGTTGAGACGAGAAGGCTTGGAATGGCAAGATCGTTATCTTATCTCTACGAAAGATAACTGATTCCGCATTGGTTTACATGAGGGGCCGGAAGTTGTTAGAGGTTATCAGGATAACCCGAGATGGGGGTCGGGGCCTAGGAAGACTCGCCAGGATAACCCATGTAACATTGTGATGACACTTCTCCTAGGTCGATAGTATGTTTGCATCAATGATGCAGTTGATTATGTAATTTTTGGAAGCATTATAACCTTGTGATAGTGATGTCATTGTATTTATTTCAGTTCGGTTGTGTTAACCTATGTCTAGAGGTAGATGTCCTTGGTTAGAAATCTTGGTTACTATCTCCTAGCACGGGGGGTGGACCTTTGGGTTCCACTTGGCTGGGTGGAATGTGCACCCTTATCCGTTGGGCTTCCTTCATTTTCGTGTGGATGAGACTTCTAGTTGGAGAGCGTATGATCCAATTTTGTTTCATGCCTTGTTATTTTAGTCGATCTTGTGTTATTTCACCCCTCATTTGTTATCGAGGTGGAAGTTGTAATTGTAACCTTATTTATTGAACTTGCCTCATTCAGGAAATGAGTGTTGTAACCTTATTGTTTATTTATGATTAATGAAGTTGAAAGTTATCTCTTATGCTTGTTGTAAAATCATCTTACTTGGAATGAATGTGTTATTTCATTAATTAAATAATTGTCTTGGGTTTTATTTATGTTTGTGTTGAGGTTCTATATAACCTCTATCTCGTAACCTTAGAGGTTGTTGGCATTATTTAGTAAATATACTTATTAATTGTACTTAAACAAAAAAAAAAATTAGCTTGTTTAAGTAGTTGTTGCAACTTCCTCTAGGGTTGCGTGGCAGGGCGTTACATTAGAACTTAGATTTTCATCTCAAAATAAGGTTGCAAATAGAATGCAAGATAATAGTATCAGTTGCATCATGGGTAACTAGATTAGTGTGCATGATGTTACATGCGGTTTTCCCTTGCCCATAATTTATCATGGTTTGTGCCCAAAATTATGATGATAACAAAAGAGAAATTGTTAATGAAGATAGCAAAGAAGAATTTTTATCCATTAATGCAGAAGAACTTGGAAAAGTGTTGGGGTTTACAACCGAAGAATTTGGAAACATCCACATTTACCTAGAAAAGCTTGCTAGTGATTATGAAGCAGTGGAAGAAAGGGAGAAAAATGCTTTCTTAAATAAAATAGTTCAGGATACAAACAAATTGAAAGGTGATCATAATCCTCCTTATGATTTGGATATTTTTAAACCATGGGTTTAGGATACTATTTCCATGCTAGCATTTTGCCTCGATTTGGATAGCAATTTGGAAGTGGGTACAAGCCTCCTTAAAATGGTATATAATATCCATTATGGTGTTTCACATGTCAAACATAATTTTATTCAACACATTGTAGAATCCATGCATAAACAATTTTTAATGATTAAAGGAGGTTCCACTTCCACCAAGGAATTTATGTTCACAACCTACTTGTACTATCTTTTTCTATTCAAACTTAGAGGAATGTTTCAGACCAACAAACTTTAGATTCAACCCTATAGTAATGTTGAGGAAAAGAAAATGGCTCTGGTATATGAATGGACCACTGAGATAAGGATGCATGATTCTCAAAGGAACTATAATCATTTTGTAGACTAATTTTTTGGCTCCATTGCATCAAGAAATTACAAATACTCCAATGCCTAAATTGCCTATGTCATGTAGAAACTACATTCAACTAGGAAAATAAATACAATTGGTTGATTGGTACTTCATGGAAGAATATATTGTGCTAAGATTTTATGGATCGGGAGTACATCCATACAAACTTCCAATACATGTAACAAAAAGGGTTTTTGCATTAGAATATGTAAGGCAGATGCAGAGTGGTGATGAACTACACTTTCTCAGTTAGCAAAAGAAGACCTTATTGCCTTCTTTACCTTTTTCATGTGGAGGGTTCACATTTGAGAGAAAAGCATTTAGTGTGGCATATAATATTTTGATTTTTTTTATTTTGATGCTATATGTCACTAGCAATATGATCCATGTGACATCATTAAATCAATGATTGTGGCCAATAAGAATGTTGCAAGTAGAATTCAACATCAAAGTAAACCCTTGCTTGAAAAATTGAGAAAGAAGGATTCTTGGGATGAGGTCAAAATAGAAATGGAGAAAAGTGTTGTTGAGAATGGTATTTATTTTGAGCAATTGTCAGCAGAAATTATGGTATTGCACCGAAAGACAATCAGGACATACAACATTTTTTATGAAAAAAGTGATAAAACATCTAGTAGAGTAAAAATACCAAGTTCTCTAGAGAAGGAAGTTACTAATAAAAATTGGTCACGATCAAAAATTGCTTCCTTTTGGTCTATGAGGAAGGAGATAGGTGATCCAAGAGCTCTTGCACAGTATGGAGATAATGAAGAAGATAAAGAGTTTAGAAAATTATGGAATATAGAGCATCTTGATGAATGAGAAGATAAAGAATCTGAAGATGAATCTAATGATGATAGGGAAGAAAAAATCCATGTCAATTACAATTACAAACCTGGTTTAAGTGAGGCCACAAAATAAGCATATACTTCAGGATCAACCATAGCTGAAAAAATGGGTTATGGAGGTGGTGGTTTGGGGTCCCAAGGACAAGGAATTCCTATAGTAATAGATGTACAACATAGAAAACCAGTTGATAAATCTAGCCTTGGAGCTAATACAGTAGACCAAGGTCATACAAGTAGAGATGAAGCAATTCAATTTGTTAGAGCTTTAGATCCTCATCCTCATGGTCAAATATACTCACAACTAGAACATGCCCATGGTGGAGATCTTAGTGCAATTGGAACTGCCTTTGGTGGTGATGGTATGGGTAGTAGTACTAGTAGTGGTCAATATGTGCTAGAACAACAAATTAAACAAAAGGGGACAACAATACAAGATACCACAGAAACACCAGGTGATCAAGGCATACAAAAGAGGCAAAGGATTTTGACAGGTCCAAGTCACACTATCAGTGGATCCACCACAAAGGAGTTATTTCTAGGCACTCCCCCATTGCCAATTAGTATGGCTGCAACATCATTAGAATTTACAAGTACTCATATTCCTTTTCCATTCAAGCATTTCATTATTCATGTGTCCCCAAGTTTTGATTTCATTAAAGATTTTGAAAAGAAATCAAACTTGTATAAAAAAAAAAAAAAAGCAACTGATGGAGAGTGCATCTGATGTAACTTTAGAGCCTACAACAACCATGGTATTATCTACATTTGACACAAGTAAATAAATCATGGAGTACACAATTGTTGTTCCCATAGTTCAAAACAAACCAGCAAATAATATGGATCGATCTGAATACCAGGTGACCAGTTTTCAGTTGGATTTTTCTAAACTCAAAAATACTGACAAAATTAATGTATCAAAGAAGAACAATGAATTGGTGTACATGTCATTTCTAAAGAAAGATAGAGAGAAGAAAATTTTGCAAACTCAAATAGAAAAGTAATGGGAAAACCTAGCAAATGAGAAAGCAAAGATGAAAGCAATAGATAACAAGAGCAGTGAATTAGAAAAAGAATAAAAAAAATGCCTCTACATCAACAAGCAAAGAGGATAAACAAAATGAGAGAGAAGTGAATGACCTGGAGCAAAGGCTAGATGACAACAACAAGAAATATGATGAGGAAAAATCCACTTCAAAAAATTAAGACTAAGCATTGTGAATGGAAATACATAGCGGGAACAAAAATTGGAGAAACAGAGAAAAATAAATGAAAGATTGGAGGCAGAGCTAATGGAAGAAAAAGAAGAAATTGATTCTTGTCAAAATAAGTTATCTACATTTTGTAGAGATACAACGAGGCATATGAAACAAAATATCTGGGATGAAATAATGTAGAGGTTTGATCATTTGTGTGACATGTTTCAATTGATTGATGCTATCAGACAACATTATAAGAAGCTCAACAAATATTTAGTGGACAACAAAAATGTGTTGGAATTAGAGAAATCTGCAAATCAAGTTCTACAAATAGTCTACAAATCCAGTGACAATGATTTGAAATGAAAAGGGATTACTAATCGGATTGATACCTTGATGAAGTTGTCATCTATCATTGAAAAGTGTGAGAATATTTGCATTTGGTTGTAGACAAGATGAAGGTGGTAGATGAAAAGGTAAGGAACTTCATAGAGCTTGTTTTTCCAAAGGATTTTGACACAAATGAGCGATTCATTGGAAAGGATAATTTTAGAAAGAATATGGAAGGTGCAAGGAAGATTGATTTGGACTAGTTTCCTCAAAACCCGGATGTGGTGAACTATTTAGATTTCATCAAAACACTGATAACCTTGAATACAAAATTGACTAAAGAATTCAAGATAGGTTCCACTTCCAATTACAATCATGAAATGTTAACAAAACTTCAAGTCAAACAACATCAGTTAGAACAAATGGAAATTTAACCACCTAAAGAGTGGAATTTGCTATAAAAGGTGATAATGTGACTTGATTTTTGAATCCTTGATAATATGAGTTTCCAAGTTCCAACTCAGCTTTGTGCAGAGTTGTCTTTGGGCATTGGAAATATTTTGCATTGTCAATGCCTCTATGTACTCCTTCATGTGAAAATCAATAAAAAATATCATATTTAGACTTCAATAATGTGATGATGTTCAATTATCTATATTATTTATTATATTATTTGAAGATAAATTCTTTGGTTTCAAATACTAGATACACATTAAATGATTAATGATGTTCATTGTTGTATATGCTACTAATACTATTGTTAAAATGTTATTAAGCATTGAGTTGAGTGATGAATCACTGAGTACATGTTCAAGTTTTACTTTTAACACAATTAAAATATGAACTATAAGGTGATGAACTGTTAGCTCATTATATTTACTTCTTGGTAGAGCTTCAAAGTTATGGATGTTGAACTATTAGTTCATTATATTTACTTCTTAGTAGAGCTTCTAAGTTATGGATGTTGAACTGTTAGCTTATGTTCTATTGGCACTAAAAATCCTGCTCAGTATCCACCAACCTACACCTCACCCACATCCCACATACTACAAAAATACACTACATTTGATTTTATGATTAGCACAAATTGCAGAGATTTGTGTGACCAGATCCATTTTGTGGGCCACATGACCACTTGATCATATCCATAAATAAATCTAAACCCCCATGGTCACAACCCCTATTCCTGAAGAATTCAATACTATCCTCCTAAAAATATTGCATCGGGTGTATTCCCCTCATTGCTCCACCGATCAACCAATGAAAGCTACCCACAAGTCAATATTGGCATAAAAATATCCTATCAGGCACCTAACAGAAGAGGCAAGTGATAAGATGTATTCAGGATCTCGGTACAACCTAGATGAAGCCACCTTGTTGATTTGGTTGTTATACCCTCAATACAAAAGGCCTACTGCAATTAGTAATCCAAATCAAGTATTTCGACATCTCTTAGTCTTGGTTCATAGAGTAGGGGATACTAACCCCATTGAAACAACTGAGTTAAATATAAATGTGGCAAAGTTCACTAAAGCACAAAGAAACCAATCAACAACACCACACAACTACAACAAATGTGTATTGACAAAAAAATGTACTTCCACACACTCAATTTGAAATATAACATAAACAACCACTTTGGAGATAGCCAAATAGCATATAAGCATATGAATCCACAACAGTTGAACACTTGAAAGAAAATCAGTAATTATGTGTAACCTTCACCATTGTATTGATATTTAAATGATATGCATTATAACAATAGTTTATGATATGAGATGGATCGGAAAATTGGTGCAATCTATCTTCTTACTATTTTCTAATCTAATTAAAAATGATGTGATGATCTTCTATTCAGGTCTTGATCTCTCTTATATATGAGAGGCAACAAGCTACAAACCTATTACAAAAAGTCATGGCATTTAATAACTAAACATAACTCAAATAAAACAATGTTGCAGGTGAATGCATCGATTAGTTAATCTCCAAGCAGAAGCTCGTGACCACCTAAGATCTATTCAAAGCTTCTACTCCATGATACAACACTCATCATGTTGTCGGCTAGAATTTTTACTCTGATGGTTGTCCCATTACATCTGACACATCTATAGTTTGGCTAATAAACATATTGATTGCAGAGAGGTGATGGATGTACTCCTGTTCAGCATAAGTGTCCATGTTAGAGATCACCCCTTTCATATCATATTTCATATACATTTTTTTTAGCTGTTTATGAGTGTTTTGTAAAACCATATCCTCGTCATTGATTTCTTAGAAAGCAACAGTTAGAAGCCCAACAGGCTCTTCCTTCCAATCATCATAGTCTCATGGATTTCCAATTTCATTATAAAGTGTCGGGATTGAATCAAAGCAGTCAAAATCTTCCATAAGCTTATTATGATATCCATTATGTGAATCTACCAACTTGTTATATGTCATCAATATTTGTCCTTTCATGATTTTCTTACCTAGGAGCTCATTTCTTTTCTCAATCATTCTCCCTTGCAATCGTTCATTCTCCACCAATGCAAAGTGTGTCTATTTGAATAGTTTCCAATATTCATCAGCACACTTCATCATTTTGTTGAATATTTCTTTGATAATTTCAAATACAATGTTATATTTGATGGTTTTCACTTATTTCTCCAATTCTTTGCATTTCCCCTAGGATTTCAGATGGCAATTCTTCCAATAGGCTGCATCAGCCAATGCATCAAGCACTCTCTTATCATTTTCAAGCCATGGGGAGTACAACTCTGATGTGGAGGAGGAAGATGTTCTTTCTCTCTTATTTGCTAGCTCCTTCTTCAATTTATCATTTTCCTTAATCAGTTTTTTGATATGTGCTTTGGTAAATTTTGCCACATTTATGTTCAATTATGTTGTCTCCATAGGGTTGGTATCCCCTACTTGTTGAACCAAGAGATGTCCAAACACTTGGTTTGGATTACTAATTATAGGAGGTCTTTTATCATGGGGATATAGTGACCAAATAAGCAAGGTGGCTTTGTCTGGGTTGTACCTAGATCCTGAATACATTTTTTCACTTTCTTCTTCTATTAAGTTCATTGTCTTATCCCCTCTTTTTTGAAGCTATCAAATACAATTGAAGAGATAATATCCCACCCTGTTAGGGACAACACTCCAACTTCTTGAAGTAATTCCCTTCCTCTTTCAGGAGTGATGGACTCCATTTCCTTATCTACCTCCCTTTTCAATTCCTCCAAAGTGGTTGCCTCCTATTCAGGAGTGATATCTTGTATCTTTTGTCTCATTTTTCTGCCTTTATATTCATAAACAAATTATTTAAATTCAAAATATTTAACAAAATCGCAACCAACCAAAAATAAACTCTTGTTTGGCCCTAACCCTCACATCATCAGACAGTTCATTCGATGCCTCAAATCTTACAATACTATGCTCTTGAGGAGGCTCATACTATACAATCACAAGAGCACTTATTTTTTTGACCTACTCACCGTCTTCATCACTCTCCTCTTCTTCACTTATATCAGTATCTACAAAAAAACATACCTCAGGAGTAGGTTGTGAAGGTATGTAATCCAAGGGCTCTATGTCTTCAGCTTGTACTCCTAAATACGTTGCATGAGGCACATTAGAAATAACTGGGGCACATCCTTTACTAGTTCATTGACATGAGTGATGAGTTGCTCAATTCTTATTAAAGGATCTTGTATCTCACCAAATGCCTTTGAATAAGATGGGACATTTTTCTCTTCCATTCCTCTGCAAGCATAATCTTTTCATAGGCGTCCATTCTTTCCTTGGTGGAAGCCTCATCATGGTTTCTTATCACATCTTCGATTGAGAATAAATTTTCATACCCTGATAGCCCCTGCGATAATCTTGCCTTGTGAATAAACCCTTTTGCATCAATTTTTTTCCTTACATCATCTAGAGGTAGGTTGTATTGTGCTAATTTACCATCAATTTCCTCATATTCTTCATTGGCAACCACTATAAATTCTCCAAAACATAAGGTGTTGGGCATAATTGATTATTTTCTATGTCCTTTGAGGTGTTTGACATCAAAAAATTTCAATTGTCTCACAATTTCTAAATAAGAAATTCGGTTAGGAACTACTCATGGCATCAAGTGTGGAGCTCCTTCAAACCCATAAAACCTTATCATTGTACAATCAGAGAAAGCATACCAGTCTCCCCGGTTATGATTCACTTTATTTCTCGGGTCATTTTCCTTTGGTCTTAGAAATCTTTGTACTTCTGGGGATAGGTTATAATTGCATGGATATCCCAACAACTTCATCAATGGTATTACAAAAAAATCTTCAAAATAAAGGTAATGAGACCTACCAAATTGGCTATCCCACAATGAAGCCCACATTTGTACAAGTTTGAAATCTCCATTTTCATCTATATCTTTTATCCTTAATTCTTCACTCTAGACCCCTCTGACTTGTCCTTTGTACAAAAGCAAATGAATAAGCAAACAATAGTGTTCAAAATTAATATTATCACTATTATTTTTAATCTTTTCAATCCCTCGATTTAGGGTGTTGGCCAAGTAGCTAGCATAATCAAATGGCCTGAAATCCTTGCTCTGTATCTCTGCAACTAAGACCATTGGGGCAATCGACATGAGAGGTGGAACCTCTACTCCCAAAACCTGACCAGTTGAATAATAAGTGTATCGAAAATACTCTTTGAACAAATCTTCATGGAAAGGAGAGTTTTCACTGGTAGAGAACCTCCTGAGTTGGCCTCCTTCATCCTTGGGCCTATGCAAAGGTAATTTCCATCTCTTATAGTTGGTATCCATGTGGCGATACTTTTTCAAGAGGCCTTTGATCGTGAATGATAAATTTAGTGAACACTCTAACTAAAATACATTAGAAATGAGATCCCTAGAAATAACAAGCATGTCACCCCCGCCATGTGATTGAATAGTTCTTTTCTTGGGGTCATATCTAATAGCAAGAGCTTTAATTAGCTTTGTGGTCGCAAACACATTAGGCACCACAAGTCTTCCTAGGTTCAACCTCCACAGATTGTAGGTTGGTTGAAACCTAAATTATTTTCTATAATGGTACATGAAGAGCTCATACCCTCATTGTGGTGTCCCAATATCTCCTAAGCCCTTATGTTTGTCCCATAGTAGATCCATTGAAGGATTCATTTGAGAACTCCTCTTGGGTCTCAGCCCCAACCCAGGGCATTGATCTATTAGGTCTTGATTTAGGAGTCTCTTAGTCTTTTTGGTTTTCTTTTTCTTAGCTTTGGGTTTTTCTGTACTCTCTTCCATTATTTAAATCTTAAGCTTTTGAAGAAAATAGCTTCTTAGCTAGGTTTGAAGTACTTACCTGAGTCTCACCTCCATTGGTCTTTGTTGCATAAGAACTCCAATTTTTTCCTTTCTTCTTCTTCCCTTAGCAAAATCTTCCAGATTTTGTAACAACTATTTGATCAACTTGTGATATAATTCACTTCAATTTTGGTTCATAAATGCACCATCTGTCTTTCTGTCTTTTCATCGGAGAAGAACATTTATTTCAAATATCTTGAAGTCGACAATGCCCTGGGATGTCACATCAATCTTTCACCAATAGCCACCTTCTCCACTGATGAACACCTCTCCTTCGGTCTATCGGTGGGACACCAGATAATGTTTCCCCGATGCACCCTAGTTCCCTCGATATACTTTATGTATTTGATAATTCATGGTTATATCCGGTCATCAGGGGAGTGCAATCATTTGTTCCACCGATGTTTATGTGTTACAATGATGTGCTTACTTTTGTTGACTCTATCGGTATATCGAGGAGAGCACCTTAGGAGTCAGCTCGATAGAGTATTGTTACACTAATACTAGGTTGTGAGCTATTTTCATCGGGCCATTGATGAAGCATTGTTAGGCTGATGGTATTGAATTTTGTTAGGAATGGGGGAAGGGCTACGGGATTTCAAATTTGTTTATAGATGCAATGTAGGCTATAATATGGATTTTTTCACACAAATTTCTACAATTTGCATTGATGATAAAATCAAAGTGTGATATATTTTTGTGATTATTGATATGTGGAAGAGAAGTGGGGTGGAGGCTAGTTTATTTGTAAAGAAGAATTAAAATTCCTTTTAAGAGATCAAATTTAATATCACAATTTCATGGATGATGGAATACAATATAAAATATCATCCACTATAGTTTGGAATATGATTCATGAAGTGCAATATAAAATAAAATATCATGAAGTGCAATCATTCACAATATTTGAATACAATATCAAATATCATCAACTACAGTTTGGAATATGATTCGTGTAGTTCAATATAAAATAAGATATCATGAAGTGCAATGATTCACAATTTCAATGTTCATTGAATACAATATAAAATATCATCAATTACAAATTGGACTTTGGAACAATGGAAACTGATTCATGGAGTGTAGTAAAAATACCTAAAACCTGCTAATTCTCTTCCATTTCCCAAATGGAGTCAGGGTCCTCAAACTGACACCCATCTTGAGATAAAGTAAAAGAGTCATCTTGATTTTGAGTCTGCTCTTCATTTTCTTCGGCTTGTGTCTCAAATTCAACATTCATTGTGCGATTTGTGTCAAATTCAATGTCATTGTCATCTATCCCAGTCCCACTGCCATTGGTACCAACGTTTGGAATTGGAGTGTATGTGTTGCACAACTTGGTCCCTCTTCTTTCACATGTGGACCTCTAGATTGCGAGTGCCCTTTGAAAAAGAAATTATTTTGACAATATTCACAATTCCTTTCATCGTCAAGCAATTTTCCAAATTCTTGTCCAGTTTGTTTCTTAACTTTGATTTCAAAAACCCTAATGTATTGAAAACTCTCTCATCCTCCACCGACCCCAATATCATTGTTTGACATAGATCAACAATTTTGAAATATTCTAATATTGATCCACACAATATTTCACTCTCACCTAAGCTTGTCCAAACCTTTTTTATTGATCCTATTTCAAAGGCCTTCTCCTTTCCCATGGATTTATATTGGTTCTTCATAGCTATTGCAAAACTCCTACATTGTTGTCTAAGATTTTTTTCATTTAAAATTCCTTCTATTGCTTGCTCATTATATGTTACCTTTTTCAAAAATTGTTCAATCAAGATTTACTTGATTATGGAAATATTTTGGGTTATCTCAGTTTACCCAAAATTGAGGATACACAATACCCATGGCTTCAAGTATTTCATGTCGAGGGAATCTTTCACGAATCTCTGAGGAAAGATATTTTGCAATTTCCTTCAAATTATCACTAACAGATTTAACAATGTTGTTAAAATATTCCTCGTTAACAGCTACTTCTCTACTAGAGTGCCTGGTTGTCTTACAAAGGTACATTGGTATCTCATATCCACGTACATAGATACATAAGTGTCTACTTGCATTAAAATGTAAATAATTATCAGGATTATTCAAATCAATAATTTTCTGCCACATGAAATAATTTGTGCCTTCTTGTGTTAGATCTAGATATAGATGATCGAGGGCCAAGCATGTAAGTTTATGTAGATTGGCATATTCATAAATATGCATAGTTCTGTCTTGGGCTTTCTTCATAATATTGTTCATCACATCCAACATGGGGAGAAGACTAGCTAAAGTCAAGAGTGTCTCTATATCACTTAACCTATGTAAGAGGTCAGGAGCTTTGTCTACTGTGTTGTGATGCTCATACATCACTCCAGTCAAGGATTGATATTCTGAAAGAACTCGTTGCGCTAGTCCATGCAGGGAGATCCATCTGGTATCAAAATCCTTGAGAAGCTTGTTTCCTGGTGTTATTCCCTCAACAAAATATTAAAATTCTTGGAAACATTTGGGACTTCGGTAGAAGTATGTTTGGATCTCGTGAACTAGATTTTCAAATTTTGATATTGTAGGAAACTTGCTTACAATTTTGAATGCTAAATTTATTATGTGGGCCATGTAGTGAATTCCAAGCATGTATGGTTCACAAGTAGTTTTTAACTTTGTGCAAACACTGCTCCTTTGACCTTGCATCATTGTAGCTCCATCATCTCTTACACACACCAACTTTTTGGCAATTGTCAACTCATCCATACTTGCAATTTCATTCAAAGATTTCTTGACTAGTTCAAATAGATTTTGCGATGTTGAAATGTCCATTTTATGAACACAAAGAATATGAGCTTGGTGAACATGTTGTTCTATAGTATACAAATGCATACAGACCCAAGAATTATTGTCTACTGCAGTAACTTCATCTAAAGATAATGCAATGAAATTTGACTATTTTCCTTTCTCCTTTAAATCTTCTTTTTCCACTGTAGCAAGATAGTTTTCCTATTCCCATCTAACGTTTACTGACCAATGTGAGAAGGGAAAGTGAGGAACACTCATATAAGATAATAAACTAGAATATTTTGGGTAGTCTATCATAGGGCTCCTCTAGACAAAATATGAAAAACAACACTAATTTGAACAGTTTTTGACAGATTTTTTGTTGCTATTGCTTTTCCAAAATAATCCTCAAGTGTACCTTGACATTCATCAAGCTTCGAAATTCCATGGTTATGCTCTTCATATTCCGTGACATACTTAACATGAAGACATTCTTCCTTTGATTTCCATCGTACAACTGATTGTTCCTTTCCGTCTATGATTTATTTTTCATAAAATTTACTGATATGATTTGTAACGCCCTGCCACACAACCCTATAGAAAGTTGCAATTACCTACTTAAACGGACTATTTTTTTTTTGTTTAAGTATAAATAACATGCAAATTCACTACCCATTTCCAACAACCTCTAAGGTTACAATACTGAGTTTACTTTAAGACCCAAAAAAAAAACATGAATGAAAACCATTACATTCATTACTCAATAATTTAGAACACATACATTCCAAATAAGATAAATTACATCAAAGCATAAGAGATAACATGCAATTTCATTTATCAATAATTAAACAATAAGATTACATCTCTCATTCCCCGAATGAGGTAAGTCCAATAAACATGGTTACAATTACAACCTTCCACCTTGATAACAAATGAGGGGTAATAAATCACAAGATCAACTGAAATAAATAAGGTATGAAATGAAACTAGATCCCATGAGCTCTCCAATTGGAAATCTCATCCACACGATCAAGAAGAAAAACCCAACGGAGTAAGGTGCACGCTCCACCCAACCAAGTGGAACCCAAAGGTCCACCCCCCGTGCTAGGAGATAGTAACAAGGATTCCTAGCCAAGACCATCTACCTCTAGACATAGGCTAAAACACAACCGAACTGTAACAAATACAAATACATCACCTAACACAATGGTTATAATGCTTCCAGAATTACATAATCAATTGCATCACTGATATGAACATATTGTTGACTTAGGAGAAGTGTCATCACAATGTTACATGAGTTATCCTGGTAAGTCTTCTTAGGCCCCGACCCCCATCTCACGTATCCTGGTAACCTCTAACGACTTCTGGCCCCTCATGCTAACCATTGCAGAATCAGTTATCTCTCGTAAAGACAAGATAATGATCTTGCCATTCCAGGCCTTCTCATCTCACCCCAAGTCTATACAAGCCCTTGCATCCATGAGCGAGGCATAATTATCTTATTAAGTGTTTGATACTACATAATCCTCTAATTAGTTTAATTAAGTTATCACTGGATTAACTAACTTACAATGAGTTATCCTGGCACCACTTTGTGTGTCGGCCCTCATTGCAAGTCACTCCTCTAAGACAACACGTGGAACAACTCCACAACCCAAGGGTACACAAGTGTGACCTAAGGATATCAAATCCCTATCCATGACATAAAGTCAACACATTCTCGTTCGTGATAACCGGGCAACAAACTGGATACAATTAAACGCACTACCCAAGGCAAACCAAAGGTTGACTAACATAGTACGACAACCCACCTAATTGCAACCTCATCTGGAAGACTTATCATTCTCTATAACTCAATTTTCCCCAAATGATAACGAAAGCAGTTCCCCATCAAGACGAGAAAGAAGACAAGAATCAAATCTACTTTGGATTTACTAAATCCATTTCCTCATTAACATTCAACAATCTATCACATTAATAAATCTGAACTAAAATACATCTTTTCAAATAAGGGAGAAATTAACACTAATTATTTAATTTCCCTACTTGCATTTAAATAATGATAAAGTAACTAGTTAATTCTACAAATCAAAATTTATTGATATAAAATAATTATTGCTTCCTCTTTTCCCATTTAACCATTTTAAAGCAATTAACTTGCCTTAAAATCATATTATTTAAATCAAAATTACTTCTCCTTTAAAAATAATATTTTAAAATAAAACAATGATTTACTAAAGTTATCATGTTTTCAATTTTCTCAATTTGACTTAAATCATGCCTTCAAGAAAAAAACATAACTTAAATACATATACATATATATATATATTTAACTCAATTATATATATATATAATATATATATCTATTTAATTAAATAAAACAAATATATATAATATTATATTATTATATAATATAAGATTAACCATTAATACATATTATAATAAATATAATATATATTAATAATTAATATTATAATATAAAAATAATATTAATATATATATTAAATTATTAAAATAAATATTTCATTTATTTATTTTTTTGAAAAAACAAGTTGTTTGCCTCGAGGCCGCACACCAATCCTTAGGGTTGAGTTGCACGGATCTCAGCACATGTGCATAAGGATGGGTGGGCTCACTAGGTGTCGGCCGCAGACATAGCAAGGGCGGCGGCGGCGGCAATTGTGTGCACAGTCAACCACCACTATTGGCGGCGTTGTGCAATGCATAGCCGCCCACCAATAGTGGTGGCGACGGCTGTGAACACAGCAGCCATGGGAGTTTAAGGGGGTCACGTTGAGCATGGCTCCCCCCACGTGCCTCCCTCCTCCAAATTTTTTTTATTATTATATTTTAAAAAAAAAAACAAGGGTTTTAAAACCTTGTGGATTTTTATCCGCCTTTTGGCACTTTCCAAAATATTGTCAGCATTTTTTATAATAAAAAGGGTAAAAACTTTATTGAAAATTAGAAAAGAGCATTACAACAAAGCAAAGGGCCTAAACCCCAGGAAAGCAAAGATACAAAAAAACAAAGCAAGAATCAACATCATCCATTACCAATCCCATCGCCATCCTCCGCAATAATCTTGTTCAACTCATGGCGAAGTTCCTAGGAAATATGATCCCACCCCTCAATCCTCCAGCCATCAAGATGCACCAAAGCCCATTTCACCAAGCAATCCGCTGCTTTATTCCACTCCCTCGAAATATGGACAAAAGAAACCTCCTCCATCAAGGAGCTAATCTGCAGAATCTGTTGCACCATCCTAGCTAACTGCCAACTGACATCAGCCACCTTCCGATCTTTAAGCAAATTAACCAAAACCTGTGAGTCAGACTCACAGATAACTTTTCTCCATCCCAAAGCATAAGCTCATTCAAGGGCGAATAATATCACCAGACCTTCCATAAGGTTGACAGTCTTCATCCCCTCGTAAGTAGAGAAGAAGAAGACCACTGATCCTATAGAATCTCTACCAACTCCACCAATTCCAACCGGCCCAGGATTTCCTTTTGAGGAACCATCAATATTAATCTTCAAAATTCCAACAGGAGGGGGAAACCATTTACCCACTCTCATGACTTTCATATTTGCTTGCCTTCCCTTTCAGACACAAGCTGAAGCCAAAGACAACTCCTGAAGTCCCAATCTCTCCATCTTCTTAGCATCCTCTTTCTCCAAGGGAAAACCTACCTCACACTTTGCTTCCACAGTCTCTCGAACCATACCCATAATTCTCTGCCAAACTTGTTGAATAACCAACTTTTCACCTCGGAAGATTCTACGATTCCACTCCAGCCAAATCTGCCAGAGAAGGAAAGTAGGCCCCACATACCACACATCCTGTAAGAAAGATGTGGTAGTAGGAGGTCTGCCTAGACTACGCCAGAAATCCACCAGAGAGGAAGCATGAACACAAGGAACTCTCCAAACTTCCCACCACAAGTGCCATAGCCTCAGAGCAAAGAGGCAATGAAAAAACAAGTGAGCAGAATCATCCTCTCCATCCCCACACAACACACACATGGATGGTCCCTGAAATCCCCTCTTCTGAATATTATCCCAGGTCAAACACTTGTTCCAGGCCAAAGTCCAAATGAAGCAATTACACTTCGGCCAAGAAAACTTGTTCCAAACACTCTTCCACCATTGAACCTCCACCCCATCCAGCTTGTGAGATAACCAACACCTGATAACCAGAGGAAATAGTATAAACACCCTTAGGGTTGGGAGACCAAGATAAAACATCTCCATCCGGAAGGGAACTACAAGTCCTGCTAGAGAGGATGCTTTGCAATTCCGCACATTCCTCCTCCATTCCAACCATAGGCCACTCCTCAGGATTCTTCCATCTAGCCATCATTAACTGACCTTGAGAAGAAACAGACTTAAAGTCTCTCACCTTGTCCCAACCAACCTCAATGAATCTTTGACAAAGGGGAAAAAGGTTAGGAAACTGAGAAACAATGGGAGGAAAACCATCCCAAGCATCCAACCAAAATTGAGCCTCAAACCCACTTTTGCAGATCCAAAATAAGCCATCCTTAACTAGAGCAACCCCTTTCTTAAGCGTACCCCAAATAACCGATCCTTTCCCCACTAAGGGGTAGCGAGGAATATCCATTTGAGGGATCCCTGAAAAATATTTATGAAGTAAAATCTTGGCCTAGGTCTGATCTTGCTCCACACACCACCTCCAGTATAGTTTGGCAGCAAGCGCCACCTCAAACAAAGATGACTGCCTTAATCCAAGACCTCCATATTGCCTCGGGCTACAAACAAGCTCCCATCTAACCAAGCTCCATTTGGATGATGATAAATTACCTGCCCATAAAAATTGTCTAGCTAAAGCATCAAGTTCCTAAAGAAAACCAACTGGGGCCACCTAGAGCATGCATTTGTAAATGGGAAGAGCTTGAACCACATATTTGATCAACTGAACACGACCAGCAAAGGATAACCATCTATGGGTCCAATGGTTAACCTTCATCTGAAATTTTCCAGAATATTCTGCCATGAGTCCCTAGGCATCCTTTTGTCAGAAATAGGAATTCCAAGATAGATCAAGGGGAGGGACTCAGTCTAAAACCTTAAAATATTGGCAATCCTCCTTTGAATCGGACCAGGAGTATTGAAGAAAACGATGGAGGATTTACCTTCATTAATCATTTGACCAAAGGTGGTCAGATAAACATCCAACACCGCACGCAAGTTTGTAGCCTCCCTAATTGTAGCCATACCCATCAAAGCAGTATCATCCACAAACTACAAATGGGACTGTGGGGGAATATTACCACCCCAACGCCATCCCCGAATGAGACCCCTCTCCACATTCCTTCTCAACAGCCGACCCAAACCTTCAATAAAGAGCAAAAACAAATACGGAGATAATGGATCACCTTGACGCAATCCCTGAGAAGCCCCAAAAAGCTCTGAGGGTTCACCATTAATTAAAACAGAGAAGGAAATAGAAGTCACACAACTCTTGACCCACTAAATCCAACCATCCCCAAAACCAAAAGCACCAAGGATATTCCAAAGGAAGGACCATCAAACTCTGTCATATGCCTTTTCCATGTCCAACTTGATGAACATTTCCTTATCAGTGGAGTTAGCCATAAAATGAATGGACTCTGTAGCAATAACCACCCCATCCAGAATTTTCCTGCCCATAACAAAACCACTCTGCTCCTCGGAAATTAGCACTCTAAGCCAACTTTTTAGCCTATTCGCAATTACTTTAGAGATGATTTTGTAAATCACATTACAAAGAGAGATGGGTCTAAATTGGCTTAACTTGTTTGCTCCATCAGATTTGGGGATGAGAGCAAGGAAGGTGGAATTCAAAGCCCGTAACATCTATTTATTCGTCTAAGATTCCTGGACAACAGCCAATAATTCAAGCTTAATAATATCCCAGAATTCTTGAAAGAACTCCACCAGAAAGCCATCAGGGCCAGGAGCTTTCCCTTTCTTCATTTGGAACACCGTTCTCTCGAGCTCTTCTATTGAAATATCCCCCATGAGACATTCATTCATCTCCATAGTAACCAAAGAAGGGATACAAGATAGAACTTGAGCCTCCTCCTTGGAAACCCCCTGCGAATCCTCCCTATATAAGGTAACAAAGTATTGCATGGCTTCACGCAAAATATCCTTGAAAGAGGATAGATGCTCACCAGTGTCATTCACCAGAATAGAAATTAAATTCCCATGTCGCTTGGCTTTGACCGAATTGAAGAAGGCCATATTTTTGTCTCCCTCCTGAAGCCATTCAACCCTTGCCTTTTGTTTCCAATATATTTCCTCCCATAGTTCACACTCCTCCAACACTTTCCATGCCCTGGCCTCCTCTTGAAGTAAATCAGCAGTCACACCTTCCTCCTTGATCACTCTTGTAATGCTATCCAACTCCACCTGTGCAACAACCTTTGCATGGAAAATGTTCCCAAAGCATTGTCGATTCCAACGCTTAAGCTGATATTTAACAAATTGGAGAAGCTTAGCGAAAGTGTACATTGTCATACCATAAGCGAGTCTACCCTCTCTCCACCATTCAGCCACATAGTCATGAAGAGAGGGTTCACGAAGCCACATAATCTGGAACTTAAAAGGGGGTGACCGAGGCACACGAACTGAAGAAACTACAAGCTTGATAGGCCAATGGTCAGACCCCCTCCAATCCAAAATTTATGAGCTAGAAGACCATAATCCACCAACCCAGAAACAGGAAACCAAGAACCGGTCAAGTCTTTCAGAGATGCAATTATCCCCTATCCTTCGATTGTTCCAAGTGAATAAACCATTATTAGGCTTGACATCAACAAGATTCAAAGTAGAGATATTATCCTGAAGAAGCATCGCAGAAGGCTCCAACCTAGCAATACCCCCCCGCTTTTCAACTAGCTCAAAAATAGCATTAAAGTCCCCAGCCATAATCCATGGATGAAAAGGCACCATGCTCCGAACAAATCTAATATGAGACCACAGAATTTTCTTGCCTTGAAACTCGATAGGTGCATAGATATTAGAGAGGAGGATAGACTCCCTAGTCTCAAAACAAGAAGCGATCATCGAGATAGAAGACTTGTTGGCCATCCACCAGAGAGGGCGGATGCTCCGAGGATTCCAAAGGAAAGCCACTCCACCTGCAGACCCTTGAGCACCAACACACTGACATTCGCCACTGCCCCACAGCTTAGGGGATAAACCAAGCATGCATTCCACAAATAACTTAGTCTCCTGCAGGAACAAAACATTAGGAGATTGACTTCTAACCAACTCACAAACATCCTTTTGTCTAGGGACGCTGTTTAGGCCCCTTACATTCCATGAAAGAACAATCATTTCAAAGAGCTCGAGAAGTGTGAATCCAAAGTCTTAACCGACCCTGACTCCACCAAAGTTTCCCCAGCTAACTTAATCTTTTCCATATCCTTCTTCCTGCCAAGCTTTGAGGATTTCTCCCCCAACCCTTTTTTGATATCCTTTTGATGAAGACCCAAAGGAGAAGGAGAAGACCTGTTATTCCTCACTACATCTGCTCCTGTATGTAAAGCCACAATAGGACCATCTCCCCCAACCTTCTTCATTTCCATAGTAGGAGCTGACTCCACCTAGACATCCATTTGAAGGTCGGTCACCATTTGCAAAGCACTAGTAACTTGTGCATCCTGAGTATCCCCAAACAAAGACCCCTCCTGCCCAGAACACACAATATCTTGATCCAAATTCACCAAACCCGAGTTCACTTCTTGCAGACCCAGATCATCCAAAACCTCAAATCTGTTAAAAGAGTCTTCATCTTGTCTTTCCTTCAAGGTCCTCTTTTGGCCTCGATTTCTGTTATGATTCTTTATAGGGGTGAAGCCATCAGAACCATCCCCATCCCCAGGAATGGGGTTCTTTCACTTATCCTCCCTAGGTGGGTTGCAGGGAGGCTGAGAGATTGGAGGCTCTACAGGCCTAGCCCTTAGACATCTTCGTTGCAAGTGACCATATTCATGGCATAGACGACATCGGAATGGAAGATTTTCATAGTCCAATGACTGTACCCAAGAGTAAGGACCCACAGACATATCCAAAGAATCTAGTAATGGTTTACTAAGATCAATTTCCACACAAATGCGAGCAAAATTTATTACCTTTTTAAACTGAGTCTACAACGAGGAACCAACCGGCTTCCCAACCAACAACACCAATAGATGTAAAACATCATCCCGCTAGCATTCCACAAGAAACCGTGGAAGCTGAACTCACACTGAGACATGAGTTGGAAGCTCCTCAGCAAGGTTAAAACCAACATGCCACAATTTAAGAAACAAACCAACCTGATTATAGAAATAGGGGCCTCCTTCGAAGACCTTATTGTGATCCGCCATGCAATCAAAGGTAACCATGAAATAATTATTTGCCAAAAGCTTTATATCCATCTCACCCTCCGGCATCCAAGTCCGTTGGGCCCAGGAATCAAAAAATTGCATCGATATCCTCATACCCAAAAACTTACAGTAAAAAGAGTGCCTTGAATAATATTCAATATCCTCCGCAACCATTTCCAAAGGAATAACTAGTTTCGGCCTCTCCTTGCAGCGTTCCAAGCAACCATTGATTTTCGTGATCTGAGCTCCACTAAACGAACCCACTCCATCTAGCCCTGATTCCGGCATGAATAAATTATTATTGAAGACTTTCAAAGCGTGTTGAGGAGACTTCGCACCAAGCGCTGAACGAAAGTCCATTATAGGGTTAGCACCCAAGGTCTCCTCGGGAGACATAATACCCAACTTGCAGTGAGCATGCAAAACCCCCAAGAGATAAAAAACCAAAACAAGGGTTTCAAAGCCCCACCCAAAGCTCACCACTATCCGTTGGAAAAAGAATAGGAAGCACCACTGATAGGAGGCCTCACAAAAACCAGGCACTAAAGGCCCACTCCACACTGCACACCCATCAACGACACCTCACTCGCTGATCAACGCCAAAGAACTCCCCACACACAGGAAAAAAATGGATAGAATCCACCGTAGTAGCCGCGCACAACTCCTCACCCCCAAACGTAGACAACAACCCCCCTCCCAAGCACAAATTCAAGCATGAACAGGAATCGAGCTAGGGCACGGACGCCCTAGCTCGACAGACTGTAGACGAACGCCATCACCTTCCCCTCAATTTCTTCACATACCTTCAAAATATTGTCAGCATAACCCTCTTATAATGGAATATATAAAACATGTATATATATATATGTCAGTATATATATATATATATATATATATTTACATTTCCACAAACTAAATTTGCAAAACAAATTGTGAAAACAAAATTAAAATAACCATTTTCAGCCAAGAATCTCATTTTCATCTTTTTTTTTTTGAAGCAATTCATTTCTAAATAGAGGTTTTTCAAAAAAATTTAAAGCAAGATTAAACATGGGTTTGTTTTGCAAATCATACAGGGTTTCAAATATTTTCCAAATAGCATAATATAACCTTGAAGCTTTTCAAAATGCAAATTAATTTAGCAAGAAAGAACCTGGTTCCCAAGCCTGAAAGGTTGCCAATGAAGCTCTGATTCCTTCTTCTGATTCCAGATCCTCCAAGAATTCCAGCTTGTTTCTCCAAAAGAAAAATCACAAATCACAAACAACAATTCCTCTTCCTTCCTTGTTTTTCTTTCAATTTTTTTTCATTTTTAAACTCATGAAAAAATTTCAATAATAAAGAAATTCCAAAAATATCCATGCAACCACCCTCATAAATTTTTCAAAACAGAATATAGGAAATATCTTTCTTTTTTAATTTTTTGAATTCAAAATTTTCTAAAAAGAAATGCAAATTCTTTTTCTTTAATTTTTTAATTTCAACCATATATCCATAACTTCAAAATGAATAACATAACTTATTTCAACATAATCAATTTAATTAATTAATAAGATAATCTAATCCCCAATTGAATTATTTATTAATTAAATTAAATTAATTAATTAATTGAATCATATTTCTAACATTAAACCAGATAAGTTTAATTAACAACTTAACTAAAAAAGCATTTATTTACCTTAATAACATGCGATTAAATAATCAAAGAGAAGGAACAATATAAAGCAATTAACCCGACTAAGACCCAATGACACACTATGACTAGGGTGATGACTTGGCACGAAAAACCTAGCTACTATCTCCCAATCGAATGTCGTTGGGAAATGGACATGCTCAAACCTGTGAAACCAGGTGGAGTTGATGTCCTATACCTGTCAACCTACGAACAAAGAGTATATCCACATGCATATAGATGTCATAATTAAAACACACCATAAGAGGAAATCACGGGATCGCAGGGTGCTCGCAAGCGAGTGATGCGATACCATCCCCTTCACCAGTACAATATTACTAACTAATGTATCTAACATATTACTTTAATCAAAAGCATAAAATATTAACAATTCGAATATTCACTAAGCCAATCCAAAACATGTCATCATAATAACATTTGAATACAGTATCATCACATCAAGATACATCACCACATCATGATAAAATAGTGATCAAATAGTAACCGAGTACCATAGTCAAAGTACAAACAAAAACTAAAGCATAATAAAGGGGAACAACACTGTTCACACAACAGAGCAAAACGGAGGGGTATTACATGATTTTCTATAGTGTCAACCTTTAGCTGCAACGTCTTGTCTCTTCCACATTTCCAACTACAAATTATACACTTGCTTAGCATTTCTTTTTCAATATCATTTTCGTTTGCCACCCCCACTAGTACAATGAATGGGTACTTTGACAACCAAGCAATTTAAAAATTCCTTGTCATTTCCCACCCATGCCCCAATTTTGATTTGCCTTTTCTTTTCTTGCTACCAACATCATCCTCATCCAAGTCAATTATCTCATTCTGGCTAACCAAGGTATCCCTTGGAACATCTTATATGGTATTGCCATCCTCATTTGATACATTTTGATTTAACTCAATGACAATCTCACCTAACCTTCCTGTGGCGGTGAGGTATTGTGAATTCCTTCTTCATTAATATTTGGTGGAAGAGTTGATGATGTAGCTTCATCTTGATCTAATGGATCAGAAGCTTTTCCAATTCCAAAGTAAGACTGTATGGTACCTCTATGTTTTGGGCATTTTGATGGCTTCCCAGTCTCTTCATTACCCTGAGGATTCTTACCCTTGCTACTTGACATATTGATCTCTCAATTCGAATAAAAGCTAGAAAAAATGTCTTCTTGTTTAAGAAGGATAGAGAATATAGATCCCATTCCCTACTCAAAATCATCTCTAAGACTGAAGCAAGAATGGAAAAGAGATAAAGAAATCTTATTATTGTAACTAATAACATTATGAAGAAATGATCACTCACCTTTAAGTCTACATTTTCAGCTTTTGCTGACTTCTAAATCGAGAAGTAGAACCTCATAATTGAACAAAATGTGTAAGAATAAATGATAGCTTCGGTTGTATTTATATCAATCCATATCTGGCAAACTCCGCGAGATTTTTAAATGGTATATTAAAAATTTGGAAAATCTCGCATGCTTATACAATGATACATTGTAATTTTCAAGGCGAAGTGTGTCCTCAAATGTAATTATTTTTAAATGTTATTGGAAAAATAGGTCCTCATAAGCAACTATTTATAAATTTTAATTGGCAAAATGGGTCTTCACAAGCAACTATTTGTAAATTTTAATTGGCGAAATGGGTCCTCATATAATGTTGTTTTAATAGTATTGGCGAATATGTAGGTGTTTTATTACATGCTCCCAGGATTCCAAGCAAAAATATTAATCGGTCCATTGGAAACGCTTAGTTTGTTATGGCGAATTTATTTCTTAAACATGTCTCATAAAAAAAACCGTTGGCGAATGGACATGCATTGGACTGATAGTTCATAAAATTCGGGTGATTTGGACACCCTGTTGGGTACGATTAATTTTCCAATTTTGACTTGCCCGATTCCTAGAATTTTCCAATTGGTGAAGATTCACCACTAAAGTTTTCATTGGCAACATGTATCTTTGGATGAGAAATTGTACTAGCCATCTGGTCATCCGTTGATTTTTTTTGGCAATGAAGGCAATATAGTCTAGGGTAGGAACTACGGAAAGATGAAAATACTTAAAAATTGTATGAAAGTGAGGACATTATACATGAGTTTTACATTCAACTATTTGGATAAATTATCTGACTTCTTTTATTTGTAATTGTTCTGATAGTGGATTTTATTTTTCCAATTGATAGTGGGCAAAGATGCATAAGATATTTGTCTAGACCAAATAAGGAAGCTCTGTGAAAATTGCAATACTTTGCAAGGGCTTTTATTTTTCAATGCTATTGGAGGAGGTACTGGGTTTGGACTAGGATCCATACTCTTGGAACATCTTTCTATGGAATATGGATGAAAACCAAAGCTTGGATTTACTATATATCCTTCCCCCTAGGCATGGTTCCTCCTATACCATCTTACATCCTATTTAAGCTAAGTTGTTTGAATCTTTAAGAAAACATTAAATCTAATATGTATACATGTGCTTATTTGATTTATAGATTATTACTAATGAACTTGTTAACATCATCAGGCAACAATATACCATTTTTCTCATGTGATGAAGATTACTCTATTCTCTAGTGAAAACCTTCAACTTCCACTAAAAATGGCAAACAATAAACAATAAAATTGCAAAAAATATACAACTTTCCACAAAAAAATAAATAAAACATGCATTTCATGGTTGAGTTATAGCATAAATTCTCTTACAATATCTTCCCCAACCCAAACCAAAAACTTCTTTTCCAACAACCCACTACCTCCTAATAAACAAAAACTCTAATCTAAAATAGGGACACACAATTAACTACAGTACAACAGTTGTGCTTCCCATAAACAACAGACACAACAAAATTTCTTAAAATATCTGAATGCTTATAATTGATGGGAAGTGATAGTCATAACATTAATTGGTCCATTGTACATTAACATCCCATGTTTTAAAATTTCTAAACCTCATGGCTCAGAGGAATCTAATTTTGTAAACAATAAGGAAACTAGATAGATATATGTTTAGGAAATATAGTAAGGAAATAACACTATTCATTATATTGAATTGTGCTAGTGTGTGTGTAGATGTCAGAGGACTTGACTTATTTTTCAAACTATTTACCCTCACCAAGATGTCAAATTGAGCCTTCTACTTCACTTATACCAATTCCAACTTCACTTGTCAATTTTATCCACATGCACATTATTATCTCTAACACAATGTGTAAATATTGGCTTATTAATGGTATGTAATTTTAGCTCCAGAAAAATACAACTTACAGTTGCAAATCAAGTTATTATCCCATGGTTTAAATTTTTGATTTGTGTTGTTCCTTGTGCAACCTTCTTATACCTTTGAGGCAAAATTCCTGATAGCAAATGCATGGGGTGGATCAAATATCCAAAAATATCAAGTGCATTGCAGACTTTACAATATTTCTCATAACTAATGATTGTATACCATCTCAAAAATTTCAAGATTACTATTAAGTTGTTATAATAACAAAATTTTTGCTAAAACATAGTAGAAACAACAAATAAAAACATGACTATTCTGGCACATTTAGGCAGGAACTTCGTTGCTCTGCTCTTGTTTTTATATTTATTTCTCATTGTCTAACACTTGTTGATTTGTTGCAGACATAGATTGGATTTATTGTCCTTTTTGGAAGGACTTTAAATTTGTTTTTCTTTTTATTCTATATTTTTTCTTTGTTGGTTCTTAAATGGTAATATTGCTTGATCAACGATTCTCTTTCATTTTGAGCAACATCAACTCCATTATTTCTATGCTTTCTAGTTTATATAATTCAAGATTCTCCTTATTTTTACATTTAGCACTCTAGCTTAGCTACCTTGAATTTCTTCTATTCACATACACAGTAGTTAAGATATTTTTTAGAATCATTACTCTTATTTCATATTTTATCACATTTGAATAATAATAATCTATAGATTCTAGACACATATATGTTAAGTGCACACACTCTTCAATCACAGGCTCAACCTAAAGGCAAGCTCCCAACTCTCAAGCACTCACATTATTCTCTTCTATTCTAAACACAAGTTATATGTGAAACTATTTTGCAAGATTTGACTTGGTGAAGTTTTCACTTTTTGGATTCCTAACTCTTTGTATTTTTAGCTCTTTACTTATGATTATCATTTTGTAAATATTGTACTACATTTCTTTCTTTTTGCATTTTTATTGTGTAGGCACAGTGACCCTGACTTCTAATCCCAAAACTGAATATTTGAGCAAGTATTCATTTTCTTGAGACTAATTTGCAGGAGTAAAGGGTTCTCTACATCATTCTTGCTGCCACAATCAATGTTGAAAAACATTGTTTGAAGAATTTTTCTACCTTTTAGTGCAATCATTGTATTATGATCTTGAATGGTTGTATAATTGCATGCAATTATAAGCTTTTAAATGTGCTTTTAAAAAATTAGTTAAATTTTGAGCAATTAGTATAGCTTTAATTTCTATTGTTTTATATATATTTAAAAAAAATTATATAATGTTTTAATTTATATGTAACAAATCGAATAAAAATAAGTGTAATTGATTAAAAAATAGCAATGATTTTATATTTTTATATTTGAAATTATTTTTAAAATTAGAGAAAAATGGATGTTATATCTTTTGAAAAAAATTATTTGGAAGATATTATCTTTCTTGTTTTTCAAAATATTCTCTTGATTTCATTCAAATTTAAAGACCAATAAAATTCAATTGAACTAAAAAATTTAGAAGTAAAGGTTTATTTCTCCTAACAACCTATTTAAAAAATATAAATCAAAAGCTTTTCTACTTAAAATATTTTATGACTTTTTTGAAATTATAATTTCGTTTACTTTTAAAATGTGAAATGATTTGCATCATTGCATGTAAAAAGAGGAAAAAATAAAATAGAAAGGTTGTTTTTTATTTCTAAATTTTACTTGTTCATTTTAAAAACTACAATTAATAATTGTTGAATTATTTAAAAAGAAATATGTAATTTTATTTAATTCATTTGTTTAGATAATCACTACAATTTAATTAATTATTTAATAATTAAATAACAAATATTTTAGAAATTTTAGAAATTAGAATTTAATTTAATTTTAAAATGAAATTTAAGTTTTCAAAATATTGTGGATAGGTGTTTTGATAATGATCACTCTGTGTATTTTATATATATTAATATTTAATAGATGTAGACTAATTTATTGACCCTCTATATTAGTATCCTCTCAATATTAATTTGAATATCATTAATTTATTTCACATATTTTCTAAATGCAGGGATTTTTTAATTTTTATACACCATTTGATTATTATTGGAACCCATTTAAAAGAAAATGGCTAATGCTCCATGATTAGGAAGAGCCCATCCAAAGTTTTATTAACATTATATTACTTTATTTTTTACCTAGACTCCAATGCGGAAACACAGAAGTTTAGTTTGAAATTTTTAACCAAAACTACAAATGCAATCGGCCGGTGTAAAGCTAATTTCCGCAAATTTTTCCAGCATCCTCTTGCCTACGCCAAAATGGGAGCTTTGTAACAGGGTATGAACATCCATGAAAATATAATGGAAAGGGATTTTTGTCAGATTATATAGCTGCAAATGCTCAGGTAGACCTGTATGCAAAATATGGAAGCATAGAAAAGGCGCGTGCATTGTTTGACAGAATGTCTAAAAGAAATATGGTCTCATAGAATGCAATAATTGCAGTATACGCACAAATTGGATTTGTTGGAAGGGTTTTAAAAACTTTCAAGCAAATGCAATCGGCAGGTGTAAAGTCGAATTCTGCGCCCCTTTTTCCAGTATCATCCTGCGTACTCCAAACTGGGAGCTTTTGGAGCAGAGTACGGACGTCCATCGAGCATAAAGGGTGGAGGAATTTGCCAGAGGTTGTAGTTGCAAATGCCCTAGTAGACATGTATGCAAAATGTGAAAGCATAGACGAGGCACGTGAACTGTTTGACAAAATGCTTCAAAGAAATATGATCTTCAGGGCTGCCATGATTGCGGGGTATGCACAAGATGGATTTCTTAAACCTATAAGGTAGGAGAGAGGGGTTTATAGTGGAACGGGGTCTAATAGTGGGATAGAAGTAGTCTCTAGTGGGCTTCATAATGGAGCACCTTAATATCCAATTGCAAAACACTTTTTATCTATAAAGTACATAAATTGACAAATCATGTGATGCCACATCAGCACACCAATAAAACATGACTTAGTGCACCACTATTGGTCGGTCTTCTTTTTTTTGGGCCTTTTTGGATACCTTAACAAAAAACATGCTGATGTGGCATCATATTTGATGATGTGGCCCTAAAACGAAATATACAAGCATGTGAGTTGCCATATAAACTGTTGTACAAAATTGGAAGTGATTTAAATTTTTCACATAAGATTTTGAGAAATGCGAAGTTAGGGTGCTCCAATATGGACCTCTCTCCCCTAATCCTTGTCAATATTAGAGACTATATACTAAATAGTTATCCACACCATTAACAATAGAGAACATTAAAAGAAACAAAAATATCTTTTATGACTAATATATTTTCACTAGAATTACACAGAAGAGTCTTCCTCCATTCTAATTATCTATGTTTCAAAAACCAAAATAGAATCAATAGCCACCAAATAACAATATGATAAAGAATAAAAACATATATTCTCTCTTCTACTATCACTGACAAGTATCCCAAACATACTGATAAAGTTCTATATGCAATAAAAACCAAAAACAGTCCTTCTGCACACTAAGAACTACCTAAATAAATCATATTAACCTTCCTTCCAATTCCTTAGAACTATCCCAAACATTCATGAAAACAATCCTTCATTCATTTTACCAACAATCTAAGGAAAAATTCAAACCAGTCCAATAAAATTTTAGACAAAACCCCAAATAATCCATGCTAGTAATTTATGTCCGAGACAAAATCCAAAAAGCCAAAACAATCGGGCGAAAAAAAATAAAGAATCCTTCACTGTACTACTATTAAGGATCTAAACTAAAGTCAAAAGGGGAAAAGAACCTTCATATACAAATACTTATAAACAATCCTTCCGCATATTTATAACCTTCTATCCAAAGAATCAAAACAATCTTTCTCTATCTAGTTAAAATTATAGCAAAAATCTAAAAGCAATCTAACGTCAATGGATTTTTGGTCTATTGGTGAAGTTGAAAGGTTCGGAATGAGCCCACCAGGAATCAAATCTTGTTGAGTGCAAAGCCCCAACGCCATCCTCAAAACCGAAACGATATAAAAACAATTCTTCTCCAAACCTAGAACTGTCTGTTGCAAAAAGTTACCACTGAATTATGACCAATCATAACAACCCTTCTAGCACAGAAATTGATCATCCAAGTATAAACAAAATAGAATGAAAATGACACTTCACTGTTCATAATGAAATGAAAACCAAAGCAATCCTTCAGCAAACTAATAACTACCCTCGATGAAAACTCAAACAATCTTTCTCAACACTGACTAACTATCTAAACAGAAAAGCATCAACCCAAAACCAGAAATAAACACTCTAAGCATAACACTTCAAAAGGCCTGTCAATGTCAATACCGAATACTATTGGCCTTGAAGTGCATTCTCATATTTGTTGGCAATAATCCACCCATTTCTTCACTGTTACATAATGTGCAATCATGTTTGACATTTTTTTTGGCATTTCAACTAGAGAGATGGTAGATAAAGTGCATATATCTTTTCTTTCCTTTTACCATGAGCTATCTTTTTTTTCTATGCCTACTCTTTTTTTCTTTGAAGCAAAAGTAGATTCGCAAGGATATACCAAAAACCCATGAGATCAACCAAAGGAAAAAAACAAAGGAAAGGACTCACTGTAACCATCACCAGTCATGAATGTATGGTGCTATCAACATGTTGATCAGAATAAATGGTAGAGTTTGCAGGAAAAAAATATTACCAAAACGATTATAGAAAAATTCATCGCCAGTAATTTATCGAAAGAAAATTCTCCACCATCAATTCACTGTCATGAAAAAATCACCGATTTTCCGTCGATGAATTTTCCTTCACCAACGATAAATTTGCCAGATGCCTATAAAGGCTGCTCATTTTTTATCCCAAAATAACTTTCCCTCCTCCCTCTTTTGTTTTCCCATGTTCCTCTTATTTCTCTCACACTTTCCCTGCCACCATTTACCTATTGGCACCCTTTAAATGTGCCATTAATTTTTGTCTACCAAAACCTGTTTTCTTAGACTCTTATCAGCTCTGTGCATTGCCTTTGCAAAGTCATTGTGTCTTCCCCTTCCCCTTCACCCCCCCTTCCCTTTATTTAAATTCCTCTGTCCCCTCTGTGTGATGATGCCAACCCCTGCCCAATCTATTTTTTGTAGAGATGGGGATCCATACCATTTCTCAGGGTGCCCATACCTGGACCATAATTTTCTCTACAGACCCATAAATTTTGTGGTTCCTCCCCCCATTATGAAGAACTGCTTAATCATTAAGTTCGTCGACTATCAACACCACACCGTGCTAGGCAGAATTTTCTGTTGTGGGAATTTCTACACTCAAGTAAATATTTCCCTATTGTTCAGGTAATTGGTCATTCATATCTACCAACCACAACTACCAGTAGTTAGATAATTTACCACTGATATGTTAGGGGTTGGGTTTGATGGTGACATTCTATTAGGTTCTTTGCAGTAATATGGCCTGATCTGTACGTCCTCCATGATTACCCAGATCATAATTTTTTTTCTATATACATACAAGGCTTTGATTTAAAAAAATGTCGATATTTATTGAATTTTTAATTAATCTCGTGACTTCTTAAAACTAGTAGTGATCTGTCTTACTCTTTTCCCAATGCAAAGAGATGTATGTTTCTCATTTATCTAATGTTATTTTACCTAGTGTTACCAATGATGAATATTATTCTCTATTAAAAGATAGTAATTCAATAGTCAAATTAAAATGTTGTTCACCACTTACTCTTTTCTCAATGCAAAGAGATGTATGTTTCTCATTTATCTAATTTTATTTTACCTCGTGTTACCAATGATGAATATTATTCTCTATTAAAAGATAGTAATTCAATAGTCAAATTAAAATGTTGTTCTACCACTTGTTGTTTTGGATCATATTATTTTGATCTCTTATTATAGATCATAGGGTTGAATTTTTTAGTTATAATAGGAACGATATTCATATTCATGCAGATAAATAAATTATAAAAATAAACTGTCACATCTAATATTCTCACATCAATGATGACTTGTTTAGATGTTACATTAATGCAATGTTCCCACTCAAAAAACTTTTAATATATAAATATAAAATGATGATATAATGTCTACTTATAGGTGGGGCCTCACACATTTGTTTATCGCTTCTATAGAAAGGTAAGAAAAATGTTAGGACATGTGGATATATCTCAATTCCATTAAAACCTCTGCAATATCATATCGACCCTTTGATCTTTGTAAAGCCTCTTATCATGTAATTTCAACCAACATTAGTATATAGTGGGAGTGTGAGCCACACTAGGCCATGTAGAACATCACTATTGATTGGGATCATATCTATCGATATGCCAAAAAACTTGAAAACACTCATCCTTCCTTCTACATGACCAAAAGTATTTTGGATTTCTTCAAGGCTTGGAGAGGAATTAGGAACCTTTTGTTGAGGGTTCAATAGGAATTGAGAACCAATGGTTCTTAGTTCCTATGGAACCTCTAACCCCCTTTCTTATTATTTTAGCAAAGTGAAATAAAACATTCAAAGTTTCACAAGAACCATGAACTATTAGTTCCTAGTGCCTATGAAAGATCTGACCATTTTACTTAGTTGTTTTCTTTAATTTATGATTTTGGGGAAATGATTGAAGCATATGGGAGAGGAACAAATAGCCAACAACACAATATAGCATAATGACCCTCATGGAATTTATCAGATCAATTATTGACAAAGGGATCATGGTACATAGACACACAAAATAAAGGGATTTAAGCAAAAAGAACACCAAGAAATCAAGTCTCGACATTCGTTATATCGTACATAGAGAGGGTTATGAATATATTGTATTTTTTCTCTATATTTTATAGTTCTTGGGTGCATAATGTACTAGAAGAGTTAGATTAAGGGTTATTAGGTTCACAACAAAGATCAATGTGAGATTATAGTTTAAAGTAGAGATGATTCAATAACACGATTTTCCAACATCATGACAAGAATACATGTTATAATTACACCTTACAAGATGAAGTATCTCTCCAATAATATCATTTTGTGATATTTTCATGCTTTTATGTTGGTAATAATAGAGTAAAATAGTATACGATCAACCTACAATCAAATTTGTATCCCTCTAAGGATTTGAAATGGCGCCCAATGATGGAAACCTGTTCAAAAACCCTAAGGCCCGAATGGATGGAAACACTCAGGCGATCAATGCAGTTGGTGCGGGCTCTGTCGGCGAGGGTGGCATCCAGGGTGGCGACTGCTCTGCTGTGAATGGGACTGGTGTCTCCCGACAAGGGGTTTGACGGGAGGTGCGCTAAGGGCCGCGACCCTGTGGCTAAGGCCAAGGCGTTGGAGGCGAGATTTCAGCATGGGAGGTTGTTGTTTGACAAGTTTGTCCCTATTGTCAATGCCATCACAGTGAATCTAAAGGCTGAGACGGTAGAGGAAATAGATGAGAATGTTTCTGAGCTCTCCGTTCGTGGGGTGATCTGTCGATTTATGGGTTTTTGACCTAGCCTCCCTCAACTACATTCTTGGTTCTCCAGTGAATGGGAGCCTCTAATTTCTGGTAAAGTCCATATTTTCCCCATGGCTAAGGGGTTTTTTGTTGCCAAATTTGACAATGCTCAAGATAGAAATATAATCTTATGTGACAATTTTTTTAGCTACCCAGGAGAACAAATATTTGTTGATGATTAAGCCTTGGCATTCTGATTTTAACCCTTCAATAAGATCCCGATTTGGGTTCGGCTCCCTAATTTTCCCCTCCATTTATGGGTTGACCCTCTTCTGGAGGAAGTGGGTGAAGCCATTGGTGATTTTTTATTGGTGGATGGTGATTCCTACATTTTTCATTCCACCTTTGCCCGCATACTGGTTGAAATGGATGTTTCAAAAAGGTTGCCTATTGAAATTTTACTTAAATCTTCTAAGGGGTCTTGGGTCCAATCTTTGGACTATGAGGGGATCCCCTTCCGTTGTAGAAGATGTTTTAAAATAGGTCATGCTGCTACATAATGCAGATTTGAGAAAAAAGCTAGGATGACTACATGGTGGAAAGGTGCCTTTCAACATCATTATATGGTTGAGAAGAAATCTAAACAACACAGGATTTTTTCAGAGGTGGTTGCATCAGAATCACAAGGTATTGAGGTATCCCCTTGGGATGTCTCAAATGATGGGGTTGTTGATGCTACACAAGATCATCATCTTGTAACCCCTAAAGAGTGAGAGATTGGGTCTTTGGTTGCCAGTTTTGGTGATAGCGCTATGGTTATCACTTTTGGTGGCTTTTCTAATAAGTTTTTGCCTACACAAAGGAATAATGATGAAATTTATGAGACAGTGGTTGCAAACGTTCTTCTGAAAATTTGTGAGTTGACTTGGCATGATATGACAGCACAAGTGGAGGAAAGTTGGATTACTATTAAGGGCAAGAAAGCTAAATTCTCTAGGCCTTTTTTCAACATGACTCTATGTTCCCACAAGAGTAGTTCTAAATGTAAATCTTGGAGGGTCTTGTTTGGAGGCTGGTTTTTGGCTAGTTGCAAATTGTTCTTTTTGCAGCTTTGTTTTTTATTGTAAAGGGTTTCGGGTCCCTTCAAAACTTGCTTTTACCTGAATCAAAAATAGAGTAAAATACATTCATATTTTTATGATTATTTTGTATATAAACATACATATAATATTAAGATACAACTATAATTGATAAAATTTCACATCTTTGATATGAATCAATTTCATGGATCAATTCATTTTAAATTAAAATATACACCCTCATCTAGTTTACTATAGACTATTTAAAAAATAAATATTGACATGATAAATTGATGGTGATAAAATATTAACAATCATCATTTATTTTGAAACCAAACAATAAATTTGTTATTTTAAAACACCTTTTAACTAATTATTTAAGATATGTAGTCCTTTATGTTGTTTTCTCACTTTATAAAAATAGTGGTTCCATTAAATAAAATAATTTAACCTACTCCAAAATAATGATCTAAATATTTTATATTTAGTTAATTTTTGCATATGTGAACCATATGTTCTTTGTAGAGAATAATGATGGTACATGTTAAATAAAATCTCACAATATTTTGTTTGAATGCTCTTTCAATTTCTCTAGATATATATTCAATCAATAAACATGTATGTCTTTAAATTTTGCACCATGTTTAAATATTCCCAAGTTTCTCTAATATTAAAGGCATTGTCTACTTACATAATCTTCACAGTAAAATTTAAATTGGGATAAATCCAAATAGTAAAACTTAGAATATTATAGTTTTAGAAGGAATGGTATTTAAAAATAAGTTAACAACAATTAACAATTGTATCTAGTTGATTGAAGTGATAATATGTAAGAGTAGATCTAAGATGTCGATGTAGACCAATCTTCAATAGTATTTCTTGGACCACTTGTACTCTCAAGAAAAGGTGAGATATCTATGGGTAGATGAAAAGATCTAGGAGTACCAAGAACTTCACTTGCTATTTTTTCTAATCTCCCAACTATCTCCATCATATTTGGGCGTTGTTGTGGCAACTCCCTTGTGCAAGCCAACCCTACTTGTATAGATTGAGTAAGGCATGACAATACCATTGATATATTTGATTCATTAACATCTCTAAGCAAGTTGTTGTCTACTACTTCCATTATTTTATTTGGGAAATCCATACTTGCCCATTTTGGTAGAATGTTACCTTCTACAAACATGTCATCTATAGGTCTCCTCCTTGTCAAAAACTCCAAAAGTAGAATTCCATAGCTATATACATCTCCTCTTATGGAAATATTTCCACCCATCCCATACTCTGCAATATAAGACAATATTTATAGTAACCATCTATCCATTTGAAACATATATAAAATATACAAACAATATTTAATGATAATTCATATAATAATTTATAAAAATTTATACTTGGTGCAATGTAGCCAATAGATCCCTTAAGTGCATTTGTAGAAACTAATGAATCCATTGAATTCCCAAATAGGAATTTGGTAATGCCAAAGTCTGTTATATATGGAGTCATATCATCCCCTAGCAACAAATTATTAGGTTTTAGGTCACAATGAATGACTTGCACAAAACAATGATGATGTAGATATTCCATTCCTTGTGCTATCTCCTTTGCTATTCTTAATCGGTCACTCAAACTTAGTATGCATTCATCTCCTCCATTAGGATAGAGCCATCTCTCCAAACTTCCATTTGACATGAATGGAAGAACCAATGCTTTAATCTCAAGGTTAGAACAAACTGAAATAACTTTGATCACATTGCGGTGCTTGACTCTTTTTAACACATTACATTCCTTTTCAAAACTTTGTAGAGAATTTTCATCTTGAAAATTGAAAACTTTAATAGCAATATTTGTACCATCACTGAGAATACCTTTATAAATAGATCCAAAACTACCAACCCCTAATAGGTTAGTTTGGCTAAACCCGCTAGTTGCATCTACAAGCTCTTCATATGAAATTCTTGTAGGCCCAATGTTGAGATCAAGAGAATTAGTATGTCTCATTTTATAGAAAATTATAAACAATATAAAAGACATAATGAAGATAGCAATGCCAATCATAGTTGGTATGATCACCCTTTTGGAGAGTAAGAATTGCTTATGTTTGGAATCAAAGCATGGTTGCAAATTAATCCACTCACCACAAAGACCAACATTTCCTAAAATTGCTGATTCATTCATTTTTGCAAAAACTCCTCCCTTTGGAACCTCTCCGATTAAGTTGTTCGAAGAGAGACTGATATGCTTAAGAATTTTCATTTCTTGGAAAGCCAATGGGATTGCACCTGACAAATTATTTCCTAAGAGATCAATATCCTCAAGATTTTTCATTCTTGTGAGCAATGTTGGTATTAGGCCATCAAATGAATTCTGTGAAAGATTCAAATATTGCAAATTTGTGCAACTTGATAGTGCATTTGGAATTTCACTTGAGAATTTGTTAAGTGACACATCTATAGCTTGGACCATTGTCATTTTACTCAATACCAAAATAGAGCCTCGTAGGGAATTGCTAGAAATATTGAAATAAAATTGGAGATTTGTAAGACTTGCCCATTCAGGAGGTATGTTTCCTTCTAGTTTGTTGTGAGCCAAGTCAACCAGCTCCAAAGTGATACATCTCCCTAAACTAGCAGGTATATTCCTTGAAATTTGATTATGATCAAGATAAAGATCTCTTAGTTGTAGAAGGTCACCAAGAGCATCTGGAATTTGGCCTAAAATCATGTTTTCACTCAACTGTAACAATGCAAGCCTTTTTGCATGACCTAAACTTTTTGGAATTCCTCCAAATAAATGATTTTGTCCCAGCTGCAATACTTCAAGATTTGGGATTTGACCAAGTTCAGATGGAATGGTCCCATTGAAATGATTGTCAGATAATCGTATTTGTGTCAACTTTGTAATGTTGCTAATCCCACTTGGTATGTTTCCCTCAATTTTATTGGAGCTCATGGAGAATTTGGACAATTGGCTTGATAAATGGCTAACCGAGGAGGGCAAGGGGCCAGTGAAATAATTTAAATCTAATTCTAGATATTGTAAATAGGAGCAATTAGTCAAGGCTAATAGAAAAGACAACCCATTGCTTCCACTCACAAGATAATTGTTCCATAGTATAAGTTTTCAAAGTTGAACCAATTTGCCAAAATCTAAAGGCACTATACCATTCAAATAGTTAATCTCAAAATCAATTGTTTGGAGTTGAGTGCAATTGGAGAGGGAGGTTGGGACAAAATCTACCCCACAAATTTAGTTCTTGCAACTCTGATAGTTTTCCAAATTCCCAAGGAATGGAACCACTTAACTTGTTGGCATATAATGTCAAATTTTTGAGAAGAGTGCAGTTGGAAAGGGTGGTAGGAATTGCTCCTAACAAATGATTGGTATTAAGATATAGCTCTCTAAGCTGAGTAAGCATACCCAACTCAACAAGGATTATGCCTGTCAATTGATTTTCTGCTAATGTAACATACTCTAAACGTGAAAGAAGTCCAAGCTGAGAGGGAATGCCACCACTAAATTGTTTAAGCGACAACCTGAGTTGTTGTAGGGAACGGTAGTCAGCCAAAGTGGAAGGAATAGAACCTTCCAATTCATTCATAGACAATCTAAGTATTCTTAACTGAAAAAGCCTCCCCAATTGGGAAGGAATCTGGCCATGGAAGTTGTTATTCTAGAGAACAAGTTCTCTAAGAAAAGAGAGATTGCCAAGGAAAGGAGAGATGGGGCCCACTAAAGACATACCTGTGAGATTCAAAGAAGCCACGCGCCGATGGCAAGAAGCGCAGGCAACACCAGTCCAATTGCAGAAAGAGTGATGAGCAGACCAATCAAACAAGAAATTTTGAGAGTCCAAGGAAAGAGAATGCTTAAAAGCCAAGAGAGCTTCTTCATCAGAATGATAAGAATGAGAAGAAGAATGGAAGATGTAAGCAATAATTTGTAGGGCAGATAGAAATAATAAAGAGAGTAGGAAACAATAGTTATTTGGCAACATCTTGAATTGCACCCACACTGTCCCAAACAATGGTATTCTGAAGATGTTTCTTTACATAAATCTGTGCGTTATGTGAAAAATCTATTGCAGTTACTGATTATTAATCTCCTATCTATAAAGATTATTTGACTGCCAAAAATTAATTCACAGCAAATACTGAAAAATAATACAACTGCAACTTCACAAATAAAACTCACAAGAATAGAGAAGAAAAACATGCAAACTAATAAACACAATATTTTTGGACAAATTGTCCCTAGAAAAACCCCGGAGGGAAAACCAGTACTGCAGATGAGGAATTATATTAATCTTTAGCAAATCAAGAGATACAAAAGAAACTGCTTGCTTCTCACTGACAAAGCTTCGGCAATATTCTTCACCGAAAATTCTTCTCTCAATTTCTCCTGCTGAAATTCCACTGCTGCTGCCTCCAACGCTATCACTGCAAGACTATTTGCTATCACTGCAAATATTTCTCCAACTTGTGTCTATCAGTCTATGTTCTCCAAATGTCCAATGACCCCCTTTTAAACTATTCTCATTGGAAAACCAATGGCCAAGATTTAATCTCAATCAATGGCTAAGATTAATTAGACTCTAACAAACCCTAACTAACTGGTTTCTAGAAGTCTCTAGAGGAATCAATTATTTAATTAAATAATTAAATATCTAGACCTAACTAACTTCTATCTAGAAGTCTCAAGAATTAAATGCTAATTCTTGGAATTGGAGAAACAATTGTCCGAGCTACAATATTAAATTAACACTCCCTCTTAGCGAGGAAGGTGTTTTGCATAACACCCAACATATCTCTAAAGAAGATGAATTTCGCCTTCCCCAAAGCCTTTGTCATAATGTCTGCTACTTGGTGATTTGTAGGTATATACTGTAGCTGAATAATCCCTCGTTGTATACAATCCCTGATGAAATGATACTTGATGTCTATATGCTTAGACCTATCATGAAACACCGGATTCTCAGACAACTTGATGCAACTCTGATTGTCACAGTGTATCACTGTAGTCTCAACCCTCTGACCTAACAAGGCTACCAGCAACTTTCGAAGCCATATCGCCTCACATGTCGCTATGCTAGCTGCTATGTATTCTGGCTTTGCAGAACTCAGGGCCACAGACTTCTGCTTTCTGCTGTACCAAGAGACAACTCCTGATCCCAAGCTAAAGCAACACCCTGAAGTGTTTTTCATGTCCATTGTACTGCCTGCCCAATCTGCATCAGTATAGCCTATCAACTTGATACCATCACCTCGAGTATATTTGATCCAATACTCGATTGTACCACGCAAATACCGCAACACATGCTTTGCCGCTATCCAATGCATTCTCTTCGGCTCAACCATGAACTGACTAAGAGAATTTACTGCAAAGGATATATCTGGTCTGGTGTTGACCAAATACATGAGAGACCCAATCAACTGTCTATATAAGGTGGGGTCTACATCCTTCTCCCTAGATGAGTCTACCTTCTTCCAATTCGTGATCATAGGAGTAGACATGGCTCTGCAATCCTCCATCTTGAACCGCCTCAAGATTTCAATGCAATATTTCCCTTGACCAAGGAAAATCTCACCATCTGTCTGCCATACCTCCATGCCCAGAAAGTAGTGCATAAGCCCCAAATCCTTCATCTCGAATTCTGCTGCAAGGTCCCTCTTGCACTCCTCTATGAGCCCCAGTGAACCTGTTAAAAACAAGTCATCCACATATAGAACAAGAATGAGAATCTCACCCCCAACTACCAAGTAGTAGAGATTAGCATCCGCCTCAATCTTCACAAAGCCCAATCCCTGCAAGTATTTATCAATGCATTCATACCACGCCCTGGGAGCCTGTTTGAGTCCGTACAAATCTCTCTTCAATCTGCACATGTGGGTTTCACTGTTGTGTGCTACAAAGCCCTCTGGTTGTTCTATGTATACTTCCTCTTTCAATTCACCATTAAGAAACACTGTCTTGACATCCATTTGATGGATCTGCCATCCCATCTGTGCTGCAAGAGAGATCATAGCTCGTATAGAAGTATACCTGGCCACTGGAGCGAATGTCTCCTCACAGTCTATTCCCTCCTTCTGAGAGAAACCCTTGGCCACAAACCTTGCCTTGTATTTCTCGATGCTACCATCTGCACCGTGCTTGATCTTATAGATCCAACGTGATCCAACCACGGCCCTATCTGTCAGTCTAGGCACAACCTCCCACACATTGTTCTACACTATTGAGGTATATTCCTCAACCATCGTATCTCGCCACACCTATTGTTGTGCAGCCTCTTGATAACTAGAAGGCTCACTATCTACCAACTGACTAACTAAAGCCATATAGTCATTATACCTGGTTGGTTGTCTTCGCTACCTACTACTCATCCTAGGAGCTCCCACAAACTCCTGAGTATCTTGTTGGTTATTGCTACCAACTGTAGAGGATGAAATATCAACCCCCATGTGTTCCTGATGCATCTCTTGGATCTGTTGCATCTGTTGCTCCATACTCTGTGAACTCTTAGCACCTGAGCCTGTGCTTGTACTAGTCACTGTACTCGAGCTTCGCTGTCCCTGATCTGATTACTCAATCCTTGGAGCTTCTATTGGCTGCTCACTCTGATCATCTGCTGGCAAATCTCTAGACCTTCTAAATGCCTTGTCCTCCATGAAATTGACATCACACTTGACTATAATCCTCTTGGCCCCTGGAATAAATATCCGATATGCCTTTGAGGTCTCGCTATACCCCACAAAGTACCCTCTCTCTGCAGTCTAATCTAACTTGGAACGTGTAGCACCTGGAATGTGACAATATGCCAAACTCCCAAATATCTTGAAGTGGATGACATCTGGCTTTTTCCCTGAGAACGCCTCCTCTGGTGTCATCTTGCCCAATACCTTATGTGGAACCTTGTTTTGTATGTATACTGTTGTACTGCATGCCTCTGCCCATAAGTAACGTGGCATATCCTGGTCATACAACATAGCCCTTGCCGCCTCTAATATAGACCAACTCTTCCTTTCAGCAACCCCATTCTATTGTGGGTTGTAAGGAACAGTCCACTCTCTCTTGATTCCTTCCCTGGTACAAAACTCCTGGAACTCTTTCTCTTTGTACTTGCCTCCATTGTCTGACCGAAAAACCTTTATCTTCCTGCCTATCGAATTCTCCACAAGAGCTTTGAACTCTTGGAAACGACTGAAAACCTCATCCTTGGTCTTCAAGAAGTATATCCAGGTCTTCCTAGAGAAATCATCAATAAAAGTAACAAAGTACTCATATCCTCTGAGAGACTTTGTTGACATTGGTCCACATATATCTGAATGTACTAGATCAAGAACACCCTTGGATCTGGTGTCACTCCTTGGAAAAGCTGCTTTTACAAACTTTCCCAACACACATCCCTTACATACATCATCATGCTCTGTGCTCACCTCTGGAACACCTGTCACTGTCTCACGAAGCAATTTGAGTGCTCCATGATGTATATGGCCCATCCTCCTATGCCATAGCTCTCTTTGATCTCTAGAATTTCCGCTGCTCATCAGTGCCTTATGAGTATCAAACTGCAACCTGTAAAGCCGGCTGCTCCTAACTCCAATAGCTATGGGTGATTTCCAATCCTTGTGCTTGATTAACACATTTTCCCCTCTAAAGAGTACATTGTAGCCTTTATCCTGAAGGATAGATATGGAAATAAGATTCATACCCAAGCCTGGCACATGCAACACATCATGAATGGGAATCGGCTTGCCATTCTCCCTCTGAAATAGAATAGTCCCTTTTCCAATTGGATTTAGTTTGGACATGTTCCCCATAGAAATCTAGATTCTGATGTCCTCCTCCTTATAACTGGAGAAGTATTGTCTAACTCCTGTCATATGAAATGACGCCCCACTGTCTATATACCAAACACCCTGTGAGGTTGAGCTAACCATACAAGCTATGAGTGCAAACTCATCTTCCATTCTGCTAGAGAGCTCATCTGCACTTGTTGAAGTTGTCGTCTGCTTCTTGCCTTTCTTCTTTTGTGGGCAATTGCTAACATAGTGGCCAAACTCATGACAGCCGTAGCACTTGACTTTAGACAAGTCCTTCTTCTTCTCGCCTTTAGGATTTGATCCTTTGCTAGACCCCTTCTTTGCTTTACCTTTTCCTGCTAGGGCAACGTTTTCCTGTTCTGCCTCACTTTTCTGACTCTTACTACTGACACCATTGACAAGGCTTAGTCTAAGCTCCTCTTGAGTGAAGTCACTCCATAGTCGATCCCAACTCGGTAAGGTGTCTCATCCATTAATAACTTGAACAAAGACATCCCACTGCTTAGTAAACCCATTTAGGGCTATTCATACTAGCTCGTCATCATCTGGTTTATCTCCAACAGTTGCCAACTCATCTTTGACAAGTCTAAGTCTGGTGAGGTAACTTGTAACGTCCTCTCCCTTGTTCATCCTGGTGTTACTCAACTTTTCTCTGAGAATCAGCTTCTTGTTAGTGGTAGCATTCTGGTACAGATTCAAAATGGTGTCCCACATCATCTTCGTTGTATCCAACTCTGCGATATGTGGAACAATATGATCCTTAACACCATCAAGAATCAACCTCCTTGCCTTGGAATCTTCCTTCTTATATGCTAAGAGCTATGCTGGATCTGTAGGTATAGCTACAACATTGGTAACATATTCTTTGATACCATTCTCTTCCAGCAATAAAGAAATTTTGGCTTTCCAGACACCAAAATTTGAGGCTCCATCCAATCTGTTCTGATCTCTTAAACCTGCTAAGGCCATCTCAAACAAAAAATAGTAATACTAAAGAGGTAGAACTGGGTTTTATAAACCTTCTATTTTCCTTTCCTTCCTGTGCCTGCGCTAAGCTCTTTCTGCCCTTAGATCTGCTCTAATACCATGTGAAAAATCTATTGCAGTTACTAATTATTAATCTCCTATCTATAAAGATTATTTGACTGCTGAAAATTAATTCACAGCAAATACTGAAAAATAATACAACTGCAACTTCACAAATAAAACTCACAGGAATAGAGAAGAAAAACATGCAAACTAATAAACACAATATTTTTGGACAAATTGTCCCTGGAAAAACCCCAGAGGGAAAACCAGTACTGCAAATAAGGAATTATATTAATCTTTAGCAAATCAAGAGATACAAAAGAAACTGCTTGCCTCTCACTGACAAAGCTCCGACAATATTCTTCATCGAAAATTCTTCTCTCAATTTCTCCTGCTAAAATTCCATTGCTGCTGCCTCCAACGCTATCATTGCAAGACTATTTGCTATCACTGCAAATATTTCTCCAACTTGTGTCTATCAGTCTATGTTCTCCAAAAGTCCAATGACCCCCTTTTAAACTATTCTCATTGGAAAACCAATGGCCAAGATTTAATCTCAATCAATGGCTAAGATTAATTAGACTCTAACAAACCCTAACTAACCGGTTTCTAGAAGTCTCTAGAGGAATCAATTATTTAATTAAATAATTAAATATCTAGACCTAACTAACTTCTATCTAGAAGTCTTTAGAATTAAATGCTAATTCTTGGAATTGGGGAAACAACTGTCCGAGCCACAATATTAAATTAACACGTTATTTATAGGAGGCTTATAACATGGAGTCAATAGAGCCCAGTCGTCTCTTGTAAGGAGAGATTGGTCTTGTCAATTGATTTAATCATTTCATCTTATTAAGAAGCTGCACAACAATGGTGAACGTCTACGCTGGTCAATTGTTCGGTAATGACTAATGAGTGTTCTCGCACATATTGACGGACTCAATCCATATTTTATATTTACATGAATTTTGTAAGATTTGGTGAATCTTGATTTTTGTATTCTGATGGAAGAAAATGGTGGATGAATTTCGATTTTCAAAAGAGAAGATTGTATTCCACAAAGAAATAGAAGAAATTCGTGGATGAATTTTGATTTTCGAAAGAGTTGATTATATTTCATAAAGAAATGGAAGAAAGTCATGGAAAATAGATAGAAAAGATAAGCTTATTTTGTCTTTGGTGAATCTTGATTTTCAAGAGAGAAATTTGTAGTTCACACAAAAATGGAAGAAAGGATAAGCTCACTTTAGTCTTATAATCCCAATAATTACAAATTGTTATGTGTTGAATAATTAGCAAGTTATTATCTTTACTTCAAAAATGTTGTTTCTTTAAACTCTTAAGGGTAATTCAAAGTTAGCAAATTTTTTATCTAGCTTCTAATTGTAATAATAATTAAATCAAATGAAAAATATGCTTACAATTATTATTGATTAAGTTTTCTATGTTCTATTTATTTAACTTCTCATTTGTGAATTTCTACTTTGAGAACAAAAAAAATAGTACATTTTTTGGTGCTCAATTGCCCACTAATTCTCAATGTTGGAGAGAAAATATTGATCTCTCATCCACATATTCTCAAACTAGAAGGGACATATCTCTAGCTTCTACTCATCCAAAATACTTATAACTAAATGAGATAATTATTTGACCCTAAGAATGACACAATGCTAGATTCACATGTTTTAGGGAAGATGCAACAACCCCTCCAACAAATGAATCCATCTATCTTTTCATAAATATTACTATGAATCCAACTATAATTTTTCCAAGTGCGCTTCTTATTCATGAGTGGAATTCTATATAAATTAGTTCTTGAGATAAAATCTAAAAACTTAATCTATGATTGACTCCCCCAAAGATTGTATTTATCAAATAGAATTGCATTGGAATCTCCTCCAATAATAAAAGAAGGAATTTTGGGAGATAGAAAAATATATCCATTTAATTCCACACATTCTTCTGAAAAATAAATATTAGGCTCATATATATTTAAAAAAAAAAAAACTAATATCTAGAGGAGAGACAAATTACTTTACATACCAACTACTCTTTCAAGCTTTGAAGAGAAACTACAAATGGTTGCCAAAAAATAGCCAAACCACTAGAATACCCCTTTACATGCACAAATAAAACATTCCTATCTTTTCAACATCATTCTCAAAATCTTTGCTTCATTTCTATTTAGTTTTGTTTCTTATATAAAAAATATATCCATATTTGATATATCCATTTCACACTTAACTAGAAACTTTTCTTTTTTTTGGAATTAAGACCCCTAACATTTTATAAGGTGATACTCATTTATAATTGGGAAAGGGGATTTTCCTTCATAGATCTCAAAAGCATATTTATTTTCATTTGGTCATGAACTTCACCATCTAGAGTTAGGAATTCCTTATTAAATTTTCTACCTATCTTATTTTTTTCACCACAATCATATTTATCCATTGGAATTACTAATTGACCGATCCCTCTCTTATCTAGAGATAGGACATAAATTTTAACCAGAGTTCCCATCATAGCTAATAGGTACCAAGTTGACCATAACACCCATCTCCATGTATTCCAAGGGAGTCCGAGAACATTGGCATTATCTATTAGGATTTTAGAGGCCACCACCTTATCATTTTCCTTTTCTACCACCTCCTCCTCAAATAGAAAGGGATCCTCAACATCCTTATTGAGTAATGTATAGTTTCTCCTCTTATTGGATATACCAAATAGGTATAATTTAAAATTCAAATTATTCTCGATTTTACATCAAATTCTAGCCACTTATGTCTAGGCGAATGCACTAAATTATTAACCTCCTCGGATTGATCAACATACCACATTGCATTTGTATCTATAGAAGGAAGGGAATAGTCAATTGTGATCTTTGTTCAAGGAGGAGAACAAAAAATACTATGGGGAATAGGGTCCACTTACACCTTAACCTTATTTACTTGGATTTTGAGGGTATTGGGTTCTTCAACCTCAATCTTTTGGATCCAAGAACCATACTTTATAATGATTTCAACCCTATCAAGGATTTCCTTAGCAAGGTTGAGATTAAAATAGATACATGTACCCATCGTAAATACATGGTTGGTCATTGAATCATCCATAGAGACAAAGGATCCTAGATAATTACCAATCTCTTTCAAGATTTCTTTAGACCAATCTTTGATAGGTAAGTTCTAAAGCGTAACTAACATGGGGATAAGAGTAATTTTATGAACTAGTAGATCAGATTCTAGCTCTCATTCTTTGATATAGAAATCAACACCATCCATTAGAGAAGGACCATTATTTAATATATCTTGTTTTATCTCTTTCAAACACAAATGATTAAATAGTATCCCATCAGAAAATTTCTAATAATTACCTCTTGTCCCCAATTAGTTTTACACTAACTAGTGATTTTGTCCTAAGCTAGCTAAAAAAATGTTCATTTAATAAAAAGTTTTTTTTTATGAAGCCTTAATTGAATGATCTAGGGTAAGCAAGTTCATAATACTCAAAGTCCTCAACTTTACCCTACAACCCAAAGGAATTATATTGGTTGCCAGATCATGAAACTTGGGGTTAGATCATGATCATTTAACTTCTTAGCTTCTTCGAGCAATGATTACCTTCTATTGGCCTTCATTCCTTAGAAAATCCATGGTAATTGACCTTCTAGTTGTAGGACAAATGATTCTCAACTTGGTTGGTGCTACCTCTTTGGGGATGAACCATATCTTTCAAAGCATTAATACCTAAGAGCCATTCTCATGACTAGTGCTTTTCTATTGGCCAAGGGTATGGTTAAACTTATTATGAGCTAGATCCTTCCTTCCATATATTCATCTTTAAATTCTTTCATAATATTTTATTTAAATTCCTCTTAATTCACCAACCCATTGCTCCAATCTCTGCATCTGATTATTTTGTCTACATTCTACAAAATACCTATTTTTTCTATAAAAAAAGGGAAGATTGATTCAAATTCGGCTCCCTAAGAAGAGCTTAGTTATGGGCCATTTTAAAATTATATTTCTTTCCAAAAGGGTGATAAGTCAACTGACTCATATTTACTCTTATTATGAATTTTTAATAATGTGCCACTACTAAAATATGTTGTTTCTTGTGCTATCCTCTCTAACAATTGAAAGAATCCATTGCTTTGCATACCTTCAAATAAAGCATGTTTTTCCTTTCTATATAACAGTCTCAATATCTATGGTTTTTTAAAGCTATGGAATTCTTATATGTTGTTGCATTGGTTTTACAATGATTATTTATGGAAGTTAAGGGAGAGGGAAAATATTGGAAGGAACAATGATATATCATCCCTAGTCAATTATTTATGGAGTAGTAAAACAATATAATTATGATTCATATGACAAATATGGATAACTAATGGCATTATGAATTTAGTAGAAAGATACAAAGAGTATGGGTAGTTCAAGTAGTTCAAAATTTACAATGAAAAAGCTCTAGAGCATGGCATCACTGTAAAGATAGTTTGTCATCATATCATCTAGTGCTAAGAGGTTTCCACAATCCATTTAGAATGTAATTTTATTGCTTCTAGCTTTGATTGTGTGTGAGGTTTCCACAATCCATTTAGAATGTAATTTTATTGCTTCCGTCTAGATGAAAAAACTCACACACAATCAAAGCTAGAAGCAATAAAATTACATCATATCATCTATTAGAAAGATCAAATAGAAATACATCTTTCATGAAGAAGAGGAAGAGTGAGCCAAAAAAAATCCCACATTTAGATGCTACCATTTACATAAAATCAATTTTGATTTGTAATTGAAGTTGGATTACAAGTACTTTTTTTTTTTTTTTTGAATTTGTGATATGATTTGGTTTATAAGAATATAATTCTAGTTTATTTTATATATTGAATATTGTGAACAAGAAAAATAGGCAAACCAAGCAAACAAACACAAAAGATTCAAACACAAATAAATGAACCCAATACCTTACTTTCACCTTCACCTTCAATTTCAAGCAATCAGATGATAAGCACCCAAGAACCTTTGTTGTGCTCAAAATATGTGATTGTCAATTTGAATGTTTGTGACTACTCTCAAATCAGCAACATAACATTATCATTTGTTGGATTATGGATTTCATAGCATAAGATTACATCAAGGATTGTGTTATGTAAATGATGTAATGTGATGTTGAAGTTATAAATGTTTGGTAGGATGAATCAATTGGTTAGATTTAATCTAGGATCATGAGTTTGATCATGGTTAATGAATGTGATGAGGAGAGGTAGGAATAATGGACGAGTTGGTTGGAGATAACAAAATAATCAACTCATTTGATTGGTGAATTTATAATTAATTAATGTTTAATTTCATTTGTGATTATTAATCAACTAAATTGATGATTGAATGAAGTAAAGTTAATTGATTGTATAAAGATTAAATGAAAGTAAATTAATTGCATGAAAAAATTAACTAATTATATGAATGGATTAACTAATTAAATAAATAAATTTACTAATTTTAATTGAATAATTAATTAAATAAAATGGTACTTTTAAAATATTATTTATTTATGAATAATATTGAAATATAATACAAATTTTAATATTTTAATTTATTTATGAATGAAAAATGATTGAGGAAAATTATCTCGACTTAATTAAATCTATATTATTTAAAAGAGGCATATAAAGCAGAGTTTTATTAAAAAATGCGGAGTCAATAACTCGAAGTCGTCTCTTTTAACTTATGAAGAAGCTGTGAAGCCATGTACAATGGTGAAAAGTCTCTTTCGTTTTTAGCACAACAAAGTCTACGATGGTCAATTGTTCAGCAATGACTAACGAGTGTTCTCGCACGCATTGACGGACAGAATCCATATTTTAAGTTTACCTGAATTTTGTAAGATTAGGTGAATCTTGATTTTCAAGAGAAAATTTTATTCTACAAAGAAATGAAAGAAAGTCGTGGATGAATTTTGATTTTTGAAAGAGAAGATTTTATTTCACACATGGGAAATGGGAAGAAAAAATAAGTTCATTTTGTTTGTTGTGATTCTTGATTTTCAAGAAAGAAATTTGTATTCTACATAAAAATGAAAGAAAGTCGCGAATGAATTTTATATTTTCAAATGAGAAGATTGTATTTCATGGAAAATGGAGGAAAAGATACACTCACTTCTTCTTTGGTCAATCTTGATTTTCAAGAGATAAATTTGTATTCCACACAAAAATGAAAGAAAGTTGTGGAAAATTGAGAGGAAAGGATAAGCTCACTTTTGTCTTATACTGCCAATACTTAGCCGATGGTCTACATATAGTGTGAGATTTGAGCCTGAAACAAGTCTCACGCTTGCAAATCACTGTTGGGTCGTTGGAAAACAAGTTTTAGTTGTTGTTTAATGGTAAACCAACTGCCATTCAATAGTAAAAGCCTCCAAAATATCAAGTGAAACCCACCAAAATCTCACTTATCACATAAAAGTCAGATAAATATTGATTTTCCAATTTGATGCGAGCATTCTATTTCTATTTGCAATGTTTTTGTCAATTGATGACAACTTTATTTTTTCATTTGCTTTGCTTTATGTTTTAAATCTATATGCAAATATTTTGAAATCAAATAATACCTCATTTCTTTAAGGAAAATATCTATATCTGTCTAAGTTTATTTCATTCTATTATTTAACACTTATTATTAATTATTTAATCCAATCATATACAACTAGAATTTGTAGCACATGACATCTATATGCAGCCATGCACAAACACATACTCTCTAACATATTAACATATGTATAGCTTTATATCGGCATAATCCTTGAACCTCCTTTAGATGCAAGTGCTAGTTATTCTTTTACTTATTGTGTATTGTTATGCGCTGATGAATAATTAGCAAGTTATTAGCTTTAGTCCAAAAATGTTGTTTCTTGTAACTCTTAAGAGTAATTCAAAGTTGTAAAAAATATATCTAGCCTCTAATTGTAATAATAGTTAAACCAAATGAAAAATATGCTTACAATTATTATTGATTATTAACATAAAATATATTATTGTATATTGAATTTATTATTAAAATATAATCATTGAAAATTATATTTAAAACTAAAGATGTGAGAAATTATATATTTAAAATTGTTGTCAAGTTAAATCGTTCATAAATAAGATATATTATAGAAAAAATAATATAAAATTGAGGATGCAATCTAAATTTATATATAAAAAAAATGGTGAGATGCAATTTTTTTAATATTAAAATAATTTTTGAGACTATTTTTATATAAAATAGAGTAAGAGGTATATAATTTCTATACAAAAATGAGTGTTGGGAGTTTAGTAAATATATAAATGTGTAACTTATATATTAAATTAGGTAAGTTTATATCATGAAATATATATTGTAAGTGTGGTTAGACGTAGTGTAACAAATTCACAAAGCTTACTTCAAAAAAAAAATGTGTCCTTTAAGTTAGGTTTATATGAGAGATGATGTATGGAAACATTACAAACCTTCATTTTGAGAATTGAATGTATTGTGAATTTTCTATACATGAATATATAAAACATAATTCCTTAAAAATGTATAAATTTTCTACTTGAATATAATTAAAAACAATGGATTCATCTTTTTGCATCGATAGGGGTGATATATATGTTGTGAGTAGTATTAAATTCCACATTAAGAAGTGTGTAAATTTCATTATATTTGAACACTTATTTGTTATTACCATTTGCTCTTTCACATCTATAATATACCAACATTTAGATTACTACTCATCTTTAGAGATTCTACAAAGCATTTAATATGTTACATTTCAATCAATGTCACACAAAGCGTAATTTTTTTGGATTTTTAATTTTACAAGAAAAGCTAATGAGTAAACAATCATAATAATGAAAAATAAAGGAGAAAGATACAATGAACATAAATAGAACACACAAGGAAAATATAATCTAGAGACAAAGTGTGATAAAAAGTGAGGAACATATCAATTGTACAATTTTTATAATAATTATCTTAATATAATTTTTAATCTTGTATATTTTAAGCAATTATTGTATGTTTAAAAATAATGGAGAACAATAATTAATATATAGATGAAACATTATGATAGGGAAGACAAGTGATATTTTTTTTTGATGCAGGAGCATCTGGTTAATTATTTAGTTTGTTTAAAAATGCATACATAAGAAGAGGGTCGAATTGAAAAAAGATGAATGGAATCGACTAATGTAAAAAGGGCAACCATTCAATGTTGCATAGAGTTTTTGGTGGATTAAAATGTTTGAATTAAAGATTTCTAGCTCATATGGAAAAGGGGTGACACCAAACAAATGTAGAGGTGGTTAAAATGCAGGTTGAGCCATTCTAAAATGGTATTTTAAACTTTAAAAACTTGAAAATAAAATGAAAACTAAATGCATGGAAAGTGAATGGATGTGGAGAATGAAGGGGTGTGGGGATGAAGAAATTCAGCGTAGTTGGAATGTGAAGAAAAATAAAATAATGCAAACTTAACATGTGAATGGAGAATGACAAAAGGAGGAAATGGTATGCATGGTGGGGATAGAGGTAGAGGGGTCGCACCACACCTCAGCCAATGGGTAGTAAGGATTGCCAAGTAAAATAAAAAATTACAGAGTGAAATATTCAGATGATGTGATTGAATGCAAGGATAGGCTGCGCAACAGTTGAAGTTAGTTACAAAAATGACAGGTTAAAATGTGCAGAGAACAACAGAGTAAAAATGTATTAAGGAAGAGCAAGATTCAGGTTGTGTATGACCAATGTAGATTGGGAAATGAAAAATGGTGCGGATGGAGAAAAGAAGATTGAAAATAAACAAAGGGTAGGGTTTCCGGATGAGTCAATTGAGCCTTCGAATAATGAGTGCATATATAGGATTAGATAGAACGAGGGAGGATGTATACCAAGGAGTAAAGAAATTTTGAATTTATAAAATGAATAATGTAGAATGAATAAATTGAATTAAATTTGTGATGTTATTGAAGTTGTGGATATCAATAAAAGTATATGCTTATCGTCACCGCTTTGGTGTAATTGGGTTGGTTATTATTGACAAATGTAATTATCAAGTTAATATTGAATTGGCTGTAAATATGTGAATTTGTGTGAGGATTGGCTTGGACAGTGAGGGTGAAGTTCGTTTGCATTATATGGTATTAGAGCTAGAGGTTCTGAGTGCATAGGCAAAGCCATAAACATGAGACAACCTATGTCAGGACCGTGTTAGCAATGGTTGTCATTGATGTCAACATTTATTGTCGGTTGTCATTGATGTCAACACCTAATGAGATTGTTGCATATCCTTGGGAAGATAGTTGGATTGTTGGTTGGCATTGGTTGTCATTGTTGACTACAATTTGTTTGGGATTTCATTAGTGTATGACGATGTGTTGTTGAAGTTCATGGTTGGATGTCATGCCTTGTCTAATGTTAATCAAAGATATATACTACATAATTATTGTCAACAAAGTTGATTTCATATTGATATATTAAGATGAGGATTAGAAGTGATGTTGATGATGGAGAGATTTTTCTGGTGATCTACTATACATGTTGTATGCTCTCTTGTGATGTTATTGAAAGAAATTTCCGGCCTCCGCAAGTTGTTGAAAGGTTTTGTTCTTGAAATTTGCTGTGAAGACTGTTTGGGAGAATGTTATGCATTCCTTTGCTATTAGAGATGTGGTCTTGCGGTTTGGTATTTAGTGTTTGTGCTTTGTGGACATTGCACTCCTATCTTTTTCAGCTCACATGTGTTTTCGAAGAGGTTTTTATGAATTATAAAAGGTTAGTAGTGTTCTTGGTTGTTTGGACTAGTCTAGAAAATGCTTCGCATTTCTTTGCATTGATGTCTTTACTCCTATGGCTTGGTGAATGTGCTCTCAGTGCCTATGTAGTATCTCAGTTCCAATTTTATGTGTTGAAGTATTGTACAGTTAAAATGTTAATATTATATCATGACTATGCATTAAGTGCTTTGAGGTTGAAGTACTTTGTTTATGGTTGTTTTGTGGTGGTTGTTGGTGGCATGACAGTATGAAATAAGTTTCTAGAATTGTTTTTAGATTTTAATGGAACATTCCCATGTGATTTGCACCTTGTTGATTGAGCTCCTTGGTGCTACATTGTGTCTTGAGTTGGTTTTTTGGGTTGTCTGTGGATATCTAGCCAACAAGGCTTATTTTCTTTCTTTTGATAAATTCTTAAGGGTTTATGCCAGCATATGAAGTTGTAATATGATAGATTTGGGTCTTGGACTATCTTGGTTGAGACCGCAATGAATTAATTCAATTGGAAGTATTTTTTTTTGGGGATGATTGGTTATGTGCTTCACATTTCCCTATTGTTGACTTAGGTTGATGTGTGCTAGCATGTGAATAGCTTTGGATCACTTTGGAAGATACAATAAGACTATATTTTTTCTTCTCTATCCTTTTGATAGGACCAAAGTAGGTTGTTAGTATGGGTGACTTGAAGAAATCATAGCTTGTATTCTTTTTTGGCTGACGTGATTGAAGTTTTGAAGTATTGTGGTGGATATAAATGCAAGATCATTTTAGTTGCGAATGGATGGACGTCTAAAGAAGTGTAAAGAAGTGTGAGTGTGGAATTTATTGAATATCTAGCATAGTTAGTGATAAAAGTGTCAAGAAGAAAGATAAGATGTGCCTTAATTCCTCAGTCAATAGAGTGAATTGTTGACAAATATTGTAAATTTTATAAATCCTTTTTGTATCCTACTCTGAGATAGTGAATCTCATCAGGTCCTTGTATCTTTCCCCTGTAGTTGTATTTGCTTTAGTTTTTCAAGTCCTTTGTATCTTTCTCTAAGGTAGTGTACCTTACTTTGCAAGTCTTTTTTGGTAGTGATCCTTTATATTGTGAGTTAACTCTCACCATGGTTTTTCCCTCATTGGGTTTTCCACATAAATATAGTTTTATCTTGTGGATGTGTGTTTCTTTCCTCTTTTACCATTGCTGATGATCTCGTTAAGGATAAAATTTATATATCTTTCATTGTTGAAGATTTTTGAGTTTGCTGAAGGTTTAAATTTTTGCTAATCAGTTTAAAGGTTTTTACTTGATTAAGAATCTTGTATTATGCTAGAGAGTTCAAGGTCTAGAGGGGTTCAAGTTTTTGTAGATACTAATTCATCCCCCCTCTCAGTATCTAGTGTGTTCAACATTTGGTATGAAATCAAATTTCCTTTGAAGAAGCTTGACCACTTGAGGTAAAGGTCCATGATGTCACATGATGGAGCTTACAAGGGTTCTAGGTTTGATGGGTCTAACTGTTGGAAGTTTGGGGAGATTGTTGGAAGGATGTCATTGATGATGCTATTTGACAACATGAGCATGGAAGGTGTAGAACAATGTTTTGCAATGTTGTCATTGATGTCAAAATTGTAACTTATATGAAGATTTTAGTTGCAGACCATTTTTATTAGTTCTAATAGGTTTTCAAGGTTTTGAGGAAGACATTTTCGCCAGTTGGTTTGAATTGGAGATATTAGTTGTGTGGAAAATTGGCTAAGTGTCAGTTCTACTTATACAGTGTTATAGAGCACCAATTTTTGGGTTTGTGCCACTCCATAAATGAAGATTTCACTCTACACTTCTAATATCATTTTGTTGGATGTTAGATGCATATAATTCCAAAATTTCATCATGTCTTGACAAGTGGTTTGAAAGTTATGAGATAAAATTTCAGCCTAGAAAATACAGTTATTTTTTATACAGTGTAGTTGCGTGGGAGATTTTGCACATCTCCACGAACGAGTTTTTGACTTTGCACTTTTTAAGATAAGTTGCCAAATGGTAGTAGAGTATGAATTCAAGTTGGCATCAAGTTTTGAGATCCGCGTGTCAAGATATGGATACACAGTTGAAGGATTTTTCTATTAGGTCTTATGTGAAGTCGACCTAATATGTTTGAAGGTATGCAAAGGTTAAATATACATATTACAGTCTTATGTGGGATCTATTATAGGTTCATGTCGACCGATTTCAAGCTCTTTTGAGTTTCTAATTATGGCATGTTGTATGTATGAACGTTTTGGAGCCGACAAGTTATATTTTGATTGTTACATCTAATTAGGCCGACCTAATTGATGTTACATTTGATATAGATATATATGTTAAAGATAATTTTGGTGTTTTTGTTGCAATATGTGACCCTTGGTCTCCTCTTCCTGTGGTAGGTGTAGTCCAATGTGACGCTTGGGCTTCGTGACATGGTTTAACCACCTCCTATAGATCTTGATCTTGTATAAATCTAGTGGTTGTATCGAGCATTAACAAGTCGATCTTTGGTGCAACAATTGGTATAAGAGTTGAGGTCGCAGTTTCAAACCCCACTCTTGTGCTAGGGGGGATTGTTGCAAGGTGTCACCCTTGGTCTCCTCTTCCTGTGGTAGGCATAGTCCAATGCAGTGCTTGGGCTTCGTGACATGGTTTAACTGCCTCCTGTGGATCTTGATCTTGTATAAATTCAATGACTATATCGGGCATTAATAGGTCGATCTTTTGGTGCAACGACAACCGCCTGTGCAATAGTTTTGAAGTGTGGAATTAATATGTGATGTGTGTTCCAAATTTCCTACGTGTGAATATCATCATAGTAGAGTGAATTTAAGTTGTGAATGTTGAGTTGAAGATTAGAGTTGTGTGAATGAAGAGCAAGGTAGAGTGTTAAATTAAAATAAGATAAAGTATGTTTATTGTGCTTCAATGGAACTGTATCCATACATATGTTAGATGCAATTGTAACAGTTCAAAATAGGTTGTGATCCATCATCTCTCTTCTATATTTTTTCTCTATGGATAGTGAGTCCACCTACAATGATCACTTTTGTAAATATACTATAACTAGTTATAATATATTGTGAGTTAACCCTCACCATGGTTTTTCCCATTTTGGGATTTCCACGTAAAAATATTGGTGTTCATGTGTTATGTGATGTTGTGAATCTTTCATGCTTTCTTTCTTTATTACATTTGAATATGCTTTGGTAATTAGACATTTAATGTTTGAATGGTTTAAGAGAATATTGATGAACATCCCCCCTTCTTAGTATTCTAGATGTTCAACAATTGGTATCAGAGCTTGGTTCCTTGGAAGGAGCTTAAACGCTTTCAGAAGTCTTGGAAGTTGAACATGTGGCTATTATAAAGTTTCATATTCCTCCAGAAGAGATTCTAATAGTTGGATTCATAGAATAAGATTGCATGCTTGACAAAGATGGAGAACTCAAATTTGCCAAGTTGAAGACCTTGAAAAGACTAAAGATGAAAACAAAGATCTAAAAGAAAATATCAAAGAATTAAATGAGTACATCAAAAAATTCAGAGAGAAAATCAAGAAATTCAGAGAAAGGCATAAGGAATTCAGTGAGAAATTGAAGCAAGTAAATGAATCCATCATTGGTTTGAAAGTGCAAGTTGAAGAAAAGAAAAGAATTGAAGAATGCTTGAATGCTTTGGTGAAAAGAAAATCAAAGGAATGTGCAAGGCTTGAACAAGAAGTGGTAAATCTGATATTAGACTTGGAGAAAGAAAGAAGTCGTGAAGAAAAATTTAAAATGAGTGCTACAAAGCTTGATGAAATGATTGCAAATCAGAAAAAGACAAAGAAGGTTTGAGATTTGAGATAGGAGAAAGTTCAAATTCAAATCAAACATTAAATACTGGAAGGAAGATTGAAGATTAGAAGAACAATGACAAGATTTGGAATCAAAGGAATGAAGTTAGAAGACCACTGGTAAGATAACCAAATGTACAAAGTTACCCATATTTCAACGGTTTTTGTTATTCTTGCAATAAATTTGGACATAAAGAAATGGAATGTAGAAGTAGAATGAATCAGAATGCTCCATCCTTTTCTGGTCAATGTTTTACATGCAAAATATTTGGTCATAGAGCTACTGAATGTAGAAATCAAATGATGAATGGCTATACCAATGGTAGAATGATTCAATATTTCAATGGCTACTTTTATACATGCTATGGATTTAGACACAAAGTTAATCAATGCATATCTAGAGTGAATATAAGGAACATTGTTCAGAAGAATTTTGTATGCTACAATTGTGGTAGACCTAGACACATTTCCAAGTTTTATAGAATTAGAAATACAAGGAAGGATAATCTAGTAAAAATGAATGAACCAGTTAAAAATTTTGATCTAGTAGAAATAAAGAAGGAAATGGAAAATATTTGGAGAAAGAAGGAAGAGATAGAAGGCAAGGGAGAATATGTACCATCCTCTGATGTAGATGGTTCCTCCAAAAAATAGATTGAGAGCTATGGCTTAGATGGAGCTTTAATGGAAATCTTTTGTCCCCTACCAAAGAAGAGGTGTTGAAGCCTCAACACGAAGATATGTGATGTAGATCAACATGCTTCATCTATTGGTGAAGATTGTGGAAGAAAAAATGAAGATGAGGAAGTTTTTGAAGCTTTAGAAGCTGTCTGTGAATATAGATAAAGGGTTGCCAACTTTATGGTTTGAAGAATTCAATGAAAAATTAGGTCAAATCAATGGATTATAAGTAATTCCACTAAGAAAAATTCATTTCACAAAAACATTTGAGTAGGAGCAGATCAGTGAGGAAAGAACTCAAAGTATTCAAGGCAATTTGTGACTCATATTGTTCAAACCCTAGCTCTGCAAGCAAAGATAAAGGTGTTTACAAATATTTTTACCCTAGTTTTTTAAGAACTTTGTTGGAAAATCAATTTAAATCTATTTCGATATGGCTACAACAAGGGTTATAGAGATAACATAGAAACCTTAACAAAAATTCAAGTGTCCTATGAAATCCATAGAAGATGACCCGTTAGGCACATTTTCACACATTCCTTATGGGTTTTTACCAATTGAGGATATTGGGATCTACATTCATGGTAGGATAGAATAATTTGATCAATCTAAGTTAGGGGAATTGTGGGTTAAATAGCTTACTAGAGAAGACTTTTCCCTAAAGCCAAAATTTCAAAACCTAGTTGTGAAGAAACTAGATGCATGACAATGGTTCCCTAATTTCTATTTTGATAGCAAGTGGGTTAGAATGGCATTGTTGTCATGAGGATTGCACCCTAGATGCTAAGCTTGAAGCTCAACAATCCCATGAAACATGGAAACACCTTTGAGCCTGTGGGTTGCTCATATTGAAGGTGAATCTCTAGACTGTGGGCTGGTTCCCTTTTGATATCCTAGAATTTATTGATTTGTATGGGAAAAGGGAGAAATATTAATTTATAAAACTGATGGAAACTTGAATGGTAAACTATTTCTAGGAGATGATACACCGAAGAATACTATCGTGCAGACTTTTTCAAAACTAATATTCTTCAAAAACTGTTAACACAACTCAATTTGAGCACCTTGATCACAAAAATATTAACAGCTTTGTTTAACCTTTTCTTACTAAGGAAAATAGGGCTTTCACAAATTAAGAGAAAAGATAAACTTAAGAGCACAATCAATGACCTGCGACAAACTACTATTGTGTACATGCATCAATAAATGAGACAAAAATTTAAAGGTTTCTGATTTTGAAACACATCAAACTTGGATTAAATCATTTAAAAGAGACCAAACACCAGAAATTGAGAAGGTAAACTCTATTTATATTGAATACTCTGAAGGAAAACTCTGAAAAACTCTAAACAATATGCTAAAAACAAAGTATTATTGTTTATTAATTAGCCGTAGAATGAGTTACAAGATAATCTCTTTATATAATGCAAAGGCAAAAAAAAAGAATTGAGGAAAAAGACTAAGTATTTTCCAATATATATAATGGATAGTAACTCCAAGGCGCCAAGAGATGGAACTCAAAGCCAATTGAAGGTGAAAAAATATCTCTAAATATCTTCTCATGAGCAAAGAAGAAAAGCCATAAAAAGGGGAGTCAAAACTAAAACAATTTGAGCAAAAATAGGCTCAAACTGACTGTCACCACAAGTTTGATTGAAATTGACCCCCTTTTCACTCCTCTAGCTGAAATTAGAACTCAAAACTCCACAATTGACTCCATTATGACTTTGCATGACTTTAGTTCTATTTCACTTGTGTTTCTTGCATGACTTTGGGAAAAGGTAACTTTTTGATTAAATATTAAAGATAATCAATTATGATTATTTTAATATTTAACATGTGATAGTCTCCCTTTCATGCATTACATGGTAAATATTAAGGTAATTAATGAAATATCACCTTTAATATTTAATTACATAGTCAATTTTGTCTAACATTATGCAAGAAACACAAGTGAACACTCCTTCACTTCAAAAACAAATGATAATATTGAAACTTGACTTTTAAACCCACCTTTAAACTCATGGTCTCCTATTGATCATTAGGTTGATTGACTTAAAAGTCAAGACCATGGACACCTATGTGAAATGATTTTATTTTAAAACATAAGTAAAAAAAACCCATCATTAGGGCATCGAGTAAAAACTATCGAACCCTAAAAACTTATCATTTTGCACTTTGTATCTTTTGGAGAAACCTCTATTGCTGGCCACCATCATGGGTAGCGTTTAGAGCTTGAATACTTTCATTTCTCTGTATTTCTAGGTGATTTCTTGATAAATTTTGTAGAAAAATGTGTGATAAGTGTTTCTTTGTTACAAATCTAGGCTTTGACCTCCATTTTTGAAGCATTTTTTGGCCTTCAAGCCACGACCTCACCATTTTATGTTGTATTTTCTTATACCTATGTTTATGTTTCTTTTCTTGAGGCTGATATTGAAGAGATTTTTGAAGCTTTTTTGCTACAGAATTTGAAGGCATTTCTATCTATAATAGACCAACAAAAAACTTTGGGTAAGTTTCCTATCATTCAAGTATTGCTTCCCTCCTTTAATTTTTACAAGATATGCTCGATTTGAACTTCATTGGGTGGAGAATGATGAATGTAATTGCTTTTCCTCATTTATGAAAGAAAAATATTAGTATATTTTTTCTTTCTCTACTCATTGAATATATTGCATGCTCTTCTTGAATGATCATGGTTGTGGCTATACTTTCTATGCATCTTCTTAAATGCTGAAGGTTGCCTCCATTCTCATGTGTCTGGCTACTCACCTTCCTGCTAAAAAGGCTAAATCTTGAGCCATATCATCAACAACCCTCTCAAGAGCTCGCACCCTACTTTCAAAGGAGACCATGCTATGCTAAGAGTTTCCCATGAAACCCCATTTATTAAAGATACTCTTTCCATCCAATGATCGTGTGAGAAGTCATTTGTAGTATCAAGCCCATTGTAAGTATCTCGTGTGTTTTGCATGCCAACTAGATCCAAATTTTCACCTTCTTGGCTTGCAGGCGATGCCTCAATCTATCCATGTTCGAATTGAATAGATGGTGGGCATCCCCAAGGGACAACTACTTCAACTTGCCATTCATCTAGTCCCTTTTTCTTGAGCTTTTAGAAAAATTCAAGATTTAATTCTCTATCAGTCAATACAACAACCTTTTTCTTCAAAAATCCTATTGTCTTTTTAGATATGTTACCACCTTGTAAATTGGAAAGAGAGCTGGAACCAATATTTTGACCCTCCAATAAAACTTTGTTTGGCCAACTCACTTTATTTGTTGTAGAATGTGAATGTTCAAGATCCACCTTTTGCCAAAATCATTGATATGGCTATCATGCAAGATTATTTTGTTGCACTTTTCTAATACTTCAAATTGCTACTTTGTAACACATGCAATTACTTCTCATTAACACATGAGATTTATTTTTTAACTGTCATACATTAATGAATGTGTTTGATTTCCTTTTTTAATGTGATCATAATCATTCATGATTGTCTTTAATCAATTACACAAGAGATTGACCTAATGTCCCTTTATAATGATGGTCTACTCATTGTGCATGATGGTTGACTCCTCTATGATGGCATTGTCCTTGATAACTATCACAACCATTAGATGACTTGTAAACTTTATGAATCTTTGTGATTTGAGGCAACGTTTAATAATTTGTTCCAATTTTTCATTAGACCTACTTTTCATGTACTCTTGTTCTTTGCATAGATCCTTAAATGATTGTCTTTCATTGCTCCTTTGTAGATTGTGCAACTTAATTGATGTGAGCTGTAATATGAAAAAAGGTTGTTGATAAGCATGCTAGGCTCAACCCTTGTGGGATCCCATTTTCTCCACACATTGAAATGTCAAATAAGATGAAACATAAAATGATGAACTTGTACTTGCACAGTGACCAAACTAGTTAGAAAAATACTGAATTTCAATGCTCTTTTCGATGATTTGATTGTCATTCAATGATCTGATTTTTCTCTTTGCACATATATGATAATGGCTCAATTGAATTAATAGTTGTAGGTTATATGTCTGTTGATAAAAACATATAATGATTTTTTATATCCTAAGCTCTAACAAATCTTTCAATCATTGCAGGTACATCTGAAGACCGAGTATGAGAGGAGCTGAAGATAAGAAGATCAAGCTGAAGATAGGAGGATCAACACCATCATTACAAGGCAATGAAGGATATGAACTCTCCTCATGTTTTTTTCCCTTATTTAATCTTTGGATATATAGCTTGCACTCTATTTTGTATCAATTCAATTTAGTCATTCTCATGGCTTGTGTGGGATATTTAAGCATTTTTTTATCTTGTTGAATAAGACAACAATATTATATATATTTTCATTTCAAAATGAATGAAATACAACATATTATGCAACTTTTTGTAATGTATTTCTATTGTAAATCATTGCTCAATAAGAACTGAACTTCATTTGAAAACTTCATATGCAAATGATAATGATTAGTAGAATTTTATTGTAGTACCTTTCTTTTTAGAAGTAGTTAGTTGTTCCAGCTCTAACAAAATGAGTTGTAGGTGAAATTTTGGTAACATTTTTGTTGAATGCTTGTCTGCTAAGCATGTCAGATGAGTTTCCTTAATAATCCATTGGGTATGGATTCAAATTATTCCCTCCTCATACTCTTGAAACCATTGTAACTCAGTTGTTTGGAACTATATAGCAATAGAACAAAACAATAAAGAAACTAAACATGGCTCTATTAAAGACAGGACCAGTAAACAATGCATCTACACTTTATTGAAAAACAAAATAGAAATGAAATGAAATGTGCCATAGACACTTATTATCTTGAAAATTACCCTACCCTACACTACCCAACAATGGTAATGTTTAGACATAACCATTCACTAGTTGTGAGAAATAACTTCCCTTTCTCACCAACTTAGGATGTGCTTCCTGCTTACAAATTGTCCAACAAAGATGGAGGAAAAGTAAATGTTGATTGCACAAATGAGATACTTCTCCAATCATGAAAATCACATCCCTTTCTCTTTTAGACAAGAGATGCATGCAACTATTTTGAATAGGGTGAGAAAGTTGCATTGATCCATTTTGATGCTCAATCTTGTGCTCCCAAGAAGATACTTCAACTAGTAACTCTTCTTGAATATCTTCCAACTATTCCAAGTGTTTGATAGGACATCCCCTTGTCATGACATTCAAGTTGTAAATTTTAGCCTCATGCTCATGCTCTATTTTCTCAGCCTTTTGTTCATGATTTTCAAGAACATTAAATGAAGTTGAGCTACCCTTTTGTTGATTTCTAAAAACTTTAGCCTTCCCTTGAAAAGGTGTTGATTGGAGGTAATATGCAAATTGTTCATTGGCTATTATAGTTTGATTATCTTGAATGATTTGCCTATTATTGTTTATAGGAGGATCAACTATTCTTTCTTTCAACTCTTCAATGAAAAGGGAATCTGGTTTGTTTGCATCATCTATAATAGTCTCTAAAAAGAAACCATTAATGTGTTCAATGGTTGTATTTTCTTCATCAAGGACATGATACCCCTATTGGATTACTGAAAACAAGTCCTCAAACTATTGTTCCTTATGTTCTTCGTCCATGATAGAATACAACTCCTCCTCTACAAAGTGGGGAATCTCATCAAATAAGTTCATATTGTACTCTTCCATAGGTTGAAATGAATTTTCCTCTTCTTTTTCAATAGCCTCTTTGACTTGAATATGTTGATCACATGTTGCTGCCTCATATAGTACTAGCTTATCATCTATGTTAGAACAAAAAATTCTATGATGCCTGAAAACATGTTCTCATCTAACTCATAACTTTTCATTAAATCCATATGATTTTTATCATTTAGTTATTCCATACTAGGCATAGATGCTATCATGCATGTGATATCCTCATTTTCACCAAAAAATTGAGGAAGTTCATAAAACAAGTCAGAAATGTTTTAAGATCCACTTTTTATTTTCGTTACATAAACATGTTCAATCTAATCTTGTTTTCCATCTAAGCTTGAAACAAAGGATTCAAGATCATTTGAAAATAGGGTTTCCTCATAATCTTCATTACTTTGTGGCATGAGAGGGCTTACCTTAGATTTAAGATAATCCTTCTGAAACACAACTTTTGATTTGCTTGCTTGTTCAATTTGGGAAACTTCATGCAAATCATTTTCATTAACCTCCAAAATAGGACTAACCTCTTATTGTCTCATATGGATAGAGGCTTCAATCTCATCTTGAAACAGTAGTACATCATGTTCTGCAATATCTTTTGGGTGTTCCAAATCAACTGGTAAGTCAAGTACCTATGTGGTTTCCTCAGCTTGCTCAATGAAACCAAGTAGTTGGTCAAACAAATATATCAATTGTTCATCCTTATGTGGTGCCTTCTCCAGTGAAATTTGGGCATCCTCTATTTGCAAGTTAAAGATCTTTAACAAGTAATCCCTATACTCTGCTTTCATTCATCTTATAAATAACATTAGATTTTTTTTCAAATGAATCATAATGCAATGGGTTAAGTAGCAAGTTTGATCCAACATCCTCTTCACATGTACTATGGTTATTTTGAGCTGGGGACACAGTACAAACATCATCAACTTCATACTCCTCTTGTTCATTATTTTGTTTCTCTAATCGGTAATACTCTACAACTAAATGTAGTGGATTCATACTTTTAATCTTATCCCTGATCAATGAGCTATCATAATAAATGGGTTGCTCTGCAACTATATTAGGTTGTACCTAATTACTAACCTCATATTGAAAGGGTTGATCTAGAATGGAAGGATCTATTTGAATGTCATGATTTTGGGTAAGAAAAAACTTGATCTACTCCTCTTTTACAGCTAACTCCCTCTTGATCTTTTCTTCGAATTGTATCTTTTGTGTCTCCAACTCTTGCTCACGAAGGTAGGCTTGATATTCTAACTCATGTAGCTGCAAATCAAGCTCCTTTTTCCTCTTGAACTCTTCTATCTACTTCATTACATTTAACAATGTGTCCTTGATTTAATTCATTCTATTCTTCATATCCTTAACCTCCTGGGGCTGAATCTAAGCATATGTAGGCTGATATGGAGTTTGAGCTCGGGTGGGTGGGTGGTAAGATTGATAAACTTGTTGGTTATTTGATGTGATATGAGAATTTTGGTCAAAACTAACATTGTAGCTAGTTGGGTATGGATGATAAGAGGGTTGATGCACAATATTTCATAGTATGGGGGTGGGTATACATGTTGACTATGAAAATTTGAAATTTCTAATCATATAAAGAGCTGAAAATTAGAAATAAAACTTGTATTTGAAACATACCATCACCGAATCTTGTTGAAACCAATAGATGTGCTTGGAGTCGCCAAGTATAAATTGTAACCTATGAAAGGTAAAAAACACTATTGTATATACTAGAATAATAACTTGCAAATTGAATTGCTTCTTTGAAATGAGCTTCAGAGTTCCACCGGACATGCCACAAACTATTGTCACAAGGATTGCACCCTAGATTCTAAGCTTGAAGCTCAACAATCGATTATGAGGCTACCCTAAATTATGAGGCTACCACTATCGACTTGTGTGCTGCTATGGAGGCCTTAGTGGCTTGTCCTTTTTCCCTGTCACATCAAGTCCGAGTGGCGGACTTAAGACACCAGCAACAAGTGGTAGATAGTTTTCTGCCAAGGGCACTCAAATCAAGGCTCGGCTCCACTGGCTCAAAATTGGTGATCGTGCCTCCAAAGAGTTTTTTTTGGCTCTTCATGCTAGACACTCTTCCCCAGGCATTAAAGCCATCAAAGATGGAAATCAAGTGTTTTCTGAGCTACCCGACATTCTCTAGGCTCTTTTGTGTCACTATGAGAAAGTTTTCATGGCTCAAGACCCCATGCCTGCGTGCCAGCAAGCCCTTTAGAGCTGCCTTGCTGTCGTGCCGCATAGGCTTTCTTTAGCCCAGATCAATTTCTGTGATCAATTGTTAACAATTGATGATCTCAAGGAAGCCATTTCCTCCATGGCCGATGATAAGGCTCTTGGGATTGATGGCTTTCCTTGTGAATTTTATAAAGCACTTTGGGACTGTATTGGGAGTGATTTGCATCATGTTTATCTTGAAGCCTTTCAAACCAATTCTCTAGGTAATTTAATAAATAAAGGCAATATTAAATTCATACCTAAGCCTTGGGATCCCATCACGCTTCTCAATGTTTCTTACAAAATCATTGTGAAGCCCTAGCTCTAAAAATTCGCTACCTATTGTCTCAGATTGTGTGCCCCAAACAGATTGGTTTCATTAAATCCAGGTTCATTCTTGATAACATTATTGTTGTTTGGGAAGGCATGGAGTGGGCCCGGCGGTCGAACCAAAAAGCAGTGTTCATTAAAATTGATTTTGCCAAAACCTATGACCATATTGAATGGCCTTTCATTCTTGCGATGTTACATGCCTTGGGCTTTGGGCCCAATTTCCTAGAGTCTGTTCCTATGCTTTTTTTCGATGCCTCAGCTTGCATCTCCATTAATGGCCACCAGTCCTCTGCATTTGGTCTTTTTCGTTCTATTCGCCAGGGATGTCCTCTTGCCCCTGCTTTGTATGTTCTGGTTGCTGAGGGCTTTGGATATCTACTTGCCAATGCTATCTCCCAGCAATGTGTTAAAGGAATCACTCTCCCAGACTCTCAAGAGCAGCTTGTCAATGGGCACTTCACAGATGATTCCTTTCTCACTCTCTTAGAGGAAGAAGGCTCGATCATTGTTGCCCTGGAATGCCTTGAATTTTTTTGTCTTGCGTCTGGCTCCGCTATTCAATGGCACAAGACTTTGTGTTACAGATAGTCAGTTCTCCCCATTCTTGCGTGGCTTCAAACTTATAACTAGAAATGGATTGGTCAGGGTGAAATCTTTCGATTTCTGGGCATCCCTTTCACCTTTCAGGCTTCCCCTCGGGAGCTTTGGCAAGCCCTGCTCTCCAAGGTTGAGCAGAAGCTGGCCTATTGCGTTACCAAGCCTCTTTCTCTGGCTGGCAAATTCCAGGTGTGCTCTAAAATCTTGGCTGCCACCCACGTCTACTATTCTTCCTATTGGGCTCCTTCTAAAGAAGCCTACAATAGGCTTGAGAAATTGCTCCGCGATTTTCTATGGGCCTCTTCTATGACCCATAAGGGCTTTCATCGGGTCGCATGGGAATTTTGCTATTTCCCCAAGGAGTCGGGAGGGCTTGGCTTGCTCTCCACTCAATGACAGGGAACTGCTCTCTGTGTCAAGCGGATTATCTGCGCACTTACTGGGGATGAAGCTTGGAAAATCCTACTCAGAAATTGTATTCAGTCTGGTTTTCCTGTTCACA